>JAZKJV010000425.1:0-600000 GCA_037367405.1 Ottelia alismoides
TCTATGTCTTTCCCTAAGAGCTCAGTCAGTGGGCGGGCGATCTTTGAAAAATCCTGAATGAATCTCCTATAGAATCCAACATGCCCTAAGAATGACCGCACTGACTTCACGTTGGTAGGTGGATCGAGTTTCTTGATCACCTCCACCTTGGCAGGGTCAACCTCCATTCCCCTTTTGGAGATGACATGCCCCAACACGATACCCTCCGTCACCATAAAGTGACTCTTCTCCCAGGAGAGTACCAGATTCACCTCTCTACACCTCGTGAGGACTCGGTCCAAGTGCGCTAAACATGTATCAAAAGAATCACCATGGACCGAGAAGTCATCCATGAACACTTCCAGGAAATCTCCCACCATCTCGGCAAATATGGCTATCATGCACCGCTGAAATGTGCCCGGGCATTGCAGAGCCCGAATGGCATGCGCCTGAAAGCATAAGTACCGAATGGACATGTGAATGTGGTCTTTTCCTGGTCCTCAGGGGCTATGGCCACCTGGTTGTAGCCTGAGTACCCGTCAAGAAAACAGAAGAACTCTTTCCCTGCAAGTCTCTCCAAGATCTGATCAATAAAAGGTAAGGGAAAGTGATCTTTCTTGGTCGCAGCATTCAGGCGCCTGTAGTCGACACAGACGCGCCACGACGTGGGTACTCGTGTCGCGATCTCTACCCCCTCCTCGTTGGTGACCATCTGAATTCCCGACTTCTTCGGGACAACATGAAGTGGGGCCACCCACTTGGAGTCAGAAATAGGGTATATAAACCCTGCTTTGCACCATTTCTCAATTTCATTCTTCACCACTTCCCGTAGATTGGGGTTAAGTCTCCTCTGAAACTCACGGGAAGGTCTCACGTTATCCTCAGTAAAAATGTAGTGCGAGCAGAGAGCGGGGTTGATGCCCACGAGATCCGACACTGTCCAGCCTATTGCTTTGCGGTTCCTCTCTAAGACCTCTAACAACCTAGACTCCTGCTCTAAAGTCAAGTCTGAGCTAATGATGACAGGATATCTCTCTTTGGGTCCCGCAAGAAAGGCATACTTAAGTGTAGGAGGTAGTGATTTCAGTTCTGGCAATGTGGTATCATCAAGCAGATCTGGCTGAACTGAATCTGAATCTGGTTCCGTGCTGCATGAAGGTGGGCTAAGCTGAGTAGTACTCGCCACCAAATCAGAAGTATCGGGAGTCGGATCGTCAAAAGTATCCAAACAATCGGCAAAAGCCACGTCCGACTCGTCATCTATGTCCCATGATTGTTCCGAAGAGGATGGAACTGACAGATCCGGATGGATCTCTAAGTCATCATGAGAATAGGTTGATGCATCTCTAGCAAGATCAGACAACACCTGGCAAACTGCATCATGCACTATATCCTCTCCAGATGAAAGGGTCTCGCTCTGTCCTGAAGGAATCTGTCCCCAAATCCCAACTGTGCTAATCAAACTGCAGTCTGCCTCTGAAGATGAGTAATCAGTGCTACTCTCTGAATCGGGTCGCTGACACTTGGTTTGCTTCATCTCAAGGTTCACCTCTCCGCCTGGAGAACGGAACTTCATCATTCCCGTACCATAATCGAAAGCTGCGCCTGCGGTCCTAAGGAAGGGTCGCCCGAGAATGATCTGAGATTCTCTCCAATGATTGGGGGTCTCCATGTCCAAGACTGTGAAGTCCACCTGATAGTTCTGCCCCTCAATCGAGATAACGACGTTCTTCACTTCTCCCTTAGGTCTCTTCATTGAACGATCTGCGAATTGGAGTAATGCTCTAGATTTGCGAAGTGGTCCCAACTCCAATTTCTGATATAATGCTAAGGGAAGTAAGTTGATCGAAGAACCATTATCTAAGAGTGTGCGTGCAAACGCAATGTCGTCAATACGACTCTCCACATAGTGAGCACCCATGTCTCTCTTTTTCTTTGGCAAAGTCTGATTCTTGAGACAATAGGTTGTGGCTACTGATAAGACATGTGTCTTTATATTTCGGTTATCTTTCTTCCTGCTAACCCTTCTAGGTGTGCGTCTCACCTTAAGGTATTTTTGGAAGGCAGGATGGTTAGCCACATATTCATCAAATGGCACCTTCACAGTGATGTTTTCTTTACAAAACCGTGCCATATCGGGGTCATCTTTCTGAATCTTTTTGATGCGCTTTCCTGCCGTAAGAGCACGGGGGAAAGGGATTGAAGCTAAGGAAACAGAGGATGAAGAATCTGAATCATGAACTGAAAGATCATTCTTTGCATTAACGGAAACAGAGTTCTTCATACATGAATCTTTTTGATGCAACATGGACTCAAAGTCTAAACTATCTACTATAGGTTGTGGAATAGAAGCTGGAGTGGTATCCGCCACAACCGGAGATGCAAGGTCCTCCGTAGACTCAGAAGAATATCCATGCTGACGATGCTGCATACGTGCTCTCCTCCTCCTCTCGGCTCCCTGAGTAGAAATCCTCGAATGGTGCTGATGGGGCTCTGAAATATGATGCCTCTCCTCCTCGTCCTCTGAAGACTCCTCAGATAGAGCTCCAGAGATGCCCCTCCTCGTGTCCCTCGCCCGGTCAGGTACGACCACGGTCCTTCCACTCCTGAGTGACATGTGGTTAGCCTCGTCACACGAAAGAATCTCATGTTCAGATTTAGGAGATGCTGAATAGTATACCTGACCAAAGTGCTGCTGAGAAGTAGAATGGTTCAGGCTATTGGGGTCAGCCTGAACTTGGGCTGGGATCGAGGTAGAGGGTGCAGTCTGCTCGTCTCGCCATCTGGACAGGAGGTTGACATCCACCCGTAAGTCCTGAACCTCGTTCTTGTAGGAACGTAGCTCGTCGAGTATCTGCTGCTGAATATCCATGGGACTAGACGATGAAGGAAGTGGATAAGACTGGGAAGAAGAACGGGAAGACTGGCCCTGCTGGCCAGTGTACTGCCTCTGCTGCTGCTGCTGGGGTTGCGGGCCCTGCTGGCCCGTCTGGTAATGGCCCTGTCGGCCATACTGCTGGTACTGCTGCCTCTGCTGCTGGGGTGGATGGAATCCAGGGCTCTGCTATGAAGGAGGTGGTGCGGAGGTGAATGCGGTGTTGTGAAAGGTCGGGGGACGCTGATAGGTCTGTCGGTCTCCCGTACTTCCCTGCCTGGCAGGGTCCTGAGTATACCATATCCCATTCACCTCCCAAACTGGTGGAGGCTCCTCCTGGACTGTCTCTACTGCTGGAGGTGGCTGCTGGAAAGAGTGGGTGTAGGATTGGTCCTGCTCCCACGGCTGGGGTTGCCCTGACACCAACTGCTCCTGAACATGGTGAACTCGGTAAATGGGAGCAGCGGGTGCAGTCACGGCGGGTATCCGTATCTTGGATACCTTCTCAGTCAACTCCTCCATCTGTTTTGGAAGTTTGGAGACGCTCCGGTCTAACTCATCAATCCTCCTGTCGATCTTCTCGACTACAGTAAGCTTGTCAGCAAGAAGTCCCATGCTAGGGATCACGTCTTGAGAGAGATCGACTACAGCTGATTTTCCCCCTCCAAGTGAGAGTGAACTGGGGGATGGTGTATAGGCCCTGCTGGCCATCTGTGAGCGGCTAGTTTCAGCCATCTGCTCGAATACCCTCCAGACGGTATCTGCTCCTCGTGATGTATAGCTGCCTCCACAGGCAGCGCTCACTAAACCCTGCATCTCAGGGTTGAGACCAGTGAAGAAGGATTGGACCAAGATGTTGTCATCTAGTCTATGACAAGGACACTTTTGCAGGATGTCCTTGAATCTTTCCCAAGCATCACAGAAGGCTTCATTGGGTAATTGGGAAAAACTCGTAATTCGCGTCCTCATCATGTTAGTTCTACTCAACGGGTAGAACTTCTTTAGGAATAGGTCCTTGAACTGGGCATAAGTGGTAACGATGATCCCAAGATTCTTTACCCAGTAATCGGCTTTTCCACCCAAGGCAAATGGAAGGGCTTTGAGCCTAATATAATCCTGGCTAACATTGTTATTTTTGAGGTTAGCACAGATGAGCTCAAAGTCCCTTAGGAATGCATATGGCTCCTCAGAAGCATTCCCATCAAAATGTGGCAGCAGGTTCAGGAAATGCGGCTTCAGCTCAAAATCAACCTCGGGTTCGGCCGGACTCAAGTAGTTATGAATTTGATATTGTCCGGGGTTATAAGCCGCATCCATTGGTAGTTGGACCCCAACATTTAACTGTCCCAACTGAGCTCTCAGTAATGCTTGTTGCTGCTCAGATGCAGCCAATCGGGCTAGTATACTTCTCATCGGGTCTTCATGGTTCTCTTCTTCCTCTTCTTTCTTCTTTGGAGGCATTTTACTCGTGTCTTCTATATGGCCTGAATCAGCAATGTGTTCTTTATTAGAAGAGGATTTATGAATCACGATATTCTCACCAAGGCGATGGTCTTCCTCGGTGAGGTGGGAAGAGAGAAATGGAATGGTTTGAGGGTAACCATCCCGAGAGTGAGTGATCCTGGGCTCAAGAGGGTCATGAGTCCAGGTTGGTCCAAGTTGCGCTTGGACCTTTGAAGACGTACTATTTGGAGGGTTCAACGAGAGATTCGCAAAGTCCGAATAAATATCCCCCCAATCAGTCATCTTCGATGTCAAAAGAACCGATTAGATCACGATAGTCAATGAGGCGCTAGTTCTACGGTGCACGTAAATGTGCGGAGTGAACTCACACAATTCAAACACAATTCAAAACCCTCAATTTCACCAACTCAACACGTGATGGCCGTAAGAGTTCGACCGAATTATCTGGTCAATTTTAGTTGGTGAGAATACAATCTTTGAAAGATTAACGAGCTGTTAGGTGCCCGTATTTTCCTACAGACTGGCCCGGTTCTTACGACTAGTTTGACCTACTTTTAGCCAGTATAGGAGTAAGTACGGACCGTATAAATACGGCTACCCGTTCCTTGAGGACTAAGGCGTCCTCTAAACCTCCCACTCTGCTAAGGAAGTCCGGACCGTTTACCGGCTACCCGTAAATCCTCACTGAAAAGTAGCTAATCGTCTAAAAAGAAAGAACCAGTAGTAAGTAAGAAATCCAGACTTGGCTCTATCCTAGGGTCGTCTCTCTCTCACTTGCAATTAAAACAAACAATGAGGGCTTTATGCACCCGAGAACAAGGGTTCTTTTTATTCCAATTAATTAGATCGACCTGCTCAATTCAGTCCTAATTTTAGAGTTAGGTTATCACTTGAAATTTATGTGAACACACAAGCACGTCTACCGTTCAGTCCCAATTTCCTTTTAACCTTAAGTTGTAAAACAAGAGGGGAATCGGAAATCAGAATGCAACGAGAAACTATGATGCATGCTCAGAAGAAGGTATACTTACAGTGAATCCCAACACTCTTCATGCGTTATGCAAAACTGAATTTGTAAATATTACACTAAATGCATGCAGATCGAGGAAACCGCACCTAAACAGTATACTATTAGCGGGGAAGAATTGATTGAATTTGAGCTAAGTAGTACGTGTCTATGTGCGTCTCATTATGAATCTTATAAGATATGTGAATCTTCTAAGATAAGTGTGGCCTAAATTACGATGGGCACAAACAAATTTGATTCTAAACTACCGTGTGCCTAATCCTTAATTTCGCCACTCAAGTCAAGCCCCACCCTCGCTGGAGAGTGAAACAGGCTCGACACACCACAAATAATGTCCAAGTCTTTATACACACGCGAGCTCTCAAACAAGAGCCGCTAGAAATGAGCAACTACCTAAATAATTACAATAATTTACAAAATTCTCTCAAAAATAAATTGCTTTATCCTCGCACTTCAGCAGTCGGCGTTCCTCGCGTCCGTCGACCTCCGATGCACTCCAAGTCCACCGGGCCCTCGCAAGGAAACAAAGATTTATATTAGAGAGATAAACAACAAGATATATACAAAAATATGAAGAGAAATAATTGCAAAAAAAAAATGGAATAAATACAAGTGGCTCGGGGGTCAGACTACCCGAGTAGAGAAAATCTAAATCCAAATTTTTAAACTAATCCCTAAGCCGTTTGCCTCCCCGGCAACGGCGCCATCTGACGTCTCGCTGAATATGATGTGTGGTCCTAAAAATTTACGAGCACAAGCAATAAAATATTCTAATAAATGCTCTAAGAGCCGCGAGTGCAAGTCCTATTCTACGTCAATCAACCACAAGACCACGAGCGGGTCCAAAGTCCAGTCCGGATACAACCGCGAGCTCTCTTGTGGTTGATTGATGTAGAATAGGACTTGCACTCGCGGCTCTTAGAGCATTTATTAGAATATTTTATTGCTTGTGCTCGTAAATTTTTAGGACCACACATGTAATATATGTAAAATTTCAATTCTGCCTTGCATCCCGCATGTAGAGAGCGAGGATCACTGTAAGTCTTCTGAACTGGACATGCATCATTGATTTCATTATTTGCATCGGTTTTTCTCGACTCCCTCCCCTTGGTTTTTGAAACTTAGGTTAAAAGGAAATCGGGACTGATCGTTAGGCGTGCTTTGTTTGGTGGACTAATCAAGTGATAACCAAACTTAAAACCGGGACTGCTAATCAGAGTTGACCAAAAAACTGATTAAAACTAACACTTGTTTTGGGAGAGCAAAACCCTCATTGTATGCTTGGCTAATTGTGATTGTTGAGAGGTGAGGACGCATCCCCTAGGATAGTGCCCAAAACCTACTTTTGAGCCTTGCGTAATTGGATTGATATCTTGAATTATCACCTAATTCAAACTGAAAAGATAAACGGTCGGACTTTTGCGACCATCACTGTGTTGAGTAGGTGAACTCAGGGTTTGCTCTTGTGTTTGTTTGTTTGTGTGTTATTCGGTGCACTTGCACGCTTTCTTCCTCGATCCGCTTCATTCTCCCATCTCCCTTCCAAGATGTCAGAATTTTGGTCATCATATCCAAGTCACCCTTCTTCGACCATATTCCGATCATCTCCACCCATTTATTCCTCTTCATACCCACACCCCAACTGCGAAGTCAGAACTCCGACTGACTTCTCCACTTCTTCGTCCTTCTCACCTACCCCACATTCTTGCACCCCTGACCCACAACCACCTTGGATTGATTCACTATATTCTCGTCCGCTTGCTGGAATCAAAGAACAAATCAAAGAGCAAGCGACTGCTGAGATGAATGATTGGCATAATCAGTTGACCCCACATACTTCACTTTCACCTCGAGTTGGGACAGAACAACAATTTTCATATACACATCCCGACTTAACCTTAGGGTACAACATGGTCGATCAGACAAACCGAATGGAGAGGCCTGCACCGTACGATCTTCCTGACTTGATTGACCTGAGTGATAGAGACCACATTGACCAACCTTTATATCACCCATTCGGAGAGCCGACATATACATGGGATTGGATTCATGCGACTGATTTACAGACCCCCTGTCTACTGACTCCACCTTATGAGGCTCCGACCAACATCTGCCATACAGATGGGTCATACTCAACCCAGCATTACACGCCTGAGTCAAGATGTGTTGAGTATAAGATCCCAAGTTCTCAGCAGTATCCTCCAATTGTGCCGACTTCTCTCATGAGGTGTCACGAGAACTTATTGGAGGATGACATTTGTAGACCAATCAAGAGTCCAGGTAGGAATGTGGATCGTGGATTTCGCGGATTGAATCTTGAAAACCTGGAAGATACCGGATTGACCACTTGTCATGTACAGCTGGAGTCCCTTCTACCTCCCTCTTCTACTAACCACTTTCCCTCCAAACCAGAGTCTGTACATTCTCGTAGTCCTCCTTCACCTACCAAAAAGACCAAAAAAATTGAAAACTCGGAAAATACCATAAAAATTGAAAAAGGAAAAGATCTAAAAAGTTTGGATCCTGCAGTTAGGGAAGCATTGGATAGAAAGTTGATTTTTGAGCTTCCCTTAATAATGGCCATTGAGCACTTTCCCGACCTTAAAAGATTTGTGAGAAGTAAATTGATGCCTAAAAGGTCGGGCAATAAGAGAACAAGGACTGAGATACATATAGTGTCTATGGCCACATCTTTGATGATAGGGAGAAAAACCAAGAGCCGCAGAGTAAAGCGGTTGCCTAGGTTTGATTGTGAAATCAAAGATACCACATTCACCCATGCAAGAATCGATGATGACTTACCGATTAATATCCTCCCGACCTCCGTGTTTGCCAAGCTCAAACTCGGATCTGCCAAGAAGTCAAGAGATATCATTCAGTTGGCAGATCGGACCACTAAACGGTCAAGAGGAACCATTTCAGTCATCGTCACTTTCCAAGGTGCTCTACTGGAGATAGACTTCACGATCATTGACATTGAGCACCGAGGAGAGTTCACCCAGTCTCCGATCATTCTTGGGAAGCCGTTCTTAGCCTTGGCTAAGGCAACTATAGATTGTGAGACTCGGGAGATCGATTTCTCTGCATTGGGAGCACTCCGACCTCACCCGATCTTTGAGGACACACGATATTCCAAGGTAACCCGTAAAGTTGCAGACAGTCGTGACCTTCGAGAGACAGTTGAGTCCCATCTCTCTACTACACCTGAGATACCGACAGTCCAGACAACCATTGGTTTAGACAATTCCTACAACCACACACCGCCTACTGCTTGCACCACCACCACGACAGCTTCTAGAGAGGACTCAAGACCAGAAGCTATCAGTGAGTCGGACATGACATTTGTAGATTGCCTTGATCATTTCGATGATCCGACACAAGAACCCAACAATGTCAAGCCAACTGAGAACACTGTGCCTTATCAAAGACGTGTGCTGACCTTGCAGGAGTATTACAATGCATTTGGTGACTCATCTGATGATGAACCTCTGGTCAGAACCTCACACACACCACATCCAGGACATACATCAAAGGAGACAACTAGGACCAAATTAACCAATCTTTATAAATCGGTTGCTCCATCCTCTAGTCGGTCATCTAGTAAGAAGAAGACGAGTGTTGATTCCTTGAGGTGTTCCCCCGAACTCCTTAAGACGTATCAATCTCCTCTTCCTCTTGATGCTTCAGGTTCTAGAAAACCGACTAAGAAGGTTACCTTCGATGTTTCAGAGAAGGAACTTTCTGAGGAGTCCTCATCAGGTCCGGATGAGGTGATCTACATGAGTGAGCTTAGTTCGGCTTATCTGAAGCCATATTTGAGCAAGCAGCCGTGTGTCGACCCCCGTTGGACGTTCCCCACACCTCACTATTATTCTTCGGAGGACGATTCTGACAGCGACACATGTGTATACTACCCACCCCATCGCTCCCGCAAGAAGGTCCGTCACAAACCTTCTTGATCCTTGTATATTCTCCCTCCTCCTTGTACATATCTTCCTTCCTTTATTCACCTCCTTCCCTCATGATTCGCATCACTCGCCCCAGTTCCGTATCGTTTTCATTTTGTGGCTATACTTAGGATGACTAGATCCTAAGTATAGGGGGGTGAGTGACCTGATTTGCTCCTTCTCTTCTTTTTATTTTCTTTTTGTATATTATTTCCCATTCTCATTGGTCCCCCATTCTTGTGTTCTTTCCAATACTTAGGCTGACAAGAGCCTAAGTATAGGGGGGTCGATGCCCATTGTGTATTATCCACATTTTTTTCCCTCACTTCTCTTCTTTTCACCCACTTGTACTTAGTACGAGCTATGGATTTTTGTCACCTAGTGCCATGAGGACATAGCACAAGCTAAGTATAGGGGGGCGTGTATATATTACATATATACTTTACCCATACCTCGTACTTTCATGTATTTATATATATATTATATAATAATTATGGGATGGGTAAAAAAAACAACAAAAAACAAACAAAAAAAAACTTTTTCCTAAAAAAAACTCTTTTTCCTTATTTGCTTAAAAAACTTTTCAAAAAAAATCCTTTTTATATAAAAAAAACTTTTCAAAAAAAAAGTATTTTCTTATTTACCTATCTTTTTCAAAAAAAAAATTTCTTTGCCTTTGTTTGTTAGAAAAAAATCCCTTTTTGAAAAAAAACTTTTTCTTTAAAAAAAACAAAAAAAAAACAAAAACAAAAACTAAAAAAAAAACTAACTAATAAGTTGGTTTAATCCCTGACACAATCCACTTTCACACAAGACTAGTGATGTTCAAGAACACTTGGTTTATGAGGTCTTGAGATTTTGAGTTAACCAGTATTAGTCATTAGGGTCCTTGACTTAATTATTCACATTTCCCTAGTTTGAAAGATGTGTGTGCTATATTGCATACTTAGTCTCTACCTTAAGAATATGATCTGCACCTCACACACACGACTGCAGTTATGATGAGATGAGTTGAAATTTCACTTGAGGAACTGGGATGAGGGATTTGAGTTTGGACTTGATTTAATGATGCTCGAGGATGGGATAAAATCAATGAAGGCTTCATGAAACCTGAGTGTCAGCATCTTTAGCCAGTATGAGAACATGGTTCTTGTACTATCTCTTGACATTTACCTATGTGCCAGGGTGTGATAAAATAAAAAAAATGTTGATCAGTGTGCGCCAACTCTTGGTAAAAGCAGTGGAGCTAGCCAAAAATACTACCAAGCAATGAAATGTCAAAGAAAAGCTCTCATTCCACAAAGTCAATTATCAAAAGAGCTTCCACCAAAGGCGAGCGCTCCCAACCATTTCAAAGTGTCCACTTGGACCACCGCTATTAGGACCAGGAGTCGGGCTTGCACCAAAAAAGGGCTCTGCATCGTAAATGCTACAAGCCTGGTGTAGAAGGTACGATAGGTACTCAAAAAAGGCACACCCCGGTGTACTCCCAGGAAAACAAGTGCAGACGGCTCCAACTTCTCTTGACGGACGCACTGATCAACACCAAAAAATGCGTTGCGTAATAAGGCACTTGAGAGGATCCTTGTTCCAATGAGAGGAAGAGAAGAAATGACACAATCCTATGCCCTCCATCGACTGGCCTTCCATCTACACTTTCAAGTCTGACAACTAAAGAGACGGTGGATTGGATGCAAGAAATGATTTATTCCCTAGTGTTGAGGATTGGGTCCATAGGAGAGTCTCTTGGACTGGAACCTTGGGTGACGTTGTGACTCTACTCTTGTAACTGCAGTCAACACTTAAAGTCATATCCCTTATATATACGTATACAAAGAGAGTCTGATAATTAGGGAAATTGGATACCTTTTGACTAGATCTTGGTTCAGCTTAGAATTTTAGGATCTCTAAAACCGAGAGTTCTTGAACAGATCAAGTCTTGTATTCACATGCACAGTCAGGGGTTAACCCAACTTATTCATTCTTTATTTGCTCGAGGACTAGCAAAGTTTAAGTATAGGGGGGTGATGAATCCACGATTCATCATCTCAATATCTTGATCTTAGCAAAATCCCCGAGTAAAATCCCAGAAAAATGTCCATAAAATCAATAAATTAACAAAATAACTCTTGTAAATAAAATACACTAATTACTGTATATAAGATTGTACAAAATGAATTAACATAAAAAGCCGCAAAAATAAAGGAGTTTTATACTTGTAAATAGCCCAAAACTTCATGTATTTTTAATAAATTCATTTCAACTCCTTTTTGCCTAATTCTTTCTCTACTTGTTTATAAAATTGTATATAAAAATACAAAAATACAAAACAAATTTTACCTTAAATAAATGCTCCTAGATCCCAATGGGAAAAAGCCGTAAAGACCAACTTCCAAGCTAAATTACCGCTCCGTATGAACTCCAAATTCACCAAACTCACTTTTAAAGTTCAAGTTAGAAAATTATCTATCCAACGGAAGTGGTTTCATTAAAATCGGAGCTCATTTGCAAAAGTTGGGTTTTGGGACCTAGATGTACATTGTACATTATGTATATATTCATACTTTCTTCATTTTTTATTATATCTTTCTTAATTATTAAAAATACAAAAAAATCATACTTGTGTTGTATTTTAATTATACTATTTTATTGTATTTTTTCATTGTAAATATCTCTTATTAAAAAGACAAAAAAATTACATATTAGAAAAGTAAAAAAAATGTACATGGTGTTTTGTTTTCTTTTGTAAATTCTCCACTATTTCTCTTCTCTTTTTATTTTATTGTATTTAAAGTAGACAACTTTATTTATTTATTTATCTATTATTTAATTTCCATTCTCTACAATAACCACCAATTCAACTCCATTATTCCACCATTCTTTCCCAACTTCCCATTCAACTCCATTAATAAATCAACCTCCCATTCAACCCCACCACTTTAATAACCTCTCATCCCATTCTCTTTATACACATGTCATTCTCCTCATTTTTGCCTTTGATCCATCTTTATGTGAGGAGAGCCTAGTTCCCTGAGTTGAATCGGTGACAGCGACGCAACCGCGGTCGAGCGACGACGGCCCTCTCTTTGGTGTGATCCGTTGGTTTTCTGGCCAACATCGCAGCCGCAACCGCGCGCTGCTCAAGCTCATCGCGCGCCGGCGATTCGAGCGAAGACCGTGCTCTCACGAGCACTCCATAGGCATCCGCGTTCACGTAGGTAATTTTAGTTTATCTAGTCTTTTTGCAAATTTTTTTTAGCACAAACATATCATCCCTTCCACCACCACCATCACACCATTTCCCCCCTCATTTGTTTAGTTTATCATCCTCACCATCATCATTTTTTTTACCATGTTTAATCCCTGTCTAATCAAAATTATAAAAAAATTTAAAATCTAAAACAAAAAAAACTTCCCTTTTATTACAACAGTAAAAAAATCAAAAAAATTAAAAGACAAAAAAAACAAAGAAGAAGAATCTTTTCTTATTTACCTATCTTTTCAGGGTCTCAGAGCAGCTGGGATCAGACTTATACCCAGCCGAACCATCATGCACCCCCACCAGTGGAAACAGAATACGAGGAGCCTCCGCCTGTATACGAGATCAACGGGCTTTGTTATAGCCGTGACCCGCTAGTCCGGTAAATCGAGATGGGGAAGGATCAGGCACACCGCTCAACCCCAGTCTACCAAGAGACCAGGCCCGTCACAGTCCCGTGATACCAGTCCAGGCCAGAACAGGGGTACCAGCCGCAGCAGCGCACCTACCAGCAGGGGTCAGCACCGTCCCATCAGCAGCAGTATCGGCACGGCCAGCAGGGCCAGTACAGGACCGCATCCACTCAGCAGCTAGCCCAGCCCACCGAATTGGAGTCCCTCACCTTGGCAATCCAGACCATGTCTGATAGGGTCCAACAAATGCAGAATGACTACCTGGACATGAGAACCAACATCAATCGGGTCTCTCGTGCCCAGGACCAACAAATGGCGCCAAGGACCCCAATTCCCGCACAGGTTCAGGCCAACCCGAACAGCGTACACCAGGGCCAGAACCGACCTCGAGATCAGGTATATTATTCAGATAATTATCTATCTGAACATGAGATCCTTTCGTACGATAATGTTAATCATATGTCCCTCAGGAGCGGAAGGACCGTGACCATACCTGATCGGGCACGGGCACAAAAAGAAGGAGCCTCCGAGAATCTACCTGAGGAGAATTCGGAGGAAGAAGAGGAGGAGCATCACCATCACCACCGGCGGAAGAAGAGGACATCTGAGTCCTCGAAGCATCTGTCCCGCAGTCGCATAGAGTCAGACGGCACCGATGAAGAGCCCGCACCTCCATCTGAGGAGGATCGTCCAGAAGAAGCGGAAGAAGCGTCACCGGTTTCATCTCAGCATTTTCCTTTTAGTCAGAGTCAGAGTCCGGGTCTGTATCAGAGTCAGAGTCATGTCAAAAACTCAGTTCCAGAAATTAATGAGAAGATTTCAGTTTCAGAACCTGAGTTGGAGTCAATAATCCCTTTCCCCCGAGCTCTCAAGGGTGGAAAGAAGAAAATCAAAAAAATCCAAAAAGATGACCCTGAGATGGCTGAATTTTGCAATAAACACATCAAGGTCACAATCCCTTTTGACAAGTTCGTGGAAATGACCCCTGCATTCCAAAAATACCTTAAGGTGAGATGCACACCTACTAGGGTTAGCAGGAAGACCAACAGCCGTGTTGAGAAACACGTTTTATCAGTAGCCACGACTTGTGCAATAAAGAACTCGTTTCCTCGGAAACGAAGAGACATGGGTGCACATTATGTAGTGAGTCATGTTGATGACATCGCGTTTGCACGCACTCTCCTGGACAATGGTTCCTCGATCAACTTAATGCCCACAGCCCTCTATGAGCGGCTTAATCTCGGACCTCTTAGGAAATCTAGAGCTATTCTGCAGTTTGCTGACAAATCTACTAAGAGGTCCCAAGGAGAGTTAAGGAACGTTGTGATCAAAGTCGAGGGACAAGAATACATGGTGGACTTCACTGTCCTAGATATGGAAACCCCTCGTAATTGGAGAGATTCTCAGATCATTTTAGGTAGGCCCTTCCTCAGAACAGCGGGGGCCTTATTTGATTATAAGAATGGGAAAATTCAGTTCCAAACTCCAGGTGGAGATGAGGAACTTGAGATGAAGCAGACGAGATGGCAGAGACCAGACTCCGAATCCAGCACCGAGTACTCTTCTACCGGAACAGACTGTGAGCATGTAGACGTAGTTGGGCCATGGAGACAGAACCCAGCCAGCATCGATGTGTCCATCTCCTTTGAAGATGATCTAGTGCATGAGTCAGTCTGCGAGATCCTCAGGAACGAGTACAGCTCTGAACCTGCATCGCCCTACATCTTCGATGACGTAGAGGCCCAGTTGGGCCTGTCAGTCCTTACATCCTTAGGACAATCGGAAGATGAGGATGACGAGTCGGACGAGGCGTTTGCCGATTGTATGGAAACTTTTGACGATCCGACTCCAGAGCCGCGCTTGGTGGCAGCTATTACAGAACATGATCCAGCCACTTCCAACACCGAACCAGATCAGATTGAGCCAGACTTCTTAGACGATCACACTATTCCTGAGCTCAAACCTCTACCCACAACCCTGAAATATGCCTTCCTTGCGGGCCAAGACAAGAAATTTCCGGTCATTATCAGTTCGCAATTGACCGAGGAGCAGGAATCTCGCTTGCTAGAGATCCTAGAGAAGAACCGCAAGGCAATAGGCTGGAGCATTTCCGATCTCCATGGAATAAATCCCGCTCTGTGTTCGCACCATATTTACTTGGAGAAAGAAGCCAAACCTTCTCGTGAATTCCAACGCCGGTTGAATCCAAATTTACGAGAGGTTGTGAAAAAAGAGATAGAAAAATGGTGCAACGCGGGTTTCATTTACCCAATCTCCGACTCGAAGTGGGTGGCCCAAATCCATGTTGTCCCGAAAAAGTCGGGAATTCAGACGACCACCAACGAGGACGGAGAGGAGATCGTGACTAGAGTACCCACGTCATGACGCGTCTGTGTGGATTACAGACGCCTGAATGCCGCGACGAAGAAGGATTATTTCCCCCTACCGTTCATTGATCAGATCCTAGAAAGATTAGCGGGGAAAGAATTCTTCTGCTTCCTTGATGGGTTCTCGGGCTACAATCAAGTATCCATAGCTCCGGAGGACCAGGAAAAGACCACGTTTACATGCCCCTTTGGTACCTATGCTTTCAGGCGCATGCCTTTTGGGCTATGCAATGCTCCAGGTACTTTTCAAAGGTGCATGATTGCTGTATTCGCCGAAATGGTCGGCGAATTCCTGGAAGTCTTCATGGATGACTTCTCGGTCCACGATGATTCTTTTGATTCCTGTCTTAGGAATCTGGACCGAGTCCTCAAAAGATGTTGTGAGGTCAATCTGGTGCTCTCCTGGGAGAAAAGTCACTTCATGGTGACGGAGGGCATAGTGTTGGGGCATGTCATCTCCAAGAGAGGAATGGAGGTTGACCCTGCCAAGGTGGACGTGATCAGACGACTCCAGCCACCAACCAACGTAAGGCAGTTGCGGTCGTTCCTCGGGCATGTCGGATTTTATCGAAGATTTATCAAAGATTTTTCTAAGATTGCCCGACCGCTAACTGAGCTTTTAGGCAAAGACACGGAGTTTATTGTAGATCACAAATGTCTTGAGGCCTTTAAGCTGTTACAAGGAATGATCATGGACGCACCCATCTTACAAGCCCCAGATTGGTCTCTACCTTTTGAGATCATGACGGACGCCTCAGATTATGTTGTTGGGGCTGTATTGGGACAAAGAAGAGACGGCGTCCCGTTCGCAATTCACTACGCAAGCAAAGTGCTTGATTCTGCTCAGCGTAACTATACAGTTACAGAAAAGGAAATGCTTGCGGTAGTGTTTGCCTTGGACAAATTCAGATCTCACTTAATCGGATCCAAGGTAACTGTGTTCACAGACCACACGGCACTACGATATTTGATGGAGAAGAAGGACGCGAAGGCGCGTCTTCTTCATTGGATTTTACTTATCCAGGAGTTTGATTTGGACATCCGTGATAAACCTGGAAAGAAGAACGTAGTGGCCGATCATCTTTCTCGTCTCGAAGATCTTAATACTTCCGAGGTTTCCCCGATTCGAGACTCCTTCCCTGACGAGTCGATTTTTGTTATCGACTCACTCCCATGGTACGCCAATATCGTGAACTATCTTGTCTCCAAGAAAGTTCCCGAGGATTGGCCCAAGAGCCAAATTGACCGACTAAAGTCGGATGCTAGACACTACCATTGGGAGGATCCGATCCTTTTCTTTGAAGGACCAGATTGTGTCTGGAGATGTTGTATTCCTCAGGAGGAATACCAGAGTGTCCTTTCTTTATGCCATAGCTTAGAGGCAGGAGGACACCACTCCAAGAAGAAGACCGCATGGAAGGTACTTCAGTGTGGCTTCTACTGGCCGACTCTGTTTCGCGATGCCACCGCCTTCGCGAAGTCGTGCCCAGTTTGCCAGAGAATGGGAGGAACCGTTGGTTCCAAGGATGAGATGCCAATGCAGCCGGTCATCATTTGCGATGTCTTTGACGCCTGGGGCATCGATTTCATGGGCCCGTTCCCTGTCAGCCACGGGTTCGAATATATCCTCCTTGCGGTAGATTATCTGTCCAGATGGGTGGAGGCTATCCCGACCCGAGCCGCAGACAGCAGGACTGTCTGTAAATTCATCAGAGAAAACATAATCTCTAGGTTCGGGATCCCCAAGATGATGATATCAGATGGGGGTAGCCACTTTGTGAATCGGGAGGTGAAGAAACTCCTGAAGGACTACGGCATCGAACACCGTGTCGCGAGTCCTTACCACCCACAAACCAATGGTATGGCTGAGGTGTTGAATAGGGAGGTGAAAACCATATTGCAAAAGCTTGTCCGCCCGGACAGGAAGGACTGGTCTCAGATCTTAGATCAAGTCCTCTGGGCGTATAGGACGGCTTACAAGGCACCGTTAGGCACCTCCCCATTCCGAATGGTATTCGGAAAGCCGTGCCATTTGCCCGCAGAGTTAGTGCACAAATCAGAATGGGCAATAAAGAAGGTCAACTGGAACACACACCTGGGTCAGAAACAGAGAGACATGGATCTGAATGAGCTTGTGGAAGTCAGAAACCGAGCATACGACAACAGTTTGGTGTACAAGGACAAGGTGAAGCGTTGGCATGATAGATATATCAGACGAAAGACCTTTGTTCCTGGACAGAAGGTATGGTTGTTCAATGCTAGGCTGAAGATTTTCCAAGGCAAGTTAAAGTCTAAGTGGACGGGACCATTTGTTGTCCGTACGGTGCATGATAGTGGATGTGTCGAGATCTCGGATCTCGCAGATGACGCACCGACATTCCTAGTAAATGGGCAGCTGTTGAAGCACTTCGTTGACTCCAATGAATAGTTAGTCCATGTGGAGGAGATTGTATTCATGCGCGAGACAGATACAGCAGATACACCTCAAGCCGCGTATGAAACCTTGCAGCAATGAACTCCAGCCATCAGCAGCATCTTCGAAAGATTCAGACCGACTCATCTGTATGTATCATTCTTCCTGTATATCATGTCCTTTATCCCCATGATTCTAGTAACCCATCCCATCCCCACTTCATCGAACCATTATCTTGGACTATACTTAGGATAACCAGATCCTAAGTATAGGGGGGAGGGGTCACCCGAGTCGATTCACTGTACATTCTCCAGATCACATTGGTCCTCATACTCATTTCCTAACGATACTTAGGCTGACCTGAGCCTAAGTATAGGGGGGACCGATGCCCGCATTGTATACTCATCCATTTCTCATCTTTCCCTCGTACGCCCCATTTCTGATCTTCTTCTTAGGCTGCCAGAACCTAAGTATAGGGGGGCGAGACGACTTCTATACTTTTTGTTCCTTTTGGCTCTCCTACGCTTAGCACGAGCTATGTCTTTTTCCCCGCTCTTTGTGCTCTGAGGACATAGCACATGCTAAGTATAGGGGGGCGTGTATATATTACATATATACTTTACCCATAGCTCGTACTTTCGTGTATTTTTGTATATATTTTACAATAATTACGGGTGGGTAAAAATCGAAAAAAATTTTTTTTTGAAAAATATAAAAATAGGCTTCTTATTTACTCTTGCATATCATCTCTGCATATAAAAAGAAAAATAAAAAGAGTCTTGCATTTTCATAGCATCTCATCTCATCTGTATACTTTGCATATGCAAAGTGAAAAGCTAGTGGGTTCTGAACCAAGTTATGAGTAGATATTGAGGATGGACTTAATTTGACCTTAATCCACCTAATTTTAGAGGAACCTTATAGGAACTAGAGTTAAGATCTCTCAGGTCAAGTGACTTATTTCTTTGAGTCCGCATGTCTATGTTCACATGTCATCTTGATTAGTCTAAGTAGAATATCTCGTGCATACGCAGAATTCTTTTAGATAATGACCTAACTTGGACAAGCACTATGCACGTAACTCTTCATTGATGAGGTGGTGAGGAGGTAGAATCCTTTATCTTGGAGTAGCACACGGGTGGAAACATCCGTCCTCCTCTAGGGAGGGTAGTGCATCTCAACCTAGTCTGGTGGTGTTGACATCTAAGGACAGGATGCTGTGGGTTGCAATAATGCTTCAAAAAAGGGATAGTCTACTAACTCAAGAGGAAAAACTCCTGATGTACATGCTGCTTTTCAACAAAAAAAGAAAAAAAATGCAAAAACTCCAAAAAAATCAGACAGGTTCAAGAAAAAAATAAAATACCTCTCGGAGTATGTATACTAGTAAAGAAATGCAGCTGGATGACTTGGCTACACTGGTCAGGCATCCCGGGATAGGTAGCTACACTGGCTACCATCCATTCTCTTCTCTACCCCCTCCTCTTGAGTTGGTCGCACTTGAACTTAGAAGGGAATACCCCGCTCCTCGAGGAAAGAGTTACTGGACCGGGTTATTGAGTTACCTTGTTAGAGGAGGCTGGTTCCGAGCCGTTTCTGATGTGGAGAGTTACAAATCACTTACACAGTACAAGTAAGAATCATAGTCATCAGAAATTTGCGTTTGAGGATTTGTTCTGACCTGACTATTGAGGCGTCTTGAATAGAAGACTTGTGGAACTTGAAGTCTGTTAGGTCTTAAGTGCAGGTCCAAATAAGGTTCCGCCACACAATTAATCCAAAGGTCGAGTCAGGCTCTATTTTTCAACTTTTGTTCATGACCTTGGTTTGGAACCCAAAATCATTTCACTCTTGCATTTCATTTAGTTGCTCGGAGACGAGCAAGGTTTAAGTATAGGGGGTTGATGAATCTGTGATTCATCACTTCAAAAGTCAAAAATAGAGTCTTGTTCCCGAGAAAATAGAGGCATATTTCCCTTTATATTGCATAAATAGCATTCATGCATATATTCCTAACTCATACATTTTAGTAGCTCATTTGCATTTAAATAAGAAGCCAAAAATCCCCTGTAAAATACCCATGCACTAAAATAACCTCTTCTCTATAATATGTACTCCTTAGTTAATAATATAGGGAAAAAAGGCCAAAAATCCCCTTTGTAAAATATCCAATAAAGCCTGAGAACCCCTGTACATTAGAATGCAAATAAAGCCCTCATGCAAACTCCGAATTAGGTCTACTTACTCTTAGAATACTACACATTAAAAGACCTTTAAAATGAGACTAATTTCATTGAATTTGGAGCTTGTATGAGAAAGATGGGTTTTTGGGCCACTTTGTATACTATCTATGTATATTTATGTATCCTTGTATTTATGTATCATATTTGACCTCATCTCCGTCTTTGGTCAACATGAAACTTGTAGATCTCATCGAGATCTACAACTTTCATGTTTTGAGTTTTTTCCAAATTCGGTCCCCTCTTCTCTCTACACGTGCATCTTATTCCAGCCACTCACAGCAGGCCACGTGGCGCCCTCTGGTTGCGCCACGCGGCCCGCTTCCCCTCGCCTCATCTGTCTGCGTCCTCAGCTGTTGGATCTCGCTTCAGATCCAACGGCCCAGCCTTTTCCACGCACGCCCCTTGCCTGGACCATCCTATCATCTCCTGCCTTGATCTACGTCGCACGTTCGCGCCTTCACCAGAGCCCTCCACGTGGCAGCATCTACACCGCTTGATCAGACCCTTGATCTCTCAATCGCAGCCGCCCTTCTTCCAGCGAATCGCGGCCCTCTGATCAACTCCATCTCCTCATCCAGGTCGTTCGCTCGCGCTTCGCTAGCAGCTCGCCACGTGGCGCCACCATAGCCCATCATCTCCGAGCCCCCGATCTCATCCTACCCGCCCACCACACCTTGATCTCCACCGTTGGATCACAAGATCCAACGGTGGAGACCTCGTCTCCTACCTCTGGGCACCCCTCTCTCCCACGTCCCTTGCCTTGCGGGAGGGCGCCCCCTTTCTATTTCCGGCTGCACGTCAGCCACCCTCTCCCACCGCTGACACCCCCACGACGTCACCCACTCATCCCTCTCCCTCGCCAGCTCCCTCACGCTCCACCACCTCCACCATAGAAGCTCCACGTCGCCCTCGAAACTCGCCTCGTCGCCAACACCGCCACCAACTTCACCTTATAAATACGCCACCACCGGCAACGTTCACCCGCATCCGCCACTCCAGAGAGATTCCCTGAGCTCCGACCTACCAGTTGGTGACAGCAATTAGTTGAATCGTTGAGCGAAGAAGGGGATTCGACTCCGGCGAGATCCACGGCCTTCACCGCCGTGCTGCAGCCTCCATCCGCGAGCTGTGTGAGCTCAGGCCACCTACCGACCTTCGAGCGACGACCTGGAGCTCAAAACTGAGCTCCATTTCCCAGGTAGATCCCTCCATTTCTCCTCCGATCGTCCTTTGTTTTTATCTTCGATTTCTCCGATTTTATTCGCCGCCACTGGTCACTCTCTCGCTTCCCTTTCATCTCGCTGAGCTTCGCGTCGAAGCTCTCATCTTCGCGCCACCATTCACGACGACCGACGACGCACTCCACCAACCATCGACCTCCAGCTCTGCCACTTGGCCGGAGCACCATCGCCGACCATCTCCTTCACGCCCTAGGCCTCACCGATCACCTCCATCTCTCCACAAACACCAGCACGAGCTCCGGCTCTCTATTTCACACTTGCAGGTACCCATCTTCTCACTGAATGGAAGGTCGCCGGAGCCATCTTCGAGCTTCATCGCCGTCGTCATCAGGCCGCCTTCCGAAGCTCCTGAGACCACCATCTTCTCCGCCTCCTCGCAACGCATCCTCCGGGCTATCTCCGACAATCCGGAGAGCGTCAACACCTCGAGGAAGGACGGGCGGAGCTACAGCATCCTCGCCGGAGCCCCGCCTTCTCCTCCGCAGGCGGCGGAGGACCGTCGAGGAAGAAGAGCAGCTGCCGTTCGATCGCATCGATCGAACGGCTCTCACATCGCCACGTCGCTCGCCACCGGACTCGCCTTCGACCGTAGGATCATCACTGATCCCACGCCTGGGAGAACGCCACGCGTCTTCACCGCCACCATTTGGATCGATCTTGATCCAAAGGCCCGCAGCCCGCCACGTCGACGAAGACCGAGCCTCGGCCCCAAGCCTAGGCTCGGACGACCCGAGCCTACTCCGAGCCTCACTCCGGACCTCCAGAGCGCCCGAACCTCGCTCCGAGCCGCCGCAGCCCCCCCGAACCTAGGCCGCCCACGTGAGGAGCACGTGCGGCCTGGGTAAATTGCACCGAGGCCCCTGGAGCTTTCCAAAATTACAAAGAGGTCCCTGTGAAGCAGACCCACGTGAGGAGCACGTGCCCTGTGGAGAATTTGCACAAGAGTCCCCCACATTATAGGTAATTGCATTTTAGTCCCTGTCTGCATATTTGTTTATTGTAATTTTAATTTCCTGTATTGCATTTACACCCCTGTGTTTGCACGCATCCCTAGATTGCATTTTACATCATTTTGAAATTCTAAAAATTGCATTTTGTTGGAAATTTTGTCCTCTGTCTATTGGTTCACGTGTCATCTTTTTGTAAGTTCATTTGAATTATTAATGAATTAATTGGTGAATTGTTGACATATTTTGCCCAGTGACGCCTTTTGATTTATAGTTAATTCTTTGTGCTTCCAAAATTCATCAAAAATTCACAGTAGCTTAAGGACATCATTTTTAACATACCATAAAAATTTCATAGCATTTTCACGCATATCGAGGCCTAAATAAATTGTTAAGTGATTTTCTTAGATTAATTTTAATTAATTCATTTCATAGTGAAATTAAGTTATGTTAATTTTCCTAGGTCCCTTATCATTAGAGCCACCTAGGATAATTTTAGTTCTTGAAAAAAAATTGTGGTTTGATATTTATTAAAAATTAAATACTAAAAATCACCCTGTCTGTTTATTTAATTCACAGTAAATTCATTTAGTGTCGAAAAATTCCAAAAAAATTAGTGTAGGTCATTTTCATCATCATTAACCATCTGGCCAATTTTCATAATTTTTGGACTTCATTTGATACCCTAATTAAATTGAACATTAAATTGGCCGGCATTGTCTACATAAGTCTGCATAAAAAAATTAAAAAGAAAAAAATTACTCCTCGAAAATCACACACTTGGATCCTTGCTTAAATTCACCTAAGGAGACAGATGCCTCCCTTAGATCGACCTTGGACTCCACCAAGAAAAAAATTGCCGCTTAAAATTAACTTCACATTAATCGATAAGTGGTTTTTGATTAACCCCTCGTATCCGACTACAACGAATCACTTTAATTAATTTGGACATTAATTTGACCGAATTAACTGAGGGTGCGGGAGCGTTATCAGGCAGCTTGGTCAGACCCCATTTCACAAGCCATCCTCTCACCTTCAGATCCCGCTGATGCAGAGATTCCAGTAGAGGAGAGCTTGGAGAGCGCATTCTTGGGAGAGGACACACTTCAGGAAGCAGATCGCGTTCAGGATAGTGAGGCAGTAGATAGTTCCTTTGATTCAGATTCAGATCCCTTGGAGTCAGATATTGATTGGGCAGAGTTTGATGAATTGATTCCATGTCTGAATTTCAAAGAGCCAGCAGCTAAGGTGGAGATTGATCACATTTAGAGCACAGACACACCAACAGATCAATCTTCACCAGATTTTCAGGTTCAGCGAGAGTTCTCCCATGCAGATTTGGTTGCTTTCACTCAGACCTTTAAGAGGCCAGATCCGCTAGCTCCCAGTTGTCCAGAGCTGAAACCCTTACCGCAGTCGCTGAAGTATAGGTTCCTTGTGGGTGAGCATGAGATGCACCCAGTCATTATCTCAGCGGATTTGAGTGGAGAGCAAGAATCTCGTTTGATGGAGGTTATTGAAAAGAACCGCAAGGTGATAGGATGGAGCATAGCCGATCTCCAGGGGATAAGTCTGGCCATGTGCTCCCACCATATCTATCTCGAAGAGGACGCCGAGCCGTCGCGTGAGTTCCAGCGATGGCTGAACCCGAATCTTCGAGAGGTTGTCATGAAGGAGATCTCGAAATGGTGGAGCGCCGATTTTATCTACCCCATCTCCGACTCCAATTGGGTTAGTCCATTACATGTGGTGCCCAAGAAGACGGGCACCACTACAGTTGTAAGTGAGTCTGGAGAGGAGATCGCTACCTGAGTACCCACTTCTTGAAGGGTCTGTGTGGACTACATATGATTGAATCAGGCCACCAAGAAGGATCATTTCCCACTGCCTTTTATTGATCAGATTATAGAGAGGCTAGATGAGAAGAGTAATTACTGCTTTCTTGATGGGTACTCCGGATACAATCAGGTGGCCATTGCACCCGAAGACCAGGACAAGACCACATTCACCTGTCTATTTGGGACATATACTTTCAGACGGATGCTCTTTGGTCTATAAACGTTTCGGCGACATTCCAAAGGTGCATGTTGTCCATCTTTTCAGACATGGTGGGTGAGTGCTTGGAGGTCTTCATGGATGATTTCTCGGTCTATGGTGATGGGTTTGATGCTTGTCTTGACTTCCTAGACTGCGTCCTTCAGTGATGCATCGAGGTCCATCTTGTGCTATCTCGGGAGAAGAGTCACTTCATGGTGACTCAAGGGACGGTGATTGGTCATATCATCTCCAACAGGAGCATGGAGGTTGATCCGGCCAAGGTGGATATCATTAGGAAACTCAGTCCACCGTCCAACTTGCGACAGTTATGGTCTTTTCTGGGGCACGTCAGTTTCTACCGACACTTCATTCATGATTTCAGCAGGATTGCTCGACCGTTGACTAATTTGCTGACCAAAGACACCGAGTTCATTGTGGATGATAAGTATCTTGCGTCATTTGAGACTCTCAAGAGTCTAGTTGTTGAGGCCCCTATCCTCCAGCCGTCTGATTGGTCTCTCCCCTTAGAGATCATGACAGATGCCTCCGATTTTACCGTAGGGGCCGTGCTGGGACAGAGGAGGGATGGAGTGCAATTTGCCATTCACTACGCTGGCTGTACATTGGATGCCGCCCAATGGAACTACATTGTCACTGAGAAGGAGATGCTAGCCGTAGTCTTTGCCCTAGATAACTTCAGATCGTACATCATTGGATCTAAGGTGACTGTCTTTACATGCCATACCGCCATTAGGTACCTCATGGCAAAGAAGGATGCCAAAGCGAGACTGACTAGATAGATCCTTCCACTCCAGGAGTTTGATATTGAGATTAAGGATAAGCCTGGAGTTAAGAATGTGGTGGCGGATCATATCTCCCGATTAGAGAATCTTGAGGATTTTGAGCAGATTGATCCTATATCCGAGACCTTCCCAGATGAGGCGATCCTTGCTATCGCCTCACTCCCGTGGTACGCTGATATTGTGAACTATCTTATTTGCCAAGAAAGTTCCACAAGGTTGGCCCAGGCAGCGACTTGAGACCTTCCTCATGAAGTCCAAGTTCTACCATTGGGAGGATCCCGTCCTTTATCATGAAGGAGGGGACAGCGTCTGGCATCTGTGCATTCTTCAGGAGGAGCACCATAGCGTCCTTACTTACTGCCAGAAGCTTGAGGTAGGGGGACATCACTCTGGGAGGAGAATGGCATAGAAAGTGCTCCAATCCGGCCTATGGTGGCCTACCCTCTTCAAGGATTCTGATGAATTCATGAAGAGGTGTACTAACTGTTAGAGGATGGGCACTTGTGGACAATGTGATATGATGCCGATGCAACCCATTCATTTCTGTGAGGTTTTTGACGCATGGGGCATCGATTTCATGGGTCCATTCCCTAAGAGTCAGGGATTCGAGCACATTCTGTTGGCCGTTGATTATGTGAGTCGTTGGGTTGAGGCCATCCCCGCCCGAACCGTAGATGCTAGGACTATATGCAGATTTTTGAGGAAGAATATCATTTCACGGTTTGGGGTACCTAGAGTGTTGATATCTGACGGGGGGTCTCATTTCGTCAACGACAAGGTAAAGGCCCTTGCTAGCGAGTTCAGCATTGACCATCGAGTAGCCACTCCATATCATCCTCATACCAATGGTCTTGCTGAAGTGTCAAATAGGGAGATCAAGACTATATTGCAGAAGGTCGTCCACCCTGACCGAAAAGATTGGTCACAGCTTTTGGACTCATTCTTGTGGGCATATCAGACTTCCTTCAAAACATCTTTGGGTACGTCTCCCTTTTGCCTCGTTTATGACAAGCCCTGCCATTTACCTGTTGAGCTTAGGCATAAGTCACTTTGGGCTGTCACATACATACTTTTGGATCCAGTGAGTGTAGGAGACCAGAGGAGGGCATAATTGGCAGCCCTGGAGGAGCTTAGAGATGCAACCTTTTCGAGCAGCCTACAGTACAAGGAGAGAGTAAAGGAGTGGTATGATTCTCATATCAGCCACAAATAGTTTGAGCCAGGATAGAGAGTATGGTTGTTTGATGCTAGGCTTAGATTATTTCTAGGGAAGTTGCAAAGCAAGTGGAAGGGACCATACCTAGTCCAAAAGGTACATGACAATGGAAGCATTGACATATCTGAGATGTCATCTGAGGCTACCTTTCGTGCTAACGGGCATCGGCTCAAACCATATCTAGATCATGAGCCACTGGTCGTTGACGTCGCCCCTATTCATTTTGTGTGAGATGTGGTCTCTTGACTCACATCTATTGCATCTCGCACCTGATTATCACTGTCTTCCGCCTTGTATAGATCCAAATGTCCATATCACACCATTCTTCAGTCCAACACCCCATTTGCATCTTTGATTATGCTATACTTAGGGTGTACCTTACCCTAAGTATAGGGAGGTGTCCGACTTTTGATTTTCTTTTGATTCTTTTTACCTCTATTTTGTTGCCGATACTTAGGGATATTTTACCCTAAGTATAGGGGAGGTAGACCCTATACATGCTCCCGCTCGAATTTTACTTTGTACACGGTCTGCTATACTTAGGATTACTTGCTCTTAAATATAGGGGGAAAAACATCGAGATTCTTTTCCATTCTATTCTTTCATTCGTTGTTGTAGTATAGTTTTCCTTTTCACTTCCCTATACTAAGCGCGAGTTATGTCTTCTTCATCACTCTTGATTCACTCTAAGGACACCATTCGAGCTAAGTACAGGGAGGTGTCGTATATATTTCATGCATACTTTAGCCATAACTCGTACTTTGTGTGAGTGCGTTAATAAATAAAATGGCTAAAATCCATAAAAATTTTAAAATTTTCCTTGTACATAAAATTCTTTATTGCACATACATAGTTATTTAAAAATTATTTTTGTACAAATGTTTGTAAAAATATTTTGTGTGAAGAGTTTGTAAATATTTTGATATCAAAATTATATATATATAGTACAAAATTTTTGTAAAATATTTGAAAAATAAAAAGTTTGCAAAAACCCTTGTGTAAATGAGTGTAAATATTTTGCAAAACTTCTGCATTCATGTATGCGTTAATTCATTCAAACATTTTTCAAAAATTTTGCACATTTTCAAAAACTTGCATAAAAGAATTTTTGTATATATTTATACAGTTTTTTCTGAATCATAGTTGACATTTTAACTAGCCTGGAATTAAATTGGAAAATGGAGTTTGGTTAAGACCTTAATACACCTAATTCTAAGAGGAACCTTATAGGGCTTAGGGTTAAGACTTTTCAGGTCCATTTGAGACTTAATTCTTTGAATCCACTAGGCTATGATCATATGTCATCTTTATGAGCCTAAGTAGAACACTTAACAACGCACACATGACTCTCACAGACAATGACTTTACTTGCACCAGCACCTTACACATAGCTCTCTACGGATGAGGTGGTGAGGAGGCAGTCTTCTTTGGCTTGGGGTAGCATACGAGGGTAGTAAATATAGGCAGAACCTCTCGTCTTATTTTAGTGAAGGAAGTGCGTCTCAACTTGGTCTGGTGGCATTGAGGTCTAAAGACATGAGTTGTGGATTGCAATAATCCTTCAAAAGAGGGATAGTCTACTGGCTCAAGAGGAAAAACTCCTTATGTATATATGTTGCACCATGTAGATATGTTGTACATATGCACATAGAAAAAAAGGTGCAAAAGAAAAGAAAAACTCCAAAAAAGTGGTGGGTCTGAGAGAAAATGAAATACCCACCGGAGTGTATATAGCCAAATAAAGCAAATCTTATGTTACCCATGCCCATCTCATGAAGCTTGCAGCAGGGAGACTTAGCTACACTGGTTGGGCTCCCTAGGATACATGGCTACACCAGTCATGGTCCATTCTCTTCTTCCTCCTCTTCTTGAGCCGGTTGCACTTGAACTTAGAAGGGAATACCCCGCTCCTCGAGGAAAGAGTTGCCATACTAGGGCATTAGAGTTACCTTGTTGAGGGGGGTTGTCACTTTGTCATTTCTGAGGTGGGGATCTACATATCACTTACACAGTACAAGGAAAGATTCATGGTCATTAGAGTTTGTGTATGTAGACTTATTCTGATCTGGAATATTGAGGAGTCTTGACCATAGATTGGTGGAACTTAGAGGCTATTAAGTTTTAAACCTAAGTTCAAATAAGATTCCGACAAACTAATAATCCAAAGGTCTGACTGAGCTCCATACTTCAATTTTAATGAAGGCAAGTTTAATAATCAACCTTGATTCCCCTTCTTTTTCTTTTCCTTTCTTTTTTCACTTCTTTTTCAAATAAGTGTTTGCTAAGGGACTAGCAAAAGTAAAGTATAGGGGGTGATGAATCCTCATTCATCACTCTTTATTCTTTTATTTTAGCTAATTATCTTGGCAAAGCATCATGCATATAGTTGTAAATACAATAAATTAGCAATAAGCATGCATTTGTTAATATTTAATAATTAGCATGTATTTGTGCAAAAATAAAAGAATAAAGAATAAAAGGAAAAGAAGGAAATATTTAGATAAATATTGAGTGACCTGAACCCAAGAGAGGGCTCAGTATGGGCCTGATCGCCAAAATAAAAGAAGTAGAGAGAGATAGGGCCACTATACCTGGTACATATTTATCACCTATGTGTATATAATTTATTTTTACAAAAATAAGAAATAAAAAGGTGTTTCTATTTTCCTTGTGTATATCTCTCAAAATAAAATAAAAATTAGAAAAATAAAATAAATAAAAATAAAATAAAATTCTCTCTCACATTGTATATAATACATGTATATATGTATCACTCCCTATTTAATTTATAATTGTAAATAACCAATAAAAATAAAATAAAAATTATTTTATACTCCAAATATTATGTTGTAAATAAATAAAATATAAAATTGTGGTATTTATGCAAAAATAAGAAAATAAAAATAATTGTACAGAATTCATAAGTATTTTATACTTGTATACAATATACTATACTGTATATATTATAAATTATTTTTCATATAAATAAATAAAAATCATAGAAAAATAGTTTGAAAAATAATAAATATTTTTCATTTTGAACACTTTTTAATTTAAAATCATTTTCTATTTTTAATTGATTTTACAATTATTTTTGACTTCCTATTTTCTGATTGGTCCAGGAGGGATGTTGACCCCGGTCAACTACCCCTCCCGGACCTCCCCTTTTGCGGATCCGGGTTTTTGCTCTCATTTCTCCAAATTATATCGGCCGGATCTTGCACCCTCTTGCCCCGATTTTGGCGCCCGCATCTCCCCAGTGGATCGGTGATCCTCGCGGATCCCTAGAGAGTCGCGGATCAACCTCGGTTCGCGTGCATGCTCTGATTCTTCCAAGCTTCCTGGGACTTGCTATAAAGCTTCTCATTTGCTCTCCCAGCCTCCTAGCTCGCGCCGCATACCCTTTTGACACCCTAGGAAGCTCCGCCTTGGTGACAGTAACCGGAGGCCACCTTTGGTCGTCGGAAAGGTGCTGTGTAGCCGTAGCTCGCCTCTCGTGGTCGGAACACCGTCGCGACGAGACTCCTCCGCCAGCCGCAACGAAGTTGAGGAAACGACCTCCGGCGTCCGCATCCCCTGGAGCTCATGATCCTTCTAGGACCGTCAGGTAATCTTTCCATAGCTCCTAGCTTCTCCGTTCATTCAATCTTTCATTTGTCGTCCACCACACCTTCGCCAGCTCCGACCCATCGGTCGGAGCCTCGCCCCCTACAACTGTCTGTTTCGATCGATAACCCAGCTCACCCTTCATCTTCTCACGCCATCTGATTATATCCTAATCTTGGCTCGGATTGCTAAGATTAGGCCCCAGGTTTCCTCTATCGCTTCGCAAGAGAACCCCCCTTCCATTCATCGCCGCTTCTCTTTACCTTAGGTTCAATAACCCCGACCGGAGCCTTGCTCCGAGTTTGAGCTTCCTCTTGTAGGTTGTAGCGCGCGTGGATCGACCCAAATCACCCTTCAACTATCTTCGCCGGAGCTCGCCCAGGTCCCAGCCATTGTTCCGAAGATCTGACCGTCAGTGACTTCATCCGAGCTGGCCATTCGACGTGAGGGACTTCATGCTTCTGTTGGAGCTGGTCGATCGTTCATCAGAGTCTCCGATCTCCCTTGGTGCTCCGGCAAACTCGCCCAGGCGTAGTTCTTCCAGAGCCCTTCTCTGCCGTCAGATTGGCCCCCTCTACAAGATGCCATCCTCGTCGTTCATCTCCAGCAGTTGTCAGGCCGTTAGATGTCAGATCTAACGGCCCCCGTACCTCCCACGTCCCCGACATCTGACGACCGTTGGATCTGACACCTGTCCGTGCCAGAGCCGCACGTTCGCATCCACTCAACGACCACCACCTGTCCACCCCACGCGCAACTCACGCGCTGCATGGGTAATTTGCTCAGCCCACCTTGCATTTATTTTAGTTTATCGTTTAGTCTGTAAAATAAAGTATACAGTTAGGATATTTTGCATTTTAGCACCTGTAGTTTTTTGTATTTGCTTTTCAGTCCTATTTGTGTGGACTCACGTGCATCGTCACGCGGGATTCTAGGTTATTTGCATTGTTTGTCCTGGACTTATTATCTGTTATGAACAGAAGTTTTATTTCTTGTATTTGCAAATATGCACCGGTGAATGATGTTTTGCAACATGTGTGGAATTTGATGTGAAAATTGCAGAACTGATCCTATAGTTTCCCTATATGTTATTAATTGGTCCAAAAACATATTTTCTTTGCATTTTGGTCCCTGTATGCCGTGTGTTTTATTTTTGATTAAATAAATGTCATTTTGGCTCCAGAATTCTCAAAATTTTGACACGTGGCCCCTGCCACTGTGTAGGAATTTTGGTGAATTTTTGGTTTTTTTTATTTTTGTTTGCTATTTTTAAAATTCAAAAACCTTAAAATAGTTCTTGTTTATTTTATAAAATCAACTAAAAATATTAAAATGTCTTGAAAAATTATAAAAAAATCCTTATTGTCTGTTTTGTTGTGTTTAAGTTTCTATCCAATTTTTATTTTATTTCCATTTATAAAAACTATAAAAATTGAAAAAGAGTAAAAACCTTAGAAAAATCAGTAAATAATCATAAAAAAATCAAAAAATGTGTTTTCAATTGCTGTAGCTAGTTTTTATTTTGTAGTTTATCGTAAAATACTGTTGGGATTTTATAGGCATTTTAAGTAATTTTAATTTGCCTTTATATCCCAGCTGGACACTGTTTGTTGTTTTTGACTTTATTTCATTTTTAATTAATAAAAAAATCAGAAAAACCTCATAAAATCCACAAAAAACATTTGAATATTTTAAAAAACACAAAAATATTTTTGTTTGATTTTTTGAGTATTTTTTAGTCTTTAGATAATTGTTTAAGTGTTGATTTTGGATTTCCTTTTATCCTTTTTCTTGTATTAAAAACCAAAAAAATTCTGAAAAATTAAAAACCACCATTTTCTTTGCTTTTCTTGGATTTCTGGCTACTTCGTAGCTTTCGCATCACGTGCTCCTTGTGTTCGACCCTGGTAGCTATACTAGGTAAAATAAATTAGCGAGACTGTTGTCTTTGTTTGATTGATTGATTTCTGTTTTGGTGGTCTTCTTTTCTTGATTGAGCCCGGTCTGAGTTGTTGATGCTGGCTTGCATCTGGTTAAGTGGTGAATCGTCAATCGGCTAAAATAATATGCTTTCATTATAACATGGGCCAACCGACAATTAATATAACCAAGTCAAATATCTCTACTAAGAGGACTTGGCTTAAATTTATACCTTGGCAAGTCTAGGGTTGAATATAGAGACACAAACCATAATATAATTAATTAATCATCCATATTAATGTTAAGTGATCGATAAACCATCTAGGTTAAAAGAAACAACTAAGTCAAGCGAAATAGATCACATATGACAAATGCATGAGAATGCTTTTTATGAGATTTTTATTGAGATTAAATAGTAGACAAAATGAACAAAATGAAAATTATTCCCTTAAATAATAATCAAAACTAGCATAGTAATTAGCATAAAAGGTTAGGATCCAATTCTATGCATTAATCGACAACCAAGTTACATTTTAATATGAAGAAGAACACTTATATAACCTATGATAAACAAACCATTAATTAAATATAATGTCAAAGAACCAAGAATTCTATATTGAAGAGAATTAAATTAGCTACGCAATGTAACAAAAATCATACCAATTGGACATATGATGCTCAAGTTATTCAATATGTACTCTAGGGGCATAATTGTAAAGAAACATAGCAAAATCCTTACACATAGGTCCCTACAAAGACTAAAATGTAATTATAGAAAACTGCTTGTTGAAATTATTGAAAATCTCCGGGTAGGGATATTTCTGCAAATAAGAAAAGTAGGCGGGGTGGAGCTGTAAATAACCTAGGGCCATACCCGTATGGCACGTGCAACTCCAAGTTCGGGTGAAAAGCTGTGGCTCGGGCCACACGGCAAACTCCTATGCTTCGACTGGTGGATTGGTTCAGTTTGATGCTACAGGTTCGAGCATGTAGATGTGGCTAACTCTCGACCATTAGATCACACCCAAGTTGGCGCGCATCCAATGGTATATGTATGTTGCACACTCCTTCCTCCTCTTGTCATGCATGACAGAGTAGCTTGGGCTTCGGTAAACCCAAGTGTGTCCCTCCATTTTGCTACAGGCCACTTGATGGTCCTTAAAGCTCCCTCTATGGATGGCGAAGATGAAGAATCATCAGAGAAGGTGGAGGATGCTCTGAAAGTTGTTCCCTCCGATTTCCGTCCATTAATAAACCTTTGACTTGCAAGCATGAGAAGTCCAATACCAAAGCAAATTAGACGTGTGTGTGAGGTACATGAGTGGATGTGGGTCGATCTGGGCGTAGAAGGTGAAGGCCTAGGAGGGTCTCCTCCGCCACTAGAGTGGAGGAATGTGGCGATGTGATATGAGGTTCTGGAGGAAAGATATGTTAAATGGAATATTCGATATGCGTCTACGACAAACGATAAAGGTTGAGTAATGATCTGAAATGGATGAAGATCTGTATACTGTGATAGAAAAAAAATCAAAGAAATCAAGATAAAACCTAATCTAGACCCGGTTACTCAGATTTGGAGCAGAACACCGGGATGGAGGAGGTGGCTTGGGGGTGGCGTCTTGAGCATCTAGTCATGATTCATACCCGAGCAGCAACGCCGAGAAGCTCGTACGGCCGGGCTTGCAACCGTAGCATGGTGATTAGCCATGAACATAATCGGAGATGAATATCCATTGCCGCACCTTCACAAGCCCTTCTTCCGATCACAAAGGAGGGGAAAGTGCTAGGGTTCACCTCTCACAAGGGTGGACAACCGCCTTCTTGGGCGGCAGAGGAGTATTTGAAGGGGATGACAGAGATTACTGGTTTTACCGAAAGTTACAACCGCCTCCATTGATAGAGAAGTTATATTTATGAGGAGGTTAGGGATACAACATGGAAGATGGAAGTTATACGAAGAATTTGGAGGTGGAAGTTTGTGGAGAGGTTTCATTGGGTGTTTAACATAAAAGTCGGAAGTTGGCGGAGTTAACAAGGGGCATTGGGTGAGAACTGAGAAGAGGGGGACAGAGGTTGAAGGGGACTTGACGGAAGGGTGAGAAGAGGGGGACAGAGGTTGAAGGAGACTTGGAGGCCGTTGGATCAAATGATTCAATGGCTACAATTGAGGCACAAAAGAAAGGTCAAGGATCGTCTGATCTGTTTTGATCAGACGATGGAGATGAGGGGCGGGTGGCGCCATATAAGCGGGTCACGTGATTGAAGCCGGTGGCGCCACATGGCCCAATAGGAAAAATCAAAGGTTAGAAATACAATAGATATTGAATAAGAAATAGTTAGGATAAAAATTAGAGAAAGTGTCCAACATGAAAGTTGTAGATCTCAATGAGATCTACAAATTTCATGTAGAACTCAAAGAGAAAATAAGTCATATAAATATATTAAAGTTTTTGCACGTAATTTAAGAAATTAAATTACTTATTTTTTAAATTTCATTTATTATTTTTTTGGATTTTTATTTTATGAATTATGTTAAATTAATCAATATTATTCTATTTTTATTGGATTTTTAATAAATAAATAAACACATAGAATAATGACACAATAATATGAAAAATAATCTATAATAATTATAGGTTATTATTTACAACACAGTGTTAGTTAAGTAATGTTATTTATTAGTGATTTTTACTGGTTTTCTTAAGCAAGAGAGATAATAAATAAGAATAATGTAGATGAATCTAGGATTCATCATTGAGATGATCCAATGGATACAATTCATGGAGGAACGCAGACTTCAATTCTTCCCAGGTCATCACGATCTTCCCCAAATGATCGATCCAATATAAAGACTTATCTTGAAGGCTGAATGGGAGGCTGTCATTTTAACTACGCCTAACATGATGTTAGGGCAGTGCAAGGTTCTGCAGATGCAGAAAAACTGTTGGAGATGGATATATGATTCCTCGTTCGTGTTCCCATGGAACGAGGGAAGAAGAGCCAAGAACTACATCTTGAGCTCGAAATGTCCGTGGACTTGAGGAATTTGGATCCACTCTATCATCTAGCCAACATTAACATTGTAGGTTTCTTTCAATGTGGGCTTGGGGGTCTCTCTTCTTGGTTCATCTTCCCCTCCATGGGGTCCATATCTCTTTTCATCTTCACCACTACCACCACCACCACCACCTCTTCCTCCTCCTCCTCGGTTCTCTCTATCTCACGTCAACCCATTAAGCATGTTGGTGAAGGCGACCTGGGAGAGGGCCTCATCTATGAGCTGATGCTGAACATACTAAATGGATGCAAGCAACTGAGCATTCATGGCATTCTGATATGTCTAAGGGCTCTGATTTGGCTGTTGTGATCCTTTCCCCTTTCCTTGAGGATCCATCTCTGAATCAGACTCAAAGGAAATGTAGTCTAGATCGGGGTCCAGGTTTAGCTCCTGATCTGCACATTGAGAGACATCCCGATCAGAATGATAATCTTAAGTACAAGGTGGAAAGATGAGTATGGAATTAGGGTCAATCCCAGAGATATGTGAATGGAGTACTTGATATGAAGTGAAATCAATCTCCATCCACAAAGAAAGAATGTAGGTACAAGAGTGATCTCGGTTTATTGGAGAATGAGAAGACGAGGAGTCTAGAGAGTGGCTCGTAAAATTTGAACCGCACTCTCGGGAATCATCTCGAATTATTAGAGATGTCGGATCCATGGAATCGATGTGGGTGTCGGCGGGGTCCTGACTAAATCATACATGAGTCGACATCTTGATATAAAAGAGGAATAGATGAGGAGTATGGAATATGGTGATAAGCAAAGAGGATGAAATGAAGAGAAAATAAGAAGGTTCAAAGTGAGCAAAGTAAAATGAAATGAAAACATATGTAAAGAGAAAATGGCGCAAGTGCGCGGGACTGATCTTTGATCATAAAATAAACCCAAGAAAACATAAAGCAATGGATTCATCAACTCACGCCCATGAAGTTGGAAAAGTTCGTCTATTTTTATATTTTCAATTTTAATTGCTATTCAGGCAATCTTTTAACTTGTCCTTAGAGGCTAGCCCTATAAGAGAATGAGTGTTGCCAGAAAAGTATCTCATACTTCCCACTTCCTTTGTAACATGTATTCTGCACTTTTTAGAGGTCCTTGATATCGGTCTTTGGCTGGCTTCTCAGCCAAAGAATAATAGTAAGGAAGCCAATAGTAGCGAATCAAGTACTTTGGACCAAGACTACAAGAAGACGAGGGACTACTTGGACGCAAGACAATGAGATAGACACGCCCGTGAGGGGATGGCCTAAGCTCAACACTTAAGACTAATTCTAAAGTAGGCAAAGCCCTACTCACCCATGTATGATAGAAGCGTCGGTACTTCACCGAGCCTAGGTGATAGTCCAGGCAGCCACATACGGAGTTTTCAGCTCTAGTCCTTAGGGGTCATGCCTCGTTCAGTCTGGAGTGTACTTGAAAACAATGTGGACTTATGAACCCAATACAATGAAGTCCGTTACGAATTTTATTTAGGGTCAAAGTGTTATTAGAAGTCCCCTTGTTTTATTTTTTTGCTATTTTCACTTTTTTCAGTGTTTTCAAGATAATCGCCTAATGATTTTTTGGATTTTTATTAAGTCCTATGGTTAATCAAAAGTAGGGACGAAGTCAGAGAAGCAATGCAAGTTGACACTATGATGGAGAACTCACCGTTATGTCCAAATGTATGATGCTCAGATAGAAGACTTACAACACTTCCCAGCTCTCTCCATGCGAGATACAAGACACGAATTTAATTTTTACACTATATACAAATGCAAGCCGATGAAATAGCCCCAAGCAGGAATTGCTATTAGTGTGAAGCATAGATTAATTTGATCTAGTTCCAAACGTATTAGAGGCTATAGGTGTATGATATAATCATGGATTTGGATCTAAATTAATTGATCGAACAATCTTAAAAACTAAGGACTCATTCACATAAAATAAATAAAAATAAAAGTGGAAAACTCATATCACGAGAAATAAAAGAAAATAATTGGAAAATAGTGAGAATAAAAGATAGAAGACGATGAAAACCACGAGAAAATCAGACAGGCCCTCAGGTGAACAAACACCTGGTAAAATATGATTGTTAAGAGTCTGAATGTCCAAGTTTGCCACTGTATTATTACAAATTATATAAAGTCTCTCTCTCTCTCTCACACACAAAATAAAAATAAATTCTACACAAATGCTACTATGCTTCTCAATTCCTCGTCCGGCTTTGCTGCTATCTCCTACCGACTTTGTGAAGAAAGCCAGTCTCCACTCTACTTGGATACCTCGGTCTCCTAGAAGACCATCATCAGGTAGCGGGCGCTCGCAACAAATACAATAGAAGAAGTGATTAACACAGATAAACAATATCTCACAAGGAAATAAAGACATATAATTGTGTAGATAATATAGACAACTATCCTATCCTATGCGTTGCTCCCCAACAATGGCACCATTTAATAGTGAAGAATTGATACGAGATACCTAATGTCTGGTCTTGGAGGGCTTGCGGTATTCGACAAGTCGGATCTGACAATCACTCTATCATCATATATCTCTTCTCTCAGTACTTGATCAATCATTCACATCAACAATCAACCCACAAATAATATATGTAATGAAAACAAGATGATATGATATTTATTATACCCAGAGACGAAATTTGTTATACCCTATAAAATGTGTGTATAATTGCAAGTGTACGGGTCGAATCATTAATAAAAATAAAGGATAAGAATAATTATTACTAATAAATAATAATAATAATAATGATAATAATAATAATATTTGTACTCTTTTAGTCTTTTTCTAATTGTTGTAGTTTTTAAATATTTTTAATTTTTATGGATTTTTAAATGTTTCATGTTAGTTTTTATATTATTAAATTCTTAAATTTTCAAAGTTTTATTTTGTTTTAATATTATAATATTTTAGTAAATTTTTGGTTTTTACAATATAATATATACTAGTAATATATACTATATAAGTAATATAAAGTATATATAAAATATATAGGTTTAGAATTTTAAATATATATATAAATATATTCAAAATATATAAAATAAAATGTTTTTGTATGTTTTGATTTTTTTCCTATGTTTTTGATAATTTTTATATAAATTTTGCTATATTATATGGATTTTAAATGAAAAAGTGCAAAATAGTGAGAAAATAAATGGCTGAAAGGTTTTGGGTTTGTAAAAATAGATAATAAGGTCAAAATTTCAAAAAAATAATTTTAATATATAGTAGATAGAATAAAGAAAAATATGAAATAGAAAACATTTTTTGGATTTTAAATTTAATAATTTTGTTTTTATAGTATTTTTAGGATTTTATGATTTTTAAGGTTTTCTTTTTTAGTGATTTTTGGTCTGAAGGTATAGATAAGAATATAGGCACTATGTTTTTTTGGAATTTTTAAAAGTGGTTTTATGATATTTTGAATTTTAATTATTAGATAAGGAAAAATTTTATTTTAAATAAATAGGAAAATCAATTAAATGTCATGTGAAAAATATATGTGATAAATATATCTAGCAAGCACCTTAGATAATTTTCCTACAATTTTTGGAACAAAAATGCTATTTTTAATAATAAATATACATAAAATAAAAATCCAGAAACTTGTAAGGACTTAATTGCAATTTTAAAAAGTAATGCATTTAATAGCACACTAACTATAATCTAGGGGCACATAAGTAATTTTCCCAATTAATTCCACCTTTAATATGCGCATAGCATGGGTATAAATGCAATCAAAATAAATATCAGGTCCTTGCATGCAATTTCCCCAAAGATTAATATTATTTATACAAAATACATGAGTAAATAGAAATATCCAAACTTAGAGGGGGTTGGATGGTAAATGACCAGGTACCTCACGCAGTTGGCCATGTGAGGTGACCTGGTAAGGAACAGGATGTAAATATACAAAAGTTTGGGGATCCACTTGCAAATTTTACAATAAAAATTACACTACTAATAATATTTATGGAACTAAATAAAAATTGCTAAAAGGCATCAGGGAGTCTCTGTAATTTACCTACCAAGGTACTCAGATGGATGGGTGCTAGTGCACCATGTAGTCTCACTTGAATAGATCGAGCGACGAGACAAACTTCGCTTCAGTTGATATTGGACGACCCATATTAGATATGGGTCATGTTCTTGATCTAATGGCCCTAGCTTGGCCCGAAAGAACAACCAAGAACAAGGGCATGGCATTTCCTTCAATCGATGATTCCTCGTTGGTTCGACCATCGTTTCCTCCTTCGATGAGCTCTAAAGCTTCCTGAATGCCTGTCGCGTCAACAAGAGTCCCTCAATAGTGTCCAGATCCCATTGATGGGGACTTGGATTCCTCTTGGTTCCACATGACATGGAGATTCAAATGAGCTTCGATTCCACACTCCAGAGGGTTTTCAAACCCTCTAACCTGCTGCAAAAAGTAGAGGGGCTCAAGATCAATGCTCTCAGCTTGGGTTGAAGCTGAAATGCACATGGAAGATGAAGGGTGATGAGCTCTGACAATTGGGCAGAGGAGGGAGCTCGAATAGATCTTGATTCATTTGAAATCAAGGTGAAAAGATGGGGCTCTGATGGAGGAATGAAGGGGCACGAGGATGGTGGTGATTGTGGTCGGAAGATAGACAATTTCACGATGAATTAGGCTTGAATCTTGAAGTTCCAGTAAATGAAGGATTTGAAATTAAAGCTAACCTACTGATTAACTGACTAATCTATGACCTAAAGTAACATGCTGAAGGAAAATGCAAAATAAAAACCTAACTAAATCAGTTGAACCTATAGAACATGAAGCAGAGGAAGGCTTCACCGAAGGAGCTCCGACGAGACTTAGATCGTCGCTTCGAAGTCTCTTTGTCCACGGCAATACCTCGGCGAGGTACCTGCTGTCACCAGGCGTCTCTAGCACGATGAGGATAGGGGTTACATAAGAGCGAAGGGGATCTAAACTCAAAATGAATGGGCGGGGATTTATTTATACATAAAGTAACGGGGTCCAATGGTCATGAGATTGTAGAGGTTTCGCCAAAAGATTGGATGATCAGAGGATGGGTGAGGTTCCTAATCGTGGGGTGCACATTTTTGATGAAGGAACCATACCTCCTTGAGCAATGGATCTTTGCCAAGAAATTAAAGAAAGAAATGTGCACGTGAGTTCTGATAAAGGCGGGTAGATGGATGTACATGCTACCCATGGTCAACTAACGCCGAACTCTGGTTGGCCCACTTGGACCAACCAGAAAAATGCAGGGGATAATTCCCTTATTAATTAAGTAAAAATAATAAATGATTTTATTAAATAAAAGACAAAACATGAGAAATGTTACTTGTTTTATGTATTATTTTATAGATTTTTTTTTTATTTTTACGACCTTATTTATTAAGTGCTAATTTTCACAGTATATATACAAGTATAAATACTTGTATTTTAGGTATTTTATTTTTATTTTATTTTTTAATTTTATTATTGTATTTATATAGAACCCACTTAATGGTCTAGTGGTAGTACAGTATGTCTACCACAAAAAAGACCAGGGTTCAAATCCCACTCTTGCAGGGGTTGCATTAGGTAGTCGACGGCCATCGTAAAAAATAGTCAAATCTTTCAACATGGATTTGAGAAAGAATCCATGTAGCCGACCCTACTTATAGTGGGAGAAGGTTTAGCACTTTTTATTGTATTTACATATTTTATATACTTATAGTCTACTTAAATACATATTTTCATATTTTTAATTTATTTTTTTGATTTTATTTGTTTACTTAAATAAATATGGGTTTATATAATATAGGTATAGTATGCCTATATATTGTAATGCATTATTTATTTTAATACTTTTTAATGATTTTATTTTGTTTATATTTTTAAATATATTTCAAATAATATTTACAACTATATAAAAATATAAGAAAGGTAAAAATATAAAGAACAAATATAATGAATAAAATATGTAGTTATATACTACAATGGGACCCTAGAAAGCTTGCTTTTATATCTTATCTCCAAATTCAATGAAACTACATTAATTAGATAAATAATTTAATTTTATGAACAATAAAGGTGAGTTTGATGAATTTTGAGTTCATATGGAGGATATATTGATCATTGAAGTTCGATTTACGACTTCTTCATCCGTGTCCCAGTCACACCATATGTTATTTTCTGTGAAATTAATTTTGTATTTTTCTATACATTAATATGTACAAGTTTCATATTGAACAATTATTTATTTGAGATGTATATGAAGGAAAATAAAATAAGTGAAAATGGCTATTTTGGATGTATTGAATTAAAGTCTATGTATATTTTCTGTACATTTATTGGCTCTATCTCCACATACTTTATTCTTGATCAATCAAGTGAATATTGACTTGGTCTCAGGGTTTAGGGTTATTCAATATCTTTGATACTTCATTTTCTTTTTCTTTTCTTTCCTTTATTATTTTATTTTGGAATTAAATTCATGTATTTATACAATATTAATATGTCAAATAATGAATGGTATTTCATGTGTTTTAATGTTATATACATGCATTTAACTAGGGATTTAAGGCCAAAATGAAAGAATAAAGGTGATGAAATAGAGATTCATCGTAAGGACATATGTGCAATTTATGTAATGTTAATGGCATATGTGCAATTTATGTTAATGTTAAGGGTATATGTGCACTTATGTTAATATTATGAGCATACATGTAAATATTGTAAAACTTAAGGGTATATACAAATGTATGATATGCGATGTAGAGATACGTAAAGAATATACTTCATATGCATAATTAAGTTCATTATTGATCTTTATGATGATTTTTGCATGTTTCAAGTCAAATATTTCATGCAACATGGTAAGAGATTAAAGTAAATATTATAAGTTTTAGATTACTTACCCTTATGTCTTAGAGGAATATTTAGTCATGACTTGATTTCTATGCTAGACGGCTTGACCTAAATTCAGCACATACATGATGTTATGCTCATAACATGTATTGTTCTCTTTTTTCAGGGGAACGTGAGGATTACATTATTTACGATTCAAGGCAATTCACTATCTTCGAGAAGTGGAACCGGTATAGACTACTGTTGGATTAACTTGGAAGGGTGTCCTTATGCCCAGGAATAAGAAAATCGTGGAGACGATTTCATCTAGTTTATTTAGCTTTTGTTATAATTAAAGAACTCTTGGACTTTTGACCTTATTATTATTATGAATTTTTTTAAAGTTGGTTCTTTACTGCTCTTTTGTGTTGAGATTTATGCTATGAGTAATAATCACGAGATTATTTGTTGTGTTGTCACTTCTGCATCATTTTCAGATGATCAAGTTCGTTATATATCCACATCTATTTAAAATGAATACGAATTTGGATGTCAAAAATCTATTCAAAATGAATACGACGATGGATCAGAGAGGGGGTGTGAATAGAGAAATGGTGATGACTAATTTTTCTAATGGGAATAAAAATTGAATTGATCTCAAATTGCATACTAAACAATGGAGGCAACTCCCTCTTTATATAGAGGTAAAGTGGATCTTCAGTATGATATTTTTGGTGGGTATTTATTTTTGCCAAAAATCAATTTGAAATTCATATCTTGTTTGGACTTGATTTTTTGATAATTGTAGAATTATCTCTTGATATTTATCACCAATTATCTCTTTGGGATAATTAACAAATCAATCTCCAAATAAATAATTTCAATTCATCAATGTAATATTAGATGTAAATATTGTGTACATTTAACTAATGAAGAATGTGAATCCTATTCACATTCATATTAATATGATACATGAATCATACATAAACAATTCCTAATAATAAATATGAATCATATTTACATTAATTCTCATTATCATGAATTACATTTACATTAGTTTAAATGCCAATCATGTGAATCACATTCACATACTTCTGGAGATCAGTCAACAATAATAGGTATTTTGCAATCCCTACTATTTTGACTACCAGATTCTCAGATGTACGACTCCCTCGAATCTTACTTGATATTATATTAGATATTAATATCATGATATTTAACCACTTGAGTTATTTGATTGAGTCAGATACCGACCCAATTCTCAAATTCCTCTAAATAATTTTTAGATCAATTTCCAACTGTTTAGATATATATTTGATTCTGAGAATTTAGGTTAGTCCAATTAAATATCACTTGTTTGATCTCTAAGTGGAGTCACTAATATCTATCTGATTTCATCATTCACTTGGAATAAAAGAATCATGCTTTACAATCTATTACAATCACATTGACCTCGAGCATTCCCAATACTCATGCATGCTACATACTGGAAGACTTTGATTGACCTTAAGAATTTATCCCATATTTGGTTCTCTCCTTATAGGTTTATCGATAGATTTATTAATCAATCAATGCCAATAATATTAATCATATGCTTTTCGAAGCATATATTATTATTCTTGAATTTTATCCTACTTCTTAAATAGGATGACCACTTATGGAATTCTTTATGACTAGAATGTCTCATAAGTGAGACCTTATCTTCTAATTCATTAAGTATGAACGTATATGATTCTTTTCAGAGATCACAAGTCTCACATTTTCTTGTATGCACACCATCTTGTTGGTATATAGATCTCGTCAGGCCATCAATCTATTAATCCACCAAATGTCACACTAATATATATATATATATGTATGTATGTGTGTATGTATGTATGTATATCTATGGTTAAGGGATGTAATCATATTTCATGACGGTTTATGGTATGAGACTTAGTGTCTCAATCTTGTCAAGCTAAATCTTAAAGATGACTTACCCAACATCTATGAATGTCTATTCTTATATGAAGGATCTTGATCAAAAGTGTGTCTCGGATATCAATCTTTAGAGAGTATTACCACCTCTTCTCAAACTGGACATCCTCTTTGAATATCACTTTACAATGTTAGTTGTGTCCTTGATATAACTCTTTTTATTTGCAACTATGTGTCATTTCTCTATGATCTAACTATTAGATCATCATTTGTACGATACCCAAAATGGTCCAGGTATATATCCCTATTCAAATTAAGGGATCTTAAAAATAATAGAAATTTTTTTTGAATGATATAATTGCAATAACATCTTAAAAATAACATAAAGTAATCATGTTTTTTTCCAGATATGGAATGATATAATAGCAATAGCATCTTCTTACACAATGGCTCGTCATGGGCTCACAATTCCAATAAAACTCTCATTTCACCAATACACAAACCCTTCCCTCTCCTACAAAGAGATAGGAGAGGGAAGGGTTTGTGTATTGGTGAAATGATTACCAATTAGGGCTACTAGGTTGGAGGAGATTGTTGAGTAAAATGGTTTGAACATACTTTACAAATTATTTGAAAAATGATTGTAAAATATCTTGTAAAATCCTTTGAAACCTTTGAAAAATCTTTGTGGAATGATTTCAAACATTCGTAAATGTTTGTGAAATTATTGTAAAATACATACACAATCCTTGTGAATACTTGTAATTATACAACTCACTATTTTTCAAAACTCCAGAAAAACATACTAATCCCTTCCAAAACTCCACAAAGATTGGCAAAACATATTCAAAATTCACATAAAAAGTTAAAAAATTGCACTTCACAAAAACATTTGCATTTGCATTTTTCAGAATGATAATGATAATAGAACTGGTCTAAATAAAATCTAAAGATTGGACCTTGATTTAGACCTTAATTTACTTAACTTCACAGGAAACTTATAGGAACTAGAATTGATACTTCTCATGTCATCTTGACTTAATTCTTTAGTATACAAGACTATATTAACATGTCATCTTGACTTCCTAAGTAAAATATTTCGAGAGACACATGTGACTCTTTTAGACATTGGCCTAACTTGCACTAGCACTCTATACATAGATCAACTTATATGAGGTGGAGGAGGCCATGATTCTTTAGCTTGAGAGTCATGCAGATGGAAATGTACGTCGCCCTAATTGGAGGCAAGTGCATCCCAACATAATCTAGTGGCTCTAACGTCTAAAGACAAGATGTTGCGTGTTGCAATAAGGCTTCAAAAGAGGAATAGTCTATTGGCTCAAGAAGAAAAAATTCCTTATGTAAATGCTGCCATTATGTACATTACACAAAAAGAGAGTATGAAATAAATACTCCAAAATAGTTGGACAGGAAAAAATCACTGAAAAATCCAATCTCATCGGAGTTATGCATCAATAAGCAAGGCATATGCTACAAAGTCAAAGATAACTCGGTCGCTTACAGTTGGAGACTTGGCTACACTGGCCATGTTCCAAAGGATATGTGACGACACTGGTCACAATCTATTATCTTCTCTACCTCCTCTTTTTGAGCTGGTTGCACTTGAACTTAGAAGGAAATACCTCACTCCTCGAGGAAAAAGTAGCTAAACCGAGGAATTAGGGTTATCAGGTTGGAGGAGATTGTTTCTTTACCACTTCAGATGTGGGGATCTAAATTTCACATTCACTGTAAGAAGATTCATAGTCATAAGAGTTTGTGGTATGAAAAGACTTGTTCTGATCCAGCTATCGTGGAGAATTGAACATGGATTTGTGGAACTTGAGGGTTGTTAAGTTTTAAATCCTATTCTAAATAAGGTTCTGACAAACTAATAATCCAAAGGTCTGATTGAGCTCCATGTTTTGATTTTATGAAGTCAAGTTTAAAAATCATAATCATTCAAATTTCTTTCTTTTTATTCTTTTAAACACTCATTCTCATAAGTGTTTGCTAGGGACTAACAAAGCTAAGTATAGGGGGTGATGAATTCCCATTCATGCATATGTATTCTTTCATTTTAGGCTTTAAAATCCCATGTTAAATGCATGTAAATACTACTAACTTGCATGAATTAACATCCATATATTAACAAGTAAATAGTGTGTAAATACCTTTATTTAAACCATAAATAAAAGAATAAAGAAAAGAAAAGAAAAATCAAGGAAGTATCTTTGATACTTATTGACCGTAAACCCCGAGACCAAGTCAAATATTGACTAGGTCGACCAAGAATAAAGTACGATGAGATAAGGCAAAATAATGTACATATATATTAAGAAAATCCTAAATAACCTAAGTAAAATATACTCTGTATATAGCCTAATATTGTATATCTTATTTAACATTATACACATCTCAAATAATCATATGTTCAACATGAAACTTGTATATAATAATGTATATAAAATAATATTGGCAAAAATATATCATGCACCAGTCACTCTGTACACTCAGAAAAGTTGTAAAAATAACTTCGTTGATCAATATCTCCTACATATGAACTCAAATTGGACCAAACTCGCCTCTGTTGTATTTCAAATTAAATTATCTATTTAATGAAGGTGTTTCATTTTAATTGGAGTTAAGATACAAAAGCTAGCTAATTGGGTTATATTGGTACTTGTACATCTGTGTTTTAAGATAAATTATTTATTGTATAGATTTTTATTTAATATATTTTTTTATTTAATTATAATATTATATAAAATCTATTAAAAATTCAAATAAAAATACAACCTTCTTAAAAAAGACCAAAAATAAATAATAAATATCAATAAATAGGTATAAAAGATTTATATTGGAAAATAAAATAATTATCTGTGCATATAAATACATTTATAAAAATCTCGAAAATATGTATAAATACCTATTAAATGATATTGTGAATAAATAAATTATTTAAATGGTATTATGTATAAAAATATAAAAATAGAAATAGAAATACATAATACACATACACATATATGTATTAATACCTATAAATAATAGTGTATAAATAATTATACTTGATATACATGGTTGTAAAAATAAATAAAAATCATCATAAAGTAGTTTAGAAATAAGAAATAAATTTCATGTTTTAATTTTATTTAAATAAAATCATCTCTAATTTTATTTTTGAATTTATTTCACTTTTTAATCCTATTTTGTTTGTTGGTGAGTTGGTGTAGGCCAATGGGAGCGCTCTGACTATTAACCTGAGGTCAACAACCCCCTCTTCTCACAGTGTATATCAGACCATGTCCCCTTCCACTTTTTGCCAAATTTTCCCATGCGATTTCTTTCTCTTTTCAGCATGATGCCTTCACCGATTTTGTAGAAGGAATCACTCTCTTTCACGCCCAATATTTGGATTCGGTTTCCCCTCGCCCGATTGCATCCAAAATCTAAACAAAATGAGCGTCTCATGTTTTCACTATATATTCTCTCCTCCAGATTTTTAAGAGGGGGAATCCACTTTTGAGCATCGAAACCCCTCTTTATCCAGATCTGGTGAGGAACCCTAGTGACCAGAGGCGTTACCCAGTGATTTCGGGGCGTGATGAAGGAGTTTGGAGTCAGATTTGCCATCGTCGGAGTTCCTTCATGCAGTCTCTGCTCCCGGGCTTGTCCGACCTAGTGATTTGTTTATCCTTATGTTTTTAGTTTCATTTTAGCTTAGTAGCATAGTCCTATCTTTTATTTTATTTGATTTCATATATTTTAGGGATTTTATCACTTATGCCCCTTCGAGATATCGCAATATCAGTTATGCCCCTATCTTTTTGGTAATATCAGTTGTGCCCCTCACTTCTTTCTCCGTCATCAGTTGTGCCCTTCCGTCAGATTGACCGTCAAAAAATTGAAATAACCATAGTTTACTCAAACCATGGTGTGCTTAACAGGGGTATTATGGTCAGAATAAAATCAAATGAGGAGGTGCGGGCTGGCGGCAGGGGCCGGGGGAGGTGCGTGGCTGTGGTATGAGGTCGGCTTCACGACGTGGCTGCGGGTGGCGGTGCGGGGCAGGGGGAGGGGGAGCAGGGGGCGACACCGGGGAGGGGAGGAGGTGTGGGGCTGGGAGGGGGCGCAGCCCAGGGGGGAGGCAGAGCAGGAAGCAGGAATTTTTATATACAAATGGTACCACACGGATCACAGATTCTTTCCAACTGATCTATATATGGCAGTTGTTGATCGATAGTTTGGCGAGTGCGACCGGTGCAGCAGCAAGATCCATATCAGATGTAAAATCGAAGAATGGGAGAAACCCGTGCGAACAGTCGCACACCGTTTCCCTGTTAGCGCCAGCATTCAGCTTGTTCACTTCCTCGGTATCTTTCCTTGGGTGCACTGAACTTGATATATTCACATCTGCAACGATGATGGTCGTGCCGAAAAGCTAAAAGCTCTTCACGTAAGTGTTGTCTTATTCCTGGATCCGAAAGACAGAGAACTGATCAGAAACCAAGTTGAATTTTGAAAAAAACGAAGCTTAAGATACGACATCGTTATTGAATCACGATATAAAAGATCGTGATGCAAAATTACCTCAACATGGTAATCCTCTGGGTTTAGCTTGACAAAAGTTGAGACCAGACCCCAATTCCCTCCGTTGTTCTTGTGATTAGTAGATCTCGAGCCCGGAGAGATAGGTCGACTGACGCACGATTCTGATAGATTGGTATTGCTATGGGCAACAGAAGCGGATGATCCCATTGTTTCATCAAGCTTGGTGTCTTCTGAAGCGTTAACTTCATCAGGAATCAAATGAACCAATGGAGGATATGTTTTGTCCCAGATATCAGATTTTCGCGGATACGGATGTGTGGATTTCTTCTTAGGTCTGGGAGGAGGGACCTCGATGATGGAATCCATATTGCCATTAGTCAATTCACGCACCACCTACAAGTTGAAAGGCGACGGGGAGGGGAGGAGGTGTGGGGGGGGAGGTGCGGGGCTGGGAGGGGTCGTAGCCCAGGGGGAGGTGGAGCAGGGGGGCGACGCCGGGGAGGGGAGGAGGTGCAGGGCTGGGAGGGGTGCAGCCCAGGGGGGAGGGGGAGCAGGGGACGGCGCCGGGGAGGGGAGGGGGCGGCGGGCTGGGAGGAGGTGCGGGGGGGGGGGGGGGGGGGAGGAGTTGCGGCGCGGGGCTGGGCAGTGGGCTGGGAGGAGGTGTAGGGAGCTCGGGACGGAGCTGGGCGGTGCGGGGCAGGGGCGGGGGCGGGGGCGGAGAGGGAGGAGGAGGAAGAGGATGGGGAAGAGGAGGAGGAAGAAGAGGATGAGGAAGAGGGTATAAAATGACCACATAACCTTTTTTTAAAATTAATTCCGCTTATGTCCTCAAAGTTAACGTCCGTTTGCACTGTGGATGGACGGTCACTAACCCGAGGGGCACAAGTGATAAAATAGCAAGAAGTGAGGGGCACAACTGATATTACTAAAAAGATAGGGGCATAACTGATATTGCGATATCTCGGAGGGGCACAAGTGATAAAATCCCTATATTTTATCCTAAAATCCAAAATCAAAGTACGTTGGAGCTTGGATCTCTGGCCTCTGTTAACCGTATTTTATCACATGTTCCGATCATCCGACATCCTCATCTCATTCCTCGTCATTTCTCCATACTCCAAGTCAACCCTCCCACCTCGATCTTGCATAGATCAAGGTCCACGATCCTCCCACTTCCACCATCATAGGAGGACACCTCTTTCACATCATTGCCCTTCTATTCCACCTAATATTCGATCGAGGACCTTTTCCCTTGAGCGTGAACCTAACCGCATAGGTAGCAGCAGGAAGGAACCCCATTTGAGGGGTGGTCATGTCCAGAAGACCTGGCTCCAAGTGCATACCCTTATTCAACCTCTAGATCTCTTCTCAACAAGGTCCATACATTTTGACTCTACTCAGATCTGCGGAGGATCCTTAGATCCATATTGGGACCTTTGGGAGCTTGTGAGGTAACCGGAGGACGAAGAAACAAAGGAAGGCACTCGTAATGTTCTTCCTCGTTCTTGGAGAAGAGCATCAACCGTTAGATCGAGGGAGAGGTCCAGTTCTTACCAGGACCAATGGATCGAGCCCATCAACAACCGTCTGATCCTCCACAGCCACAAGATCTAATCCACATTGCAAATCGTCGAAGCGATATGTGCGCATCTGGATCGTTGGGTGCGTAAGTGATTTGATCTCCGCCATCCGTTGGCGTGCAGGTAAAAGGATAAATTATACCATACCCCTTCTACATTTTTGGATTTCATTTTAGTATTGAAAATATTATATACAATTTAATTTTGAGAATATTTTCAACTAGGGACCCCTTTAGTTCAAATATTTGTACTTAGGTCCGAATCCAAGTCACCTCATGTGGGAGCCCACGTGAGGCGCTTAAGTAGCTTTTTGTGGTTTATATACTGCACTCTTTGGATCTGTTTTGAATTGAAGGATTTTTATGAAAATTACTATTTAGTCCCTACCAGAGTATATTAAATGTGAATTTAATTGTAAAAATTGCATGCTATCACCATGAACTTGTTTGAAAGGTTACGAATCGCATTGAAACTTTGTGTTAATTGCAACTAGGTCCTTCCAACGCTTATTTAAGTGATATTTAATTGGTTAAATTATAGGAAATGACCTGAAGTTGTGTTTTATTACTATGAAATTCATGCAAGTTCCTAAAAATTACAAAAGGTCCCTATTCTGGTTTATTTAATTTGTGTGTTTGTTTTAATATTTTAATTACTGATAATCACCCCAAAAAATTATATGAAAATTACTTTAAATATATGGAGCTATATTTTATCACATATATTTTTCTATAAGGTATCTAAAACTATTTTCCTATTCATAAAAATACAAAAACATTCTTTTGTTCACTAGTTTAACTTAGAAAATGCATACAAATTAAAATACATAACAAAAATTCCCAAAAAATTAGTACAACCATCTTTTACTATATTTTATCACAAATCCAAAAAACATAGAAAATACAGATCATAAACCTTAAAAATTACAAAACCTTAAAAATCAACCTAATAAAAATCAACAAAAGTTTACAAAAATATAAAATTTGTGTTTTCAACTCCTAAAATTTCTTTATTCTATCTAGTTCGTGTTAAAAGTGATTAGGAGTCCAATATGATCTGATATATATTTTTTAATTCCTAATCAATCTTCTGAATTTCCAGTTTGAACTGTTTTGTGTTTTTCTAACTTCAAAAAATTCAAAAGTTATAAAAATTACTCTAAAAGTTACCCAAAATATAGAGAAATATTGAAACTAAAAGTACCTTGTTTTCTTTGTTTTGAGTTTATTTATCCTATTTATAAAAATACAAAAGCACTCTTTACATCTCTTTATAACTCTCTCACCTATTTATTATATATTCTATTTTAAAAAAATAATTAAAAACATTTGCAAAATTTAAAACACAAAAATATTTTACATATTAATTAAAAACCCAAAAAAACAATCATAAAAACAAAAGGCACAACAAGGATAAAACTAAAACCAACAAAAATACTTAATTAATTAGCAATAATTAATTGGTTTATTTTTTAATCTACCCTAGGTATTTCTCCCATGGATCGACACTCTACATATTTCACCTATACACATTTTGTAGACTTAAAAAAATAAATTTCTAACTCATGTATTTCCTTTAATTTTATCATATATTGTGTGTTTGACTGTTGACTGACTTGGATTTTGAGATCAGTTACTCAACACCTTCTACTCTATCTTGTTAAAGTAGTAAACTAATTCTCGACATTACCAAGTTTAATCAAGGGTCTAACATGCACTACTTTAAAGCAGTTAGTTAAGACCAATTTGTGACTCGAAATCATAATTCGAAACTTAATTATTATGAATCAAATTCATTAAATTAATATGTAAATTAATATGATATGAACTGATCATTAACTTTTGTGATTGAATTCTCATAATCATCTAATAAGATAATAAAATGTGATATTTAGGTCTGACTACTTCTATATTGATTTCTGGGATAATGCTATCCACTATTTCTATAAATTCTAATTTATAGAACCAATTCAAGATCTGAAGACATTTGGATAGTATAATCCATCTATCTCATCCAATGACACATCTATCTCACCTCATGACACATGGATAGTGATATCTCAATAATGTTATCCATAGGTTAGGATTGGAATATACTATAGAGAGAGAGAATTGTGGATAAGATATAGTAGAAAGTGACATTTGTGAACAACGATAGTCTGAATATATTCAATATCCTCCCATGTGCAATAAAGCGTAATACTTAAAGATATTAATAAGGAAATATTATACCAATACATATGACTTAATATCATATGGAATTGGATATGAGGATAATGATGAGACTTTGGTATCAAGCTCCTCAATGAATATGATATCACTTTGATGTGCCGGATCGATGCATAGGAGGTTGATAATTGTGAATGGCAGTGGAGACAGATAATTCACCGAGAAGAAGAACTAACGCACAAAAAAGGAGATGATCCCTTTCTTGGATCGACTCTTTTCTTTACAAATAAAGAACAAGGTACAAGGATGAAAGCAACATCTTTTTGAGTTCTCGACGCCGAAGTAAAAAGCTCTCGGTTGTTGCGCAAAACACCCTACCAAGCAACCATAACACTGGAAACAACACACGGGGGAGAAGAACAAGGGAAGGAGAACACGACCCACTCTCTTCTCATGCATACCTCTCTAACTATATCTCGACTTTGATGTGAATAAAAAACACAAGTCATATTATTTATAGCCATAGTGCATGTCCATTTGCATGGACATGATAATGGCCAACCTTGATTGCACGTCTGTTTTGCATGGACATGATAATGGCTAATCTTGATTGCACGTTTGTTTTGCATGAACATGATAATGGTCAATCTTGATTGCACGTACCTTAATATCTAGCCTGTAACCATTGCAGTCTTCAATCCATGCAGGTGCACATATGGTTGTACACGTGATTGCTTGATTGTGCAATCTCAAATTTGCACATGCGACACCCTGTTGGTGCCACCAAATGCTCATTGGAGGTGTCCTGATTGATACCTCCTCTTCTCCACAACGCTCCCTCAACCATGTGAATCTTGATGCTGTGGGAGATGTCGAATACATCTAAGTCTCAATGCTTTCTTCCTGGATTCGACACGTACATGCTTACAACTCCCACAACATGTGCAATATCTAGCTGCGTGCATATCATGGCATACATCAATGATCCTGCAGCAGGCGCATAAGGTATATGGGCCATACCTTGATGCTCTTCCTCAACTTGGGCGCGTAATCCTTAGTTAACTTGAAATGGACTACATGTGATGTGCTAACGTGTTCGCATCCATTCATATTGCATCTCTCAAGTACCTTTTCCATGTACTTCTATTGAGAAATCCACAACATATGATTCACCCTATCACGAGTTATCCTCATACCAAGGATTTGTCTAGCTGCGCCTAAGTCCTTCATGGCAAAGGACTTGCTTAGATCTTTTTCAACCTGCTGATCTTGATCTTATCCTTACCAGCTATAAGCATATCATCAACATATAGAAGAAGAATAAGTTTCTCGTCCATTACCTCACACATACACGCATGTGTCAGCGGTGTTCCTTGTGAAGCCTTGGTTTGACATGAAGCTATCAGACCTCCTGTACCAGTTTCTGGCGCCTGTTTCAATCCGTATAATATGACTTTTTAAATATGCAAATATGGTGAGTCTTCTTCTTGGATTGGAATCCCTCTGACTGCTCCATGTACATCTCTTCCTCAACATCATCAAGGAGGAAACCGGCCTTTACATCCATCTGCTCTAGTTCAAGATCTAGACATGCGACTAGAGCCAACACCATCCTGATGGAAGTCATTTTTACCACGTGGGAGAAAATCTCATCAAAATTGATACCTTGCCTCTATTCGAAGCCTTTGACCACAAGTCATTCTTTGAACCCTTTTGAGCCATCAGCTTCACATTTAAGCCTAAAAATCCATATGTTCTTCAAGGCTCTAGCTCCTTCAGGCAGGGGCACGAGGTCGAACATCTTGTTCTTTTTTAGAGCTTCCATCTCCTCCTGCATTTCTTTCAACCAGTGCTCTCTGTCACCATGTCCATTCACCTCTTCAAAGGACTCGGGCTCACCATCATCTGTGAGCAGAGGATACTGGTCGGGTGAGTATCTCTTGGATGGTCTACTGACTCTTGTTGAACTTCTCAATTGAGGATGTTGTACTGCTTCTTCAACCGGATCTACCACCGGTTCTTCGAGGGGTGGCATCCCCCCTTCAACGCCATCTTCTATGGCATCATTTTCCTCCCTAGCATTATCATGGAGGGCTTCTTCAAACAGGGAGGATGCATCATCATGAGCCACGATAGGCTGTGGTTGTGGCTTGAGGATGTCCTGGATTGTTTGGTCCTCTACAAAATTGACATCTCGACTTCTCATAATCTTCCTTTGAGTAAGATCCCACAACCTATACCCATGCTCATCATGACTGTATCCTACGAAGACGCACACCCTCGTCTTCGAGTCAAGCTTGGTGCGTTCATCACTGGGTACATGAACATATGCAACACATCCAAAAACTTTCAGATGATAAAATGAGACATGCTTACGTTTCCAAGCATGTTCTGGATAGTCTCCATCTAAGGGATGAGTCGGAGAATGGTTGATCATATATATGACCATGTACAATGCTTCTCCCCAAAATCTCTTTGAAAGATTCGATTGAGAGATCATAGTTCATACTCTCTCTAACAAGCTATGGTTCGTCCTCTCCGCATCTCCATTCTGTTGTGGGGTCTTTGGTGCCATCTTCTCCATGAGGATGCCATGGCTTCTGCAATAGCCCTCGAACGACCCTCGACATTATCCACCATTATCAGATCAGACGATCTTCAGTCTCCTCTCGATCTCTCTCTCCACAACAAGGTGCCACATTTTGAAGACGTCTAGCACTTGGTCCTTCATCTTCAGAGCAAAGGCCCATACCTTCCTCGAGTGGTCGTCGATGAAGGCCACAAAATAGAAAACACCTCCAAGAGTCTTTACACCCATTGAGCACACGTCTGTGCGCATAAGGTCAAGTAGGTGTTTCCTCCTTGATGTTCTCATCTGAAATGATGTGCGTCATTGTTTGCCACCCATGCAATGGCTGCAAACCTCTGAGAGGACTTCGGTGGATGGAATGACATTCTTTTTGGCAAGAATTTTCATACCTTTCTCACTCATGTGTTCCAGTCTCTGATGCCAGAGAGTTGTCTCGTCTCCTTTGGCTGCATAGGTGCCCTCACATGACTGACCGTGAGTCATGTACAAGGAGGCTTCCTTCTTTCCTTGGGAAATGATTAGAGAGCCCTTGGAGAGTCTTCATCTGCCTCCTCCAAATCTGGTGGTATATCCTTCATCATCAAGTGTGCCAGTGGACAATAAGTTCATGCGCACTCCGGGGACGTGCCTCTTAACGTTCAGCATGAGTTTGGTCTTGTCTGGCATCTCCAGAACCACTATCCCACGACCAACAGTAGGACAACTTTGATCATTTCCCATCCTCACCACGCCAAAGTCACCAGGTGTGTAACGAAGAGAAGAGTTCCTTCTTTAGTGTGATGTGGAAGGAAGCACCGGAATCCACCCATGCGGACTCTTGAAGAGAGATGTTGGCTGATCCAACGTCCCAAATGATAATGGCTTCTTCTTGGCTAGCCATGGCTGAAGAGTTAGCCTCACCAATTTCCCGTGCATCTTCTCTTCTAGATTCTTTGCAAAACCTCTTGATGTGTCCTTTCTTACTGCAGTTGAAGCATGTGATATCTTTACAGGGTCTCGTCGAGTGTCCTCGAGACTTGGTCCTCCTTTGAGAACCATCACCACGGCTCTTGTTGCGACCATTCCCTGTGCTCCTTCCTCCTCAGTTCCTCGATCATCATACTATCTTTCAGGGTGTTGAGGGAGATCGTTCCACTCGATGTGGAATTTTTTAGGGAAACCACCAGCGTTTCCCATGAATCATGCAGCGAGCTTAAGAGGAGAAGCACCTACATCTCATCATCGATGTGCATCTTCAGACTTGAAAGTCGGTTTACACAATCTTGAAATCGACTCAGATTATCGCTGATGGAGGAGCCCTCCTGGTACTTAAGATTCACCAATTTCTAGATGAGAAATGCCTTGTTTTGCACCATCCTTGGCTCGTACAAGGACGTAAGCTTCGTCCACAAATTGCTTGCATTTTTCTCCGTTGAGACATGTTGGAAGATGGAGTCCTCCACCCACTGGAGAACAAACGCCACGACCTTGACATTAAGCTTTGCCCATTCTTCATTCGATTTGCCCTCTGGCCTCTTCTCGTCTCCTTCGATGGGTCGTACAAATCTCTTACAAATAAGAGATCCTCCATCCTTAGCTTCTAAATGGAGTAGTTGATGGAGTTCAACTTCACCATGGCCGTCGACATCAATTGGTTGCTTGAGCTTGAATCCATCTTCTCTTTCTATCAACCACCATGTCATAGAGAATCTGGCTCGGATACCAGATTGATGAGAATTTGGAATCAAGCTCCTCAATAAATTTGGTACCACTATAATGTGTTAGATCAATGCGTAGGAGGTTGATAATTGTGAATGTCAGTGGAGACAGATAATTCACCGAGAAGAAAAACAAATGCACCAAAAGGAGATGATCCCTTTCTTGGATTAGCTCTTTTCTTTACAAATAAAGAACAAGGTACAAGGATGAAAGCATCACCTTTGTGAGTTCTTGACAGAGAAGTGAAGAGCTCTCGGTTGTTGCGCAAAATACCCTATCAGGCACAACACTGGAAACAACACACGGGGGAGAAGAACAAGGGAAGCAGAACACGACCCACTATCTTCTCAAGCACACCTCGCTAACTATATCTTGACTTCGATGTGAATAAAAAAATGCAAATCGTATTATTTATATCCATAATGTACGTCCGTTTGCATGGACATGATAATGGCCAACCTTTATTGCACGTCCGTTTTGCATAGACATGATAATGGCCAATCTTGATTGCACGTCTGTATTGCATGGACATGATAATGACCAATCTTGATTGCACATCCCTTAATATCCAGTCTGCAGCCGTTGCAATCTTTAATTCATGTAGGTGCATGTATGACTGTCCACGTGATTGCTTGATTGTGCACTCTCAAATTTGCACACGCGACACCCTGTTGGTGCCACCAAATGCTCATTGGAGGTGTCATGATTGATACTTCCTCTTCTCCACAGTGCTCCCTCGACCATGTGATTCTTGACACTGTGGGAGATGTCGAATACGACTAAAGTGTGGAGGAAGGCAAGGGAACCTGGTAGATAATGATCGTGAAAATGATCCAACTAGTATATTAAATATTAAACTGCATAGCTAATCAATCTGAACTTTTTCGGATCAATCTTTATACCATTTGGAACTTGATTAGTTTCTTCAGTTAGAGATTTAATACAATTAAATCTCATTCAATCTATCTTCAAATGGATTTATTAAAATCCATCATTTATCATCATTCACTTAGAATTGCAGTCTCATGGAATATAATCTACTATGATTGTACCAACCTTGAGTATTCGCAATGATGTTGCATCTTATATAATAGGAGATGTGGATAAACCGTAGTATTTGTTCCCTGCCTTTTTATCTTCTTCCACAGTTGAGAAGGAGAAATCTCAATTGATTATAATGCAAAACTATTAATCGTAAACTACCAAAGGTTTATATTTGTATTCTTAAATTTGCATCATGTTTTCAAAATAGGATAACAATTGTGGAATTCGTTTTACTCCATTGTCTCATGATTGACATATTTATCATAGATTATCATATCTAAACATGTATGATTCATTTGAGAGATATATACCTCATATATTTTTATATGCACACTAGCTAACTAATATGTATACTTCATCTTGTCAACAACATAGTGATCAACCAAATGCACGTGCACACACACATAACACATCTCTCTCTCCAGTCAGCAACTGATTGCACATCTTATGACCATCTAGTAAACATGACTTTATCACTTTCAATCTTGTCAAGTTTACTCTTTAACTTACTAATTCGATAACTTCAAATCTCTATTGCTATGCATAGGACATACATCAAGAGTATCGATCGAACATCAATCTATGGAGAAAATTCCCATCTTTTCTCATATAGGAGATTGTTTTATTGGATAACATTATTCATCATAAGTTGTATCTTCGACTTAACTCTTTAGATAATCAACTTTATATTAGTTATTCTGATGTAACTCTTTAGATCATTAACTGTATGATATCAAAAGTAATCAAGCTACATAACCTTAATCGTACAAAGGTATCTAATAAATCATGCATAGTCAAACGTACTTTATTTTACATATGGAATGATATGAATACAATAACATGATTATTAAATGGCTTGCTAATAATTTACATGTCCAACATACGTTCGATAACATGAGATCTCGATGAGGCTCTTCATTTGTTTCTAAGGCTTAGGTTCCTTAGGATGTTGGAACCATATTTAGTCTAATTGATGTAAATTTTTACCAAAATCAGTACTCCTAAAAGTTTTTCATTTTACAAAACTAATCCTCACGACATCCCAATAGTAGGACATTTTCATGGAGAAATTTGCATTGGTGTTTTTGTATATACGAAGATTACAAGATATTTATAATTTGAAAAGTGTAAAATTTAATAATGCAGCTAATAAAAATCTTATCAAAGTATGTTTTTGTGAAACTGTTCAAATAATGAGGTTCATTTCGTAAATATCAAACTCACATAGGTATTTTATAATCTTGAAAATTAATAAAAAATAATGTAACGGGCACACCTTTCATCTTCTTCTTTGTTTAAGATATGTTTTTTAAATCACCCTAAATTTTTGGGGTGTATTTGGTTCGGAGGCTACCCATCCAAAATTTGGGCTATCTCCCCAAAAAGGAGGGTTTTCTCCAAGGTTCTCTCCAAACACCCATCTCCAACGCGTGTGCCCCATCATTTATTTTTTACTCTCCATCACGTGGAGTGCATCTGAAAACAACTCTCTCTTTTATTTAATACATCAAATCACTCATTTCTCTTCCGTCCATTCCAACAAAAATATTATAATTATAGTATATCATCTTATCATATAAAAATGATAAAATACTCAAATTTTATTTTTTTTTCAAACTTCGATACAATTAAATTAAAACAAACCCTCTCAATAGCCAGGGACGAAGCCCGGAATTTCTACTTGGAGGGGCCAAATTATTAAGACTATATATATAATTTATCTTTGTTACTATCTCTCATTGTAATTATTAAAATGTATTTATAAGTGTATTTCACAAAGATATTATTGTAAACTTATAATTTCACATAAACATCCCAACAAATATTGTTGATAAAAAGATCCTTACGAAATTCTTCAAATCAAAATACACTTTCATTAACAGATGTTAAGTTATACCATTAAAATTAAGATTTTTAAATAAGTAATATTATATCACTCTAATGTAGGAACTTACATGAGATATATATGTACCAATTTTATATAATATTGCATATGTATATGTTTTAGAATAGATACATAAACAGACGCACTTTGATGTCCACATATAATTGTGCATGTATTTGTATATTTGTTTTAATATATAGCTGTAAATTTATTTTTAGTTACAAATAATAAAGTCATTTCCGTTTTTTATATATTTGATATAGTTTTTAGGAAATAATTACATATATTAGTTCTGTATCGTAATAAGTCATTCAATTCAGATATAACACATTTTCTAATACTATGGTCTCCTTAACAAGATATGGATGACAAACCTAACTTTTATGGAGTGCTTAACACATCAATTCAAGATGTTGATTAGAAAATAAGCGACAGTTTTCACTGAATATTTCTCCTTTGTCAAAGCTTTGTTTTTTTCCTTGTGATATTACCAACGTTGAAGTGGATTTTATATCTTATATATAACTTTCAAGATATGTTAATACATTATTCATATTCGTTAATATCAACATCGACATCCATAATTACGTAGATGTAGATATGGATCTGCTTATATGTGTTTCTATAACTGACTATTTATATCGTCATGTTGGTATCTTTTGTAGAATGATATTAGTCTTTATACTCTATATGATTATTTTAATAATTCCACCTTTTTGTTGAATTTATTTATTTTTAAATGAAAGTGTTTAAAAAGATATAAAATATGTAATGTACAATATGTAAATGCTAATAGTCAATTGCTAATATGTAAATGCAAATAGTTAATCATATTTTTTTAATAAAGGAAATAGTTTACTACAACAAAATGAGCCTATATGGATGTTTTCTAAATATGTCGTATTTCGTCCACTTTAAGTATACAATAATGAATAACATTTGTTACAAAATAATTTTCATGTTAGAATGAGCGATGAATGTCGTATTTATTACTATATCATTAGTGAAGGATCATATAGAGTACTTATCCATTGCTATTTTTTAGAATTTGAACTAATCATCGTGATAAAAGTTGCAGTGGCTCAACGCTTCTATATGGATCACCAGTACTGATGTAAGAATGGGTATTATATTTATCCTTAATTTCAAGTATAAAACGATCGTTTCACATCGAAATAATAGATGTCATTAGCAATTTAAAAATGGACGTTATGGTGATGAATTAAAAAAGATCACTATATAATTACTTTGTTGTTCGGATTATGTGTAACATGTATTTACGTAAAACATACAAATGGTCATAACTAGATTACTACATTCATGTCATATTATTGATTTTTTATTGGGAGATGAGAGGGATTATGGATGTTATTAAACGGATACAAATATGGATACATGTGTTCCCATATACTTATTTATTTTTAAATACGGATGTGATGCATATAATGATTAACATATGAAAGGTATGTTACAGTATCCGTAAAAGATAGATATCATATAAAATGGATACCGATGCATAGGAATAATATTATAAGTACTCTATATATTAACTTAAATATACATGTATTGGACGGAATACAAATAATATAAATATACTAAATGTGCTTATATTTTAACAATTATACCAAATATGATAAAAGAAGGCATGTAATTATTTTATATAAAGTTAAAAATAAATGTAAAACTATATATATACGATTTAATGGGGCTTCCCCCTTGGGGTAGCTAACTGGCTGCTCCGCGCCATTTTTTGACGATTTTTTTTATTTTTCTTGAAAAATACCGCAATGTAATTTCATCACAATATCCCTATAATATGTCGCTCAAATTTCGTCAGAAACAGAGACTCCTATGCCCTCCATCTAGAACAGGTAATTTTAACGTTCTTAGAATTATTGTAATCGACCTGTTTTAGATGGAGGGCATAGGAGTCTATGTTTCTGACGAAATTTTAATGACATAATAAGGGATATAGTGATGAAAACACATGATAGTATTTTCCTAGAAAAACCTAAAAATACTGAAAAATGATGTAGGTGCATCCAGTTGGCTACTCCGAGGGGGCAACCCCATTAAACCCTTATATATGGATATATCAAATAGATATAGATTTTTGTTGATATGAATGTGATATCGATATCTGTATCCATTTGAAAATATATGCGGATATATATGTCAGAATTTGTATGATATTGATACGATATCGGATCAGATACGGATGTATTTATATCTATACTACTTGTAAATGGGAGATGGGTGGCCATTATATAGAACTTATTATTTTTCATAGTTAGCTATTTCATATATAAATTATATTTTAATATAATAATGTAATATATATAGAGATCTAATTGGGAGACGGGGGGGCCAAGCCCCCTCCCGCCCCCTTGTCTCCGTCCTTGTCAATAGTGAAATCATTTATCCAAACACCAAAATACAAAACAGAATATCCAACAGATAACCTACTTTTTGTGTGGGTTATCCTCACCCTATGTTAGATAACATTTGAACCAAACATATTAGGGTTTTTAGAGCCTTTCTTAACTTTTGAATATTAGTTATGCCTCTATCTTTTTTGGAATACAAATCTTGCCCGTACCTTCTTACAAAATTCACAATTCTTCTCTACCGTTAATATAAAGTAGGAGCATAACTGATAATACCAAAATAGGAGCACAATTGATATTCCGAAACTTAAGAAGGGCACAAGTGATTCCAACGCCCTCATAAGTAAGAAGAGTAAAATAGTGAAATATCTGTCCACCAAATAGGGAAAAATGCTTAAATTAGTTTGGCTTTCCTGATTAGGAAAAATGGTTGGAATAAACAGTGGAAATCCTCTGGTCCTCCTTCCCAATCTTCTTATGGTCCAAAAGTTGAAAGAGATTCTCAAAGAAGAGGATGACAGCGAATCGAATGGAGTTAAAATGTCTTCCCTCCCATCCCCACTTGTTCTCCACAAGGAACGGTTCCCCTTTACTCTCTATGGGCATTCACATCCCTCCCATTCAAGACCAAAGAATAAAATTTGTCCTTTTTTTAAGAAACAAAAGAAGAATCAAAAGGTTGAGATGAGGGCATTCGGGCCCTAAAGTCCACATAAGACTAGTGGGGGTCACATCACATGTCGGGGGACCGATGACTAAGCAAAGGGGGTCCTCTGAAGTAAAGAGATCCTATGCTGTAAAGAGGATTGCAACGGGAGTACTGTAATTTCCTTAAAAAATTTTGTGTGATTTTAATTATAAAATGTAACCTTATAGATTGAATCTTAGATAAAAGCTTTATATATCCTTCAAATTTTACTCAAATATGAGTTTATTTGCTGTTTTATCTTAATAGTTTAATATTCAGATCTTTTTAAATGAATTTTAAATTGCTTAGATCTTGATTGAATGTTTGACTATTAAGCTAAAATGGCAAGCTTGGATTTAGGCGAAATTTGGATGATATGTAGAGCATTAATATAAGTTTAATTTATAAAGTTTAGATTTTGGAATCAAAATTATAAAAAAATAAAGATTATAACATCTCTGTTGTAATCCTCTTTACAACAACAGATCCTCTTCCATGACTAAAAGCTAAGTTGGTTGCTTTCGCATTATCGATGCTTCGACCTCTGCTTTCTCTTCTAAATTATTGCATAACTAGTGAAGGAAATCTAAATTTAGAATCTAGCAGATAGGTTTGTGGTAAGGTAGATATTTCCCTTGTAACATCAGCAGGGCTTCTCGTGGTAGTCAAGGACAAACAGATGGAGCCATTACAAAGTTCAAAAAGTTCGAGCTCATATTTTCCTTTTTTTATAACACTGCCCATTCAATTTTCCTTTAATAACTAGATGTTTTAAAGGCAAAATGATTAAAGTTTGTTTATGACAATAGCCTTTGCTAATTTATACTGGATGCCATGTCCTTTACCATGAGATATAAGAACTTTAACCATTGATAAGTGGTTACATCATGTTAACTTATCCAATATGTTTGTATGTACAAAATTTATCTCTTCATTATCTCTCAACCGATCGAAAAAAATGAGGAAGAAATGAGTCATTTATCTCTTATCACATGTTATTAGTTATCCTTCATTCAAACATGCCTTCAAAAGTTATTCTAAATAGAATGTGATTATCGAAAAATTCCAAGGTTTGAAATTATAGAAACATTAATTTTCCTTAAACAACATTAAATTTCCTTGTTATTCTAGGTTGGATGTATTAGATGGTGGCGAATTCTTATTAATTAGGTGATGTGTTAACCTAGTGCCTACTAAGAAAGAATTGATTTCGATAAGGAGAAGGTAATTTTCATTTATTTAATAATGAGAATTATCGAGTTCAATATATAAGTTGATGGCATGAGCCTTGATGGATCATGTAAAATATTCGTGTTAAAAAGAAAGGTCTTCAATAACAAAACAATCAACTTGATTGATATACTAACTCGAAAAGGTGTATGACAAGTAGGTAAAATTAAGCTAAGCATGTATAATGTAAGGAAGCTCTATTTTTTCTAAGTGCACTAGTCCTATGATAATATAAAATTAAATAGATCAACATTTTAGTTCTGAAGGGCAAGAATAGATAAACAAAATAGTTAGTGAGGGACTTGGAGTTAATGATGGGTTGAAGGGTGGGAGGGTTAGATTAAAAGTGAAGTAAGCAATAATGAAATTCGAGGAAACTCCTCATGGAGATCATAGGAATGGGACAAATGATTGATTGGTAATGAAGAAAAGGAAAAATTATTAAGCTAAATTGTGTTCCAAAAAAAATCAGAAGTCCATAACTAATGTCCTAAATTGACTCAAGTTGGATGAGATATCAAGTACCCTAAAAAACATGTCTATGATGTAAAAGGAAAGATTTAATGGCAATATACATAATACCATAAAGAGGAGTATAGTGCATAGAAAATATATAATGGGCATGGAAAATATTGTAAGTTTTCTTAGCATAAAAGTCCACAAGAAAGGAGTATATATCACAAAATGCAAATTAGAATAAATTCTAGCTAGTTACAAGGATGACCTAAGAAAAAGAGGTAACACTATTCCATCTTGCAATTTTATTTTGAATTTTTGGAATTGAAAAGGAAAGTATATAGTTTGTGGCCTTTTCGAAGTAGATAGGACAACAAAATTGTAAATGAAAGAAAGAGTGTCTTATTGGCAACCATGACAGAAGTATTGTGAGAAATGCCAGAAGAGAGGACTTGTTTTTCCACAAAGAAATCATAATGTCTAATATTCAATAATTGCCTAGACTAACGAGAAAAAAATGTAGAAGTTAAAGAAATAATTTGGAAATATATTTATCGACATAAACGATAACACTTGCTCTTTACAAGAGAGCATGATTAAATTTCCTCAAAGTAGACTAAAAAATTTATATCATAGATGAGTAGGTTGAATAGATAGAGTGGAAAGATAAGAAAAGAGAGGTTCCTCTTGGATGATCCCACATAGACTTAGAAAGAAAATAATGAAAGTATGACGACAATGAATGTTGGTGATTAATTATATATTTTTATGTTTTGATAGAAAAAATCTCAAAAAACCCAAGTAATCAAATAATATATATAAACCTAACTATTATAGAAAACCTATAATGGGATGTATAAGGTATAGAATGGTAACCCAGAAACGATCAATATGCATCTATCTTAAATCACTTACTAATCGATTATTTTAATTATTCATAACCTAATTAGAAATAGCTCAACATATTACATTATAAGGGATCCTAGCTTAAGTTATGCTAAATTAAGATAAGTTATGATATTTTTGTTTAACATAAGAATTAGTAGTATATACAATAACTAAAATAAAAATAATAAATTAATATGTAAATAGATGTAAATGTGCTAAAAAAATATATTTATAGGAAAGAAAATTACTAAAACTCTCAAAATTATAGCTGATAAAAATTAAATTATTGAATCCAAATAAATCAGAATTCTACATTAGAATAACAAAATATAGAAGAATAATAATAGTCTCGCCTCGAACCGACTCGAATCATGTCTGAATATTCCTGTGCAGGGAGTTAATTATGTCAATCATCCCAAAATCGAGTCACCCGGCATCAAATACGAAACATTCACATGACTAACCACAATAAATTCTATTAGGAATGAAAGATGTCGATATATACATCATGAAAAACGATAGCTTAATATATAATAAGATATCAAAGGAAAAAGGACTACTCTGAAAGCTTTTATTACATTGCATCAAATACACCTTGCATGTTGCAAAAGCAAATTGTTTGACTCTCGCATTTCGATTTCTAATAGGGCTCGAGGTCAGAGACTCGTTCCTGTATGCTGACTTTCACCTTTCGGTCTTCTTGGCCTTTTAGTTAAGTGATTGTCTACCTGACCATCAGTATTTTCTTGATTTGCAATGGTTCCCTCTTAGAATATTGCGGACTCCCACTTTACTCTTTGACCACTGGCCTCTTGCTGGATTATTCTCTCACTTTGAATACCTTATTCTTTAAGAAAAAAATATCTTATTAAAAGGAGACCTTTGTTGTCTTCGTAACACGCTCACACCCCGGTGACATATGGGTGTGCTAGGAAAGATGAAAGCAATTGGCCACCTCTTTTCAGAAGTAATCAATCTTCAAACATTCACCATGTGTGTCCTCTCAAATTATCCCTTTACTTGGATCACCGATTGAAAGGTGAACTAAATAGACCATTGAAGATGTGTGTGTGTGTGTGTGTGTGTGTGTGTGATTTTTATCCAATGGGCTCCTTTCCCATTAGAGATGAGATGAGATCGCTTCATCTCCAACAGGTTCAGTAAGTAATATATATCCAAGCTTCAGTAATATATATCGAAACTTCAGTAAGTAATATCATAGCCCTAATAACTTTTATAAAGTTACAAGTAAGTGAGAATCAAAGTTACTGATTAAATTACTTCCTTTACTTACAATTGGTTCAAAGTTATTAATGGCAATATGAAAGTTACTGACGTGTATAGTATTACTGTTATAAAGTGTTACTGATGGCAATGCGAAAGTTACTGATGCGTTTAGTATTTCTTATATAAAGTGTTACTGGTGGTAGTACAAAAGTTACTAATACGTTAAGTTACTGATAACAATACTAAAGTTACCGATTGTCTGATTAAGATCTAACGACTGAGATTAGGGGCTCATCTCATCTCTAATGGGGACATGGTCAATTGGATAAATCCTTTATATATAAGGTTATGTCAAGGTGAAAACTGTCAGGTAATGATCAATTTCAATGAATATTAATGAATATCCATTTCATCACATTTATTCTATTATTTTGACCTTAAAAATCCTAGTAAATGCGTGTAAGTACCCTTAATTCAGGCATTTTAGCATTCATGCATTGTGATGTAAATAGTGTATAAAATAATGTTTTTAATACCAAAATTAAAGAATTAAGAAAAACAACAACAACAACAACAACAACAAAACCTTTTCCCACAATTAAGTAGGGTCGGCTACATGGATTCTTCGCCTCCATTCAGATCTATCTTGGGTCAATCTCAGACTTATAGCCAAAAAACTAAGATCCCTTCGTATAGTCTCTTTCCAACACTTCTTGGGCCGTCCTCGCCCTCTCTTAGCCGGCTCAACATCCCAACACTCGCATCTCCTAACCGGTGCATCAGTTGACCTTCTTTGCAAATGACCAAATCATCTTAAGCGGTTTTCTCGCATCTTATCCTCGATCGGAGCTACATCAACTTTTTTTTCTGATTGCATCATTCAGAATCCGATCTTTACGTGTATGTCCACACATCCATCTTAGCATTTTCATTTCTGCTACAGCCATTCTCTGCACATGTCTATGGTTCACAGGCCAACATTAAGAACCATAAAGCATAGCAGGTCTCACAGCCGCTTTGTAAAACTTTCCTTTAATATTTAAAGGAATTTTCTTATCACAGAGAACAGCGGAGGCTCCTCTCCACTTTAGCGAGCCTGCATTTATTCTATTAGTAACATCTCCATCAATTTCTCCATCATGTTGCAAAATAGATCCCAGATATCTAAAAGAATCTCTCTTCTGAATGTTATCATCACCAATCTTCACCTCGATTCCTTCACCATTGCTTCCATCAAAGGTGCATTCCATATATTCCGTCTTAGCCCTACTTATACGAAAACCTTTAGTCTCTAATGCATGTCTCCAAACCTCAAGCTTCTCATTTACTCCCTCCATAGTCTCGTCAATCAACACAATATCATCAGCAAATAACATACACCAAGGTAACTCATCCTGAATGTGACTTGTCAACTCGTCCATAATCAAAGTAAAAAGAAATGGACTCAAAGCTGAACCTTGATGTAAACCAATGTTGATATCAAAATAGTTAGTCTTCCCCGTCGGGGTCCTTACACAAGATAAAGCCCTATCATACATATCCTTTATGAGATTAATGTATAGGACAGGTACTTGTCTCTTCTCCAAAACTCTCCACAGTATCTCTCGTGGGACGGAATCATAAGCCTTCTCCAAATCAATAAAGATCATATGGAGATTCTTCCTTTTAGCTCTATAAATCTCCATTGTACTCCTCAGCAAATGGATGGCTTCAATAGTTGAGCGACCTGGCATGAATCCGAATTGGTTTTCTTTTACTTGGGAAACTTGCCTCAACCTTCTTTCAATCACACGTTCCCAAATTTTCATAGTGTGACTCATCAGCTTGATACCTCTGTAATTTGAACAATTTTGAATGTCTCCTTTGTTCTTATAAAGAGGCACCATGATACTCCTCCTCCAATCTTCAGGCATTTTCTTGCTTCGCCAAATAACATTGAATAGATTCGTAAGCCAAGTCAAACCACGCTCACCTAAAACTTTCCATACTTCTACAGGGATGTCATCCGGTCCAACACCTTTCCCAGGTCTCATAACCTTCAAAGCCTCCTCTACTTCTTTTCTTTGTATTCGTCTATAGCATGCACGATTCAAGTAATTTTCACTACTAGCTAGATCACCCAAAGTGATCTCTCTATTTCCTTCTCCAATGAAAAGTTTATGGAAGTACTGCTCCCATCTAGTCTCTATATCCTTCTGAGTAACAAGCACGTGACCTTTCTCGTCCTTAATGCATCTCACTTGAGAAAGGTCTTTGGTCTTTCTTTCTCTTGCTTTGGCCAACCTGAATATATCCTTCTGGCCCTCCTAAGAGTTGAGATTTTTATACAAAACCGCATAAGCTTTTGACTTAGCTTCGCTTACAGCCTTCTTTGCTTCCTTCTTCGCTATTTTATAGTCTGTGACAGTTTCCTCTGTTCTACCCTTAGACATAGCTTTAAAGCAAGCTCTTTTAATTTTTAGCTTCTTTTGCACCCCTTCACTCCACCACCAAGCCTACTTTTAACCCTAAGCTCCTCCTTTTGACTCGCCTAGCATCTCTTTGGCTACCTTTCGGATACAAGATGCTACTGCCTCCCACATCTCGTTTGCACTACCGTTACAATCCCAAGATAAGTCTTCTAAAACCTTCTCCCTGAAGCTTGATTGCTTCAGCGAAAGATTCCACCACCTAGTTCTAATGATCTTAGGAACCTTCCTTTTCTTTACCAGCCCTTTTATTTGTAAATCCAAGACTAACAAGCGATGTTGGGTTGTCGAACTCTCTCCAGGGATTACTTTGCAATCTTTGCAACACAACCGATCTCTTCTCCTCAATGCAAAGTAATCTATTTGTGTATTAGTTGAGCCACTCTTATAAGTAATTAAATGCTCCTCCCTCTTCTTGAAAAGAGTGTTTGCTATGAAAAGATCATATGCAGTTACAAAATCCAGAATGACTTTTCCCTCTTCGTTTCTATCCCCAAAACCATGTCCTCCATGCACACTTGCATACCCTAAAACATCTTTTCCCACATGTCCATTAAGATCTCCACCTATGCAAACCATCTCTCTTTGTGGGATTTCTTGTAAAATCTTATCCAGATCCTCCCAAAAAGCTTGTTTAGTCCTTTCATCTAAACCAATTTGCGGTGCATAAACTGAGATGATATTCAGAATTTCTTCCTCAAGCACCAACTTTAGCAAAATAATCCTATCCCCAAATCTTTTCACCTCAACCACACCATCCTTCAAATCTCTATGAACAACCACTCCAACACCATTTCTGCCCTTATCTTTACCTGAATACCAAAGTTTAAAGCATGTCTTCTCGATCTCCCTTGCTTTCTCTCCAACCCATTTAGTCTCTTGAAGACATAATATATGAATCTTCCTTCTTTCCATTGTATCCACTATCTCCATCAATTTTCCAGTTAAAGTACCGATATTCCAACTACCAATCCATAACATCCTTTGCAATCTCTTTTGGACTAACTTCTTTACTCGCATGCGTCCATTATGCGAGAACCCTTGCAAATTTTGGACTGCATCCGGGCGGTGATGCAGCGGAACTAGCTTATTTACCTGCATGTGTTCCTCATGCGAGAACCCTTGCAAATTTTGAACTACATCCAGGCTGCGATGTAGCGGCCCTTGCCAATTTTTCATTGCATTCGGGCGATGCAACGCGTCGCAAGTAGTGAACGCCCCAACGAAATCTGTATGTTTGCTTAAATCCACGTTTAAAAGATCCGAACGGTTTCGAGATAAATTCATAAATAGTGTTCTTAGAAGAACTTTAAGAACACTATTTACGAGTTTATCTCTCCTGCGCTGGTTGTCGGCTACCTAACGCGCAACCCTCCTCATTTACCTGGGCTTGGGACCAGCCATGGTTGAGTTAATTAAGAAAAGAAAAAAATAAAATATTGAAAATATTTTATGACTCTAAATTCCGAGACCTAGGCATCTCGATGAATTGGTCGACAATGAATAAATAAGGGGGAGATAAGGATCCAAAATACAATAAATTCCTATTTATTTAATTCCTTTTTATTTATTTTTGGGACCTATTTTTAGTTCCACATTTTATACCTCAAATAAAGAAACTTTGTACATGAAAGTTGTAGATAATAAAATATAGAAAAATACAAAGTTTATTTCATACAAAAATAATGTACATATAAAAAGTTATACTCAGAATAAATTTCCAAAATCCCAACTTCCCAGACCCATATCTCTCAAATAAAAACTCAAAATATATTAAAATCACCTTTAAATGTATATAACTTTTAATAAGCTATTTAATGAAGGTGGTTTCATATTTTTTGAAGTTAAAATGTGAAAGTTAGATTCTATTGTATAGTTATACCGATTAAAATTCTATTGTATAGTTATACCGATTAAAATATTCATTTTATTTATTATTCATTTTTTTATAATGATTAATTTTTATAATTTTATAAATCTTATTTTAAATATATGTATATATTAGAATTGGAATAAAAACATCAATAAAACATTAAAGTAAAATACTTGAATAAAATTCATAGATGAATTACCTATATAGATACTACATTTATTTAATTAATTGTACATATTATACCAAAAAATAAAACAAAAATATATTTAAGTGTATAAAATTAATTTATATTTATATAAAATAATAAAATAAATTAATAAAATCAAAAAATACAATAAAATAAAATACCAAAATACATAGATGGATATACCTATATAGAGCCCTTAAAAGGTAACTTGTAATTAATTACCTAAAAAAATAAACAAAAATCGTAATAAAATAATTCAGAAAACAAGAAATATTTTTTTATATTATAACCTAAAATTAATAAATTCACTTATTATTTTAAATCGAATTTTCTAATCTTTTTCCAAGGCTTTGACATGGTTGGTCCACGTGGACCAACCAAGAGCGTTGGAGAGTTGACCGCGGGTCAACTCTTCGCGGTCAACTCTCCGACCAGCCTCTGCCACTCGTGTCAGACCTCGTTTCTTTCCATCTTCTCATTTTTTTCGCAGCTACATCTTGCACCATTTGATGTCGTGTTCTTCACGACTTTTCTTCCTCGATATTCGGTGATTCCCAAGCTTTACATCGGGCTTTGGATCGCTGCATCGCTCCAGATCCTTCGTTCTTCGAGCCGCCCCAGTCGCTTGTACGTAAGCCACCCTATTCCCCTTTTTCGAATTGGAACCTCTTTCAACCTACTCCACCCTCGCCCCTAGTGTGCTTGGGATTGAGGATGGTGACAACCTCCTCCCCCTCCTCTTTGCGACGACGTTGGACACGGTTAAGGGTGTGTTCCACCCATCGTCGGAGCTCTGCTCCTAACGGTCCCGTCTCGTTGCTCCAGCGGCTTGAGGTCTATTTTCCACCTTTTTTCTTGCATTTTTAGTGTAGTAGTAGTTATAGGATCCACCCCCCGCTTTCCTTTCGCTGTTTTCCCTATCATCCACCCTTGTTCGCCCCTTGCTGGAGCTCGCTCCGATGAGCTCACATATCGCATCCTCCACTCCATTCCACCTCGCTGCGCACGCACGACTGGAGGCTAATTTTGAAGACCCGTCGGAGATACCTGGAGCTTCAAGCTCCTCTGTCCTCCTGGGGGAACTCTGGTCACCACCGGAGCATTTTTCCACTGCTAGCGCATAGAGGACCACGCCAGGGAGTGTCTCGACCATTTTGGATCTTCACAAGACCACCGAGAAGGGGGATCGGGGTCGAGGAAGTTCATCGTCGCCGGCCTTGTTCCCTGTTCTTCCTTATCGCCTATCCGCCATCCAATCAAGGCCCTGCCCCAGTTGCAACCACATCCGTTGGATCGGCCCAGCCTTCAGCCGTTGATCCTCGTTCGAGGATCTAATCATAGCCGTCCAACACAAAGGGGAATCGCAGCCCCTGGTGACAACATGTGTCCAAGTGAGCGGCTCCCTGTCATTCGATCGCACGTAAATGTGGGCATTTTGCATCGAGGCCCACACAATTTTTGTATTTAATAACTAGTCTATAAACTTTCATCGACCTTTATTATAGTTTTGTAATATTTATACCCAGGCCCCTGTACTTTTTACTATCGCATCCAGGTCCCCGGCTACATCACCTCACGTGCCCGTACGCATGCGGTGCTGGACATTTTGCATCTGGATCCTCAGGCTTTTGGTTGTTTCATTTTAGTCCATAAACTATCTTGTTTAGTTATAATATTTTGGAAAAATTTCAAAGCAACCACTGAGTTTTTGGTAATTATAAAAAGGTCCCGCCAGCGTGGCACGTGGGCTTGGCGTTTTTGTAGAAAGGCCCTCCGGTTGTGGATTGTGCTTGGTACTGTAACTTTTTGTGCTCATTTAAACTTTTTGGAGAAATTACACTTTGGCCCTAGAACTTCTTGATATTTACATTTATGCCCTTGCAAGTAGTGCAGTTTCTCTTTGTTTCTTTTATTTATTTCATACGCCTATATTGCTCTAAAAAATCCAAAAAATAGATGTAGCTTCTTGTTGCATTGCTCTTTCATGCATATATTTTTATTTTGCAAATTGAAGCTTTGTAATATTTATTAAAAAAATAAATAGTGTCATTTTTGTCCTGGTTTGCACTATAAAATACATAAAAAATTATAAAACCCTTTTGAAAATTCCAAAAAAATATATTTTACATTATTTACTTATTTTACAACTTCAGACCAAAAATCACTAAAAATATAAAAGGAAAACAAAAAATAGAAGAAACCCTAAAAACACTTAGAAAAATATATAAACTTCCCAAAAATCCCAAAACATATATTTTTAGTTTCTTAGTTTCCTTCACATTATTATCTTTATATAAAGATTAATTTTGAGAATTTTTGCTACTGTCTACTATTTTTAATCTCCATTTTAATTTCGGCTATTTATTTAAACCCAGTTTTGGGGTATTTTTACTTTAAAAATATATAAAAATTAGCAAAATTTCTTAAAAAGATAAAAAAACTATAAAAAATTATTTAAAAACCAACAATATTTGATTTTCTTTATTTTGAATATTTTAGCTAATATTTTTATATACCCTAGCCTCTGTTGTATATATATCCTTTATATTTCTTTATATATATACTATAAGAAAAAGAAAATATAAAAAATAAAAATATAAAAAGAAAAAAATTAAAAAATTAAAAATCAAAATACCAAAATATAAATTTTAAAATTTAAAGAATTAAAAATTAAAAACTCACATTTAAAAAATCATAGGCAAATACTTTCGCAATCGACTTTGTGCTTCATTGCCCCAATCTCGTCGTTTACTCCCTGTGTTCGACCTCTACATACTTGCACATATATACATCCTTGTTGTAGAGTTATAATAAATTTTAACTCCGCATCTGCTTTTCATTGCTTGATTATCTATTGTGGGTTAATTGTTGTCTGAAGTTGGGTTTGGTGTGAGGTCAAATCAACGACTGTTGATCCGCTTTGTGGATTAACACGACCTCCGCAAAATCCTCTTCAACAAATGGTGCCGTTGTCGGGGAGCAACTGCGCATAGGTTGACTCTGATTGATTGTGATTTTATTTGTCTATGCTTTGCTTCATTTATTTTCTTTATTATTTGATATACATTGTTGAATTGTCTAACCACTCTCCTTGTTTGGATTTATGCGAGGAACGCAGATTGATGGAGGCAATCTCTTCTAGGAGCACCTACGCACCCACGCGAGGCAGGTTTGACCGAGCATAAAAGAAGAATGTGGAGTTTTTGAAGACAAGGCTATTTTGAGCATTTTATTTTATTTATTTACTTGTTGTAATTTGAAGTGAGAGAAAGACCCATTTATTGTAATAAACAGAACTATGCTACACCCCATACTTCACGAGGTCCAGTGGCCGAGGGATTGTTCCCTTGAGAGCCTCTTCGGTTTTCTGCAGTTTTCTTTGCATTCTTTTTGTTTTGTTTTCTCACTTTTGTTTTCTTTCTTTGTGTTTGAGCCCTTAGGTGTAGGATTTGCTTGACGACAGATTAAGGCCAAACACATTAATCACCATTGCATGTACGACTCATGCTTGGATTTAGTCAAATTTTGAATTTCTATTTATTTGGATTGAGACCGCATGCCGAGAGAGGTCGTATACAACGCTTGCAGGATCCGTTGTGGTAGGCACCGACCGGCATCGAAGATCGGACCTTGGTCTCTCATCTGGGTATCTAACATCTGGTTCTTCACGTTAATAACAATTGCTCATCTAGGGCGATTTCATCGGCTTGCATTGCATATAGTTAGATTTTAATTCTGCTGAGCATCTTTGCATGTAGAGTGCTGGAGGCAAGGTGAGCATTTCTCTTTAGCATTCATCATTGGTTTGCTGCTTGCATTGCTTTTCCGATTCTCTACCCCTGATTTTGATCACCTAGGTGCAAAGAAGAATTGTTCCCTCGTTAGGCACACACATTTCTCATTAAAAATCTAAAAAAGTGATAATTAATAAAATTGGGACTGCTAACATTACTCGACCCAAAAATCAACCAAAAAGAAAAAATTATCTTGGGGTGAGTAATCCCCTCATTGTCTTTGCTTTTAGTTGCTCGCGTACACACTAAGGACTAGTGCCAAAATCCCACTCAGCCTCCTAAGTGTTTGTACAACTTCTTGACTTCTCACCTAAAAGACAAGATAAAAAGATCGCACTTTTTGCAATCTTCACCAAGTTGAGTAGGTGAATTGAGGGGTGTGTTTTGTTTTGTGTGCGTTTGTTTGTGTTTTCTTGTGTGCATTCTAGATCGTCTCTGCGCATTTGCGCCTTTTTCTTCACTTCTCTTGACTTGACCATCAAGCTCTCTCGATCACTTTTCTTTTGATTTTGAGATGACAGACTAGAGCGATTTTTATCCGAACTTTGCGGACTCATCGTACCCTCTAGTAGGTCCACCTCCCTTTTTCCAGGAGGACTTCGCTCCTGATTTTTATACCTATCCGCCTTGGCCATTGATGAGTCTACGATTCATCGCCTTTATTCTTTTATTTTAGCCTCACAGACTTAGTCAAATACCTGTAAATACCCACTAATTGCATTAAATTACCATTTTGCATGCATCTGTTAAAATTGCATTTTAACACTTTTTGTACATAAATAAAAGAATAAAGAAGAAAAGAAAAAGAAAAGAATGTGTTTATGCAATAAATATAGAATGACCCGAACCCCGAGAGAAGGTCAAGACTTGACTTGATCGACTAGGAATAAAGTAGGGGGAGATAGAGTCTTCTGTCAGAAAAACCAAAAATATTTTGTAATAATTTTTCCTGTATATTTGTACAAAACTTACATTATTTTATTTGTACATAATTTGACCTCGAATTAATTATTTTTGTAAACAAAAGATGTAAATTAAAATGTGTTGTAAATAATAAAAATAAGTGTAAAGTAAAATAATGTATATATTACAAATAATCACACCCAGAAAAAGCCGCAAAGTGGAAATTGAAACACCAATTCCGGCTCCATACAAGCTCAAATTGAACCAAACTCACTTCCATCATACTCTAAATTAAATTATCTTTCAAATGGCTGTAGTTTTATAATTTTTGGAGTTATGGTTAAAAAGTCAATTTTCTGGGGTGTTTTGTGTAGTTTAACCAATTTTTATTGTACATATTTATTTATATTTATATAATATATATAATTGTAAATATTGTTTTCATTAAAAAATAAAAAAAATTAAAAATTAAAAAATCTTTTATAAAAAAAATTATTTCCTTATTTGCACCTATGTATATTGTATTATATGTACATAATATGTGTATACAACTAACTTCCTTAAATAAAAATCACCAAAAATTTATTATCTCACATTAATTAATTAATTTAATTTAATTCCGAAATTCATATTTAATTATTTGATTTAGTGGATATATGTGAATTAATTGAGTTTATATACTTACCATGTATATAGGATTTTATTCTAAACCTTATATAGCCACCATTATGGTGGTTAATTGATTTTCATTTATTTATTTATTTATTTATTTAATTTATTTATTCTGAATTTTGTAATTAATTAATTATTTATTTATTTATTTATTTTATTTAATTAACCAATAATCACCTTCCTTATTTGTAGATACCTTCCTCTTTTGTTTTTTTCTCTACTTTTTATTGGGCTCCTCCTCCCTCATTTCTTCTTTGATCGATCTTTGGTGGAGAGGAGCCCGATCTCCGAGTGTTGTCTTGTTGAAGAAGGATGCCTAGCCTCCGAGCCATCCGGTGACAGCGTTTCGGTCCTTGTCGAGGCCATCATGGCATGTCCGACCCCAAGGTGAGATCCAATTTATTTCCTATCTTTGCCTAAGTAAATCGTAGGTTTAATTTTTGCGTAGATGTCGTTATAAATTTTTAGATATTAAAATACCAAAAATTTTCCACCTCTCGAGCCCGCATCTGATCCGATTACCACACTCATTTTCGTGTCCCTCCATTTTCATTTCTATCTCACACAACCTTTTACCTCCGACCACGCACGGTGGTGAGACCATGGATCTATCTCTCACTACATCAAGATCCGACCCATTCACCAACTTCATTTTGTTCATAAATAAATAAAAAAATGTATCTTTTTTTTAACATTTGTTTTTGCATGATACAATAAAAAAACTAATATAGTTGTGGTTTATTTCTAACATTTGTTTTACAGGTAAATATGATAAAAAATTGGTTGTTCTATTCTAACATTTGTTTTGCATGAGAACCCAAAAAAATATCAGATAAAATTAAAAAAATTTATTATTATCTATGTCTAAATAAAGAAAATAAAAAATTTAATTTACTTTTTATCTCTGATTTCCCTACAGTAAAAATATAAAAAAATAAAATAAAAAATATAAAAAAAGGAACAGCAGCCCCGCTGCCAGCGGCACACAGCCGCTGCTCATCCTCGTGCTGCCCCTTCGCGCGGTGCGGCGCCGCCCCCGCGCGCGGCCTCCTCCGCCTGAACGCACAGCCCGCGCCACTGCCGTGTGTGCCCGCTCCCACGCCTCCCCCGCTGCCCTGCAGTCTCCTTCCCCGTGGCCGCGCGGGCGCTGTCCGCACTCCAGAACCAGCCGACCGCGCGAACCGCGCGCCCATCGTCGACCTGCCCACAATGCGCCCCAGCGGCGCAACCAGTCCAGCGGACCGCACGCGAGACACCTCCAGCGCGCCGCTTGCTGCGCTTCTCCAAGCGCCTCCTGCCTGTCCCCGCGCCGACTGTCACCGTGGTGCTGCCGCGCGTCGACCTCCGTCCCCCCAGTGCCACCGCACCGCCGGCGTTCTCCATCTCCACCGCCTCCGCCCGTCCAGCGCCTTCCGCTCGTGGGAAAAAGAAGAGTTGGGCGGCGACCACCCTTTGGTCCCAACTCCCCCTTGTGGGAAACGAAGCAGCCAGAGAGAACCCTAGGGAGTGCAATAAAATATTGGATAAATTACAATCACGTCCTTAGAGGTTCTAATATTTGCAAAGAGGCCCACTGTAGGTGTATTTTGGTGTGTTTTAATTTTGGACCAATTTTTGTGAATTTTCTATTTATAAAAACCAAAAAAATTACGAAAAATGAAAATTCTTAAAAAAATTGTAGAAAATTGTAGAAAAATCCAAAAATTCTGATTTCAGTTTGTAATTTGCTTTCTAGTTTCGTTTAAAAATAAGTTGTAGGGATTTTGAGAATTAAAGGATTTTTAACTTGCAAAATACTCTTGCCTGTGCACTATTTTACTTGTTTTATACTGTTTGATTTTTATAAAATCACAAAATCATAAGAAAAATTCGAATAAATTACCAAAAACATTTTAGAATATATAAACACAAAAACATTTTCTTTAGAATTTTCTGTACATTTTTTTATCATTTTGAAAAATACAAAAAGTGTGGTTTGTGCGTGTTTTATCACTTGTGAATATTGTTCGTCATTTACAAATTAAAAAAAATAAAAATTCAAAAACCACTAAAAATTAACTCTGAAATCTGATTGCAAAGTTTTTAAATCGTGCTCCTTGTGTTCGACCCTGGTCGCTATACCAGGTAAAAAGAATAGCGGAAACCGCTTACATTATTTTGGTTGATTGATCTTATTTTGAGTGGTTTAAATCATTTTTCTCATTGACCGATTCGAGTGGTAGAGAACAACGACACATCTTGCATATTATTTATCCATCTCGACCGTGTCGGATTCCGGCTCATCAGAATGGCGTCGTTGCCGGGGAGCACGGCTTTGTAATCATTTTTCTATTTGTCTCTCAACATCATAATTGTTTTCTGACCTTCTCTCTTTGATTTTTGTGCGAGGTACTGCTTGGACGACTTGGAGTTTACTTTTTGGAAGACCCGCACAGGAGGAAGAGCAGGGAATTGAAGAAGAATTTTTTATTTTTGAGAGAGAACCAATATTTGTAATAATTTAGGACATTTGAACTGTGAACTTGGACTATCTTCTCGGGGTCTGTTTCGTCAAGTGCTGGTGCACTTGGGGGACCTCACCGATGTTTTCCGTGTTTTTGATTTCACCGTCATAACTTGATATTTGATTCTCGCGGATTTAGCCCCTCGACGTAGGATTTTCTGGTTTATTGTGACTTAATATTCTAAGGCCCAACACCTAATTGCTTATTTGTTCCCATAAAACGTTTGGACCTTACTAAAAATTAAAATTAAAAAGTTCTTCACGATCAATAGAAGTTGCTTGTCTAAGGCCGATTTCCAAGTGCATCATATAGTTAGTTTACATTCTCTATTTAATTTATGCGCGGATCATATTGCATGTAGAGTGCTGGAGAAAGGTACGCATTTTCTATCTCTGCAGGCATCATCGTGTTTGACCGTGCATTGGTTTTTTTGACTTCCTCCCCCTATTTTCGACTCAAATTAATCAAAGAGGAAATCAGAAAGCTCGTTAGGCGTTATTTTTGAAAAAAAAATCAAAAAAAAAAAAGAAAATCAAAAATTTAAAAAATTGGGACTGCTAATTGAACTTGACTTTAAAATTAAACGTAATTGACCACTTCATTGTATTGGGAGAGCAATCCCCTCATTGTCTACGTTTTTTATTGCTCACATACACACTAAGGAGTAGTGCCCAAATCCTATTCAAGCCTCCTAAGTGTTTGTACAACTTTTTCTTATCACCTAACTCATAAAATTGAAAAGATAAAGACCGAATCTCATAGTCAGATTTGTGTTGAGTTGGTGAATTGGCGATTTCCGGATCATGGATTTTCGATGACTGACCTTATCCATATCGCCATGAGGGGAAGGACCGTAGAGCATATTGCATATGTCATTGCCTCGTGTGGTGGTTCACATCACAGTCCTGACCTAGATTTAGTTGAGACCATCTTGGATTCACTTTCAGACACTCAATATATACAAGATGAATTATTCGGGACAACACATAAGGGAGAGATGACAACAGTTGAGTGTGTGACACACCATGCCGACCTTGACAGCACACACAAATAAAAGGATATGGATGCTACTACTTCTCATTTGATGGATGTGTTGACTACCAATGTGAGTTCCGAAAGCCAGACGTTAGTCGAGTTTTCATTGGATTTATCAGATTTTGAGCCAGACCCGCACTTCCACATTGACGATTCTTGGATTCTAGATCTGCTAGTATCCCATGAAATAGAGGAGGAGCCCACATCTCAACCATTCTTTGAATCATTTCAGTGTCCATGTCCACTAGATTCAGTGTCTATTCTTCAGGAGATCTTCTCAGATTCGGAGATATACTTGGATTCATCTCAGCAGAGAGAGCTTGATGAGGGATCGATTTTTGATTCGACAGACCTTAATAGTCTAATATTTGAGCCTCGTGTCCTCCAATTTGACGAGGTTGATACATTTTTGGAGAACATAATAGTTGACAGCATTGATCCCCAGCTCCCTGATGATTTAGCATTACTCCCCGAGGGGTATCTACAGGAGGATGCAACGAACCCTGAGTTCTCGGTTTCACTTTCTGAGAGTGTATCCGATCTGTCGGATCATGAGACCGAGTATTTTGATGTTTCTGATCATGAGTTTGAGGTTTCTCTCCTCGACGACCCTCGCGAGGATGACCCGATCTTTGAGGTATTCGATGATTTCACTGATTTGTCTACATTATATACATCGGATATCAGCCTTTATAGTGAGTCTCCTGATCTTGATCTTCCTTATCTATTCGAGACGGCGATTGACGTGGAGAATTCCCTTACAGATCCTTCCTTCTCCACATTTGACTTGTTCGGCTCTGCCCTTTCACTCCATACAGATCTTGAGCTGACGATTTCTTTTGTGCTACCGGAGCCCGATTTCATCTTCCCATATCTTTACCCGGTAGCAGACACCCACCTGATTGATTACCTGGGTGTCATCACTTACACTGTTGATCTCGTTGTTGTTCTCCCACCGAGACTGCGATGGCAGTACGATATTCGCATTACAGATGTCGTCCTGAACCTCGATACTGCGTTGTCCTAACATTTGCGCCCAACTAGGGGCGTAAACTCTAGCGCTTGTTGAGAGGCACCTCAACATTGTTCGATTGTATAGATCCATCAGTCCATATCATACATTCTTTCTATCTCACAACCCATCTCCATCTCATGATCATTCCATACTTAGGGTGTACTTTACCCTAAGTATAGGGGGTGTCATACATGTGATTATTCTTCAGATTCTTTTTACCTCTGTTTTGTTGCCTATACTAGGGATATTTTACCCTAAGTATAGGGGAGGTAGACTATGTACATTCTACTCCTTGGTTTTCCCCTTGTGTACAGTCTTCTATACTTAGGATTACTTGATCCTAAGTATAGGGGGATCACCGACTCCTATTGATTATATTCTTTTATTCGTCGTTGTAGCATAGCATTCTTTTCACTTCCCAATACTTAGCACGAGTTATGTATTCCTTTGCAGCTCTTTGATCACTATGCGGACATAGTTCGAGCTAAGTATAGGGGGAATCGTATATATTGTATATATACTTTAGCCATAACTCGTACTTTCATATTTTTAATATGGCTAAAATACTGTGTAAATACTCAAAAAAATAAAAAAACTAACTTAAAAAAAGATGCAGATATTTCCTCAAAATTTTTTTGTATATATTGATTAATAAACCAGGTTAAAATATTATAAAAAATATTTTGAAAGTAGTTTGAAAATCTATTTGAAAAATCTTTTGAAAACTATTTGAAAAATGTTTGAAAAATATTTTCAACTTTTGTAAAAATACTGTGGATTGTAAAAATTTTCTATTTGTGTGAAATAAAATTATTTTGTAAAAACTATTTGCAAATGTTTGGAAAAATGGTTGAAAAATTATTTTGAAAATCTATATATACTATTTGAAAAATATTTGTAAAATAGTTTTCAAATGTGTGTAAATGTTTGTAAAATTGTTTGAAAAATTATTTTGGACTATAGTTTTCAAAATTATTTGTAAATTATTTTCAAATAAATTTGAGGAATATATGCATCACAAAAATAAAAAAATGAAAAAAATAATAATTAAAAAATCCAACTGTGTATATACATGTATAAATTACTCAAGTTATAAATTCTTGCATCTCATTCTTGTAAAATAATTAATTAACTCCTGTATAAATATGCATCTCATCCCTAACTTTTAAAAAAAGTTTTGTATATACTTGTATATATTACTAACTATTTGCATCGAAAAAAACTTTTGCATGTGCATCATTTTTTTTTCAAAAAAAATCCATAAATAATTCAAAATTTTGAAAATGATTTCACAAAAAGAATTTTTATTTCTTTTCCTTTGCATTGTACATATTTCTTGCATCTGTATGAGCATTTTTCAGGATAATAATGATATTTAAACTAAGTCTGGAATAAATTTGAAGAATGGAGCTTAGTTGGACCTTAATCCACTTAATTTCAGAGGAACCTTATAAGAATTTGAGTTAAGACTTTTCAGGTCCTAGTGACTTAATTCTTTGAGTCCATAAGACTATGTTCAGATGTCATCTTGATAAGTCTAAGTAGAATATTTAACAACACACGCATGATTCTTACAGACCGTGGCTTACCTTGGACAATGCACTCTACATGTAGCTCTTCATGGAGGAGGCAGTGAGGGGGCAGATTCTTTTGGCTTGGGGTAGCATACGAGGGTAGTACATCTAGGCGGAACCTCTCGTCCTCCTCTAGGGACGGAAGTGCGTCTCAACCTGGTTTGGCGATGTTGAGGCCTAATGACAAGATGTTGTGGGGTTGCAATAATGCTTCAAAAGAGGGATAGTCTACTAGCTCAAGAGGAAAAACTCCTTATGTACATGTTGCACCTTGTATATATTATAAAAAGAAGAAAAAAAGAAAAAAATGCAAAATCTCCAAAAGTGGAAAGGCCTGATAGAAAAGTAAAATGCCTGCTGGAGTGTATATACAAGTGAAAAAAGGGAACAAGAGCTTCAAAGTCAAATATTTCTGAGCTTGCAGCGGGTGACATGGCTATACTGGTCATGCATCCAAGGATAGGTAACTACAATGGTTACCATCCATTCTCTTCTCCATCCCCTCTTCTTGAGCTGATTGTACTTGAACTTAGAAGGGAATATCCCCGCTCCTCGAGGAAAGAGTTGCCAGACCGGGGAATTAGAGTTACCTTGTTGAGAGAGGTTGTTTCTTTGCTACTTTTGAGATGAGGAGCTATATTTTACTTACACGTACAAGAAAAGATTCATAGTCATAAGAATTTGTGTATGTAGACTTGTTCTGATCTGGCTGTTGAGGAGACCTGAATAGGATTCTTATGGAACTTAGAGGCTGTTAGGTTTTAATTCCATTTCCCATTAAGGTTCCGACACACTAATAATCCAAAGGTCCGATAGAGCTCCATACTACATTTTTATGAAGATAAGTTTAAAAGTCAACATAGTTCTAACTTCTTTCCTTTTTCTTTTCTTTATTTTTATTTTCACTTATTTTCCAAATAAGTGTTTGCTAAGGGATTAGCAAAGTTAAAGTATAGGATAAAGTTGAATCCACGATTCATCGCCTTTATTCTTTTATTTTAGCCTCATTTCCTTAGTCAAATACTTGTAAATACCCACTAATTGCATTAAATTACCATTTTACATGCATCTGTTAAAATTGCATTTTTAACACTTTTTGTACATAAATAAAAGAATAAAGAAGAAAATAAAAAGAAAAGGATGTGTTTATGCAATAAATACAGACTGACCCGAACCCCGAGAGAAGGTCAAGACTTGACCTGATCGACCAGGAATAAAGTAGGGGGAGATAGGGTCTTCTGTCAGAAAAACCAAAAATATTTTGTAAATATTTTTCCTATATATTTGTACAAAACTTACATTATTTTTATTTGTACATAATTTGACCTCGAATTAATTATTTTTGTAAACAAAAGTTGTAAATAAAAATATGTTGTAAATAATACAAATAAGTGATAAAGTAAAATAATGTATACATTGCAAATAATCGCACCTAGAAAAAGCCGTAAAGTGACAATTGAAACACCAATTCTGGCTTCATACAAGCTCAAATTGAACCAAACTCACTTCAATCATACTCTAAATTAAATTATCTTTCAAATGTCAGTGGTTTCATAATTTTTGGAGTTACGGTTAAAAATTCGATTTTCTGGGGTGTTTTGTGCAGTTTAACCAATTTTTATTGTACATATTTATTTATATTTATATAATGTATATAATTGTAAATATTGTTTTCATTAAAAAAATTAAAAATTAAAAAAAACTTTTATAAAAAAATTATTTCCTTATTTGTACCTATGTATATTGTATTATGTGTACATAATATGTGTATACAACTAACTTCCTTAAATAAAAATCACCAAAAAATTAATTATCTTACATTAATTAATTTATTTAATTTAATTTAATTACAAAATTCATATTTAATTATTTGATTTAGTGGATTTATGTAAATTAATTGAGTTTATATACTTACCATGTATATAGGATTTTATTCTACACCTTATATGGCCACCATTATGGTGGTTAATTGATTTTCATTTATTTATTTAATTAATTTATTTATTTATTCAGAATTTCGTAATTAATTATTTAATTAATTAATTTAATTAATTATTTTATTTAATTAACCAATAATCACCTTCCTTATTTGTAGATACCTTCCTCTTTTGTTTTTTTCTTCTCTTTTTAATGGACTCCTCCTCCCTCATTTCTTCTTTGATCGATCTTTGGTGGAGAGGAGCCCGATCTCCGAGTGCCGTCTTGTTGAAGAAGGGTGCCTAGCCTCCGAGCCGTCCGGTGACAGCGTTTCAGTCCTTGTCGAGGCCATCATGGCATGTCCGACCCTAAGGTGGGATCCAATTTATTTCCTGTCTTTGCCTAGGTAAATCGTAGGTTTAATTTTTGCGTAGATATCGTTATAAATTTTTAGATATTAAAATACCAAAAATTTTCCACCTCTCGAGCCCGCATCTGATCCGATTACCACACTCATTTTTGTGTCCCTCCATTTTCATTTCTGTCTCACACAACCTTTCACCTCCAACCACGCTCGGTGGTTGGAGTCCCTGGATCTATCTCTCACTACATCAAGATCCGACCCATTCACCAACTTCATTTTGTTCATAAATAAATAAAAAAAATGTATCTTGTTTTCTAACATTTGTTTTTGCATGATACAATAAAAAAACTAATATAGTTGTGGTTTATTTCTAACATTTGTTTTGCAGGTAAAGATAATAAAAAAATTGGTTGTTTTTCTCTAACATTTGTTTTGCAGGAGAACTCTAAAAAAAATATCTGAAAAAAATAAAAAATATTATCATCTCTATCTAAATAAAGAAAATAAAAAATTAAATTTACATTTTATCTCTAATAATTTCCCTGCAGCAAAAAAATATAAAAAAAATAAAATAAAAAATATAAAAAAATGAACAGCAGCCCCGCTGCCAGCGGCGCACAACCGCTGCTCATCCCCGTGCCGCCCCTTTGCGCAGTGCGGCACCGCCCCCGCGCGCGGCCTCCGCCTGAACGCACAGCCCGCGCCACTGCCATGTGCGCCCGCTCCCGCGCCTCCCCCGCTGCCCTCCAGTCTCCTTCCCCGCGCGGCCGCGCGGGCGCCATCTGCACTCTAGAACCAGTCGACTGTGCGACCCTCGCGCCCTTCGTTGACCTGCCCACCGTGCGCCCCAGCGGCGCGGCCAGTCCAGTGGACCGCGCGCGAGACACCTCCAGCACGCCGCCTGCTGCGCTTCTCCAGGCGCCTCCTGCCTGTCCCCGCGTCGACCGCCACCGCAGTTCTGTCGCACGTCGACTTCCATCCCCCCAGTGCCACCGCACCGCCGGCGTTCGCCATCTCCACCGCCTCCGCCCGTCCAACGCCTTCCGCGCATGGGAAAAAGAAGGGTTGGGCGGCGACCACCCTTTGGTCCCAACTCCCCCTTGTGGGAAACGAAGCACCCAGAGAGAACCCTAGGGAGTGCAATAAAATATTGGATAAATTACAATCATGTCTTTAGAGGTTCTAATATTTGCAAAGAGGCCCCCACCATAAACTCAAGTCATGTGCGTGGCACATGTTTAGTGGTTAAATTTCATATTTCTTCCTGCAAGTTCATGTTTTTATTATTCAGTGCAGAACTTTTGCATAATTGCATTTTGGTCCCAACATTTCCAGAACAATAATTTGCATGCTTGTTTCATTAAATAAATGTTTTTATATTCCGAAAAATTCTCAAAAAATTAGTGTATGTTCCTGATGTAGAGCTTGCCATTGTATAAATTTCTCATTGCATTTCGTTAACTTTTGATATATTTAAAAAATAAAAACAATGTCTTTTTGTCTGTCCAAACTTTGAAAATTCATAAAAATTTGAAAAGTTGCAAAAAATTTCGAAAAAATACTATAGGTGTATTTTTGTGTGTTTTAACTTCTGACCTATTTTTGTGCATTAACTCTTTATAAAAACCAAAAAAATTGCAAAAAACGAAAAATATTAAAAAAATTGTAGAAAATTCTAGAAAAATCCAAAAATAGTGATTTCAGTTTTTTATTGTAGATATTTTTTGCTAGTTTATGTTAAAAATAATCTCCAGGAGTTTTGAGCATTTAAAGAATTTTTAAATTGAAAAATACTCTTGACTGTGCATAGTTCACTCTATTTTTCACTGTTCGATTTTTAGAAAATAACAAAAACATCAGGAAAATCTGAAAAAATTACCAAAAATATTTTAAAATATATAAAATGCAAAAACATTTTCTTTGGAATTTTTTATATATTTTTGTCCTTTCTGAAAAATACAAAAAGATTGTTGTGTGTGTGTTTTTATTCATTTGTGCTTATTTTAAAAATTAAAAAAAATTAAAAATTCAAAAACCACTAAAAAAATTCATCTCTGAAATTTGACTGCATAGTTTTTAAATCGTGCTCCTTGTGTTCGACCTTGGTTGTTGTACCAGGTAAAAAGAATAGCGAAAGCCACTTACATTGAATTTCTTGATTTTCTGAGTGGTTTAATTATTTTTCCGTTGACCGAATTGATCGATTAAGGACAACGACATTGTGATTTATTTTCCACCTCAGTTGCATCGATTTTCGCGTCATCAGCCACAGTATCAGGCATTGGACTTTTATTCACATCCACCTTTATCTCCATATTTTCCACCTTCACATCCACCCGAGACTGAGCTGTTGTAGTCACCTCTCATGATGTCCACACTTGAGACCTTGTCCCAGTTCATGGAGCATATGAATTCGAGGATTGATGACCTCACCTACCTAAATAAGATCCATATTGTTGCTTCACGATATGATGATTTGGACTTGCTTGAGGATTCTTATGAGAGCTCGAAATCGCCCAAAATACAAAAAATGAGCAAAATTTAAAAATTCAAAAAGATTTCAGAAGACACTTGGATGATTTAGACTGTGAGGAGAAGGATCACTTGCCAGATCATTCACTCACACATTCATTCTATCTAGTCCCATCTCTGATCCCGAGGATGCCATTATACATACTACTCTTGGCATTCCTCGTGTATATGATGATTCCAATCTCCTCCCTTGTATGGAGGAGATCCAAAAATTCAAAAAAATGTTAACTAAACCTGAAGTGGTGGCCACTATTCATAAGATCATCCATGCCCCACTTCAGCAGGCCATGACCCATTTATCTGCTCCTCTTCCCAAGAAGAGAAAGCGGAGGAGCAGATCTGAGCGTCACATCTTGGCCATGGCCACTACCCATGCCATCACGCACCGTACACTCACTAGGGAAAGGGACACTGCCACACCCTTCATCAGCTGCACCATCTCTGGCCACACATGTGATCACACTCTTCTGGACGACGGTGCTTCGATTAGTATCATACCCTTCTCACCGGTACAGTCTCTTCACTTAGGGCCTCTCAAGAAAACTAGGATGATAGATCAATTTGCTAATGGATCAATAAAGAGGTTGAAGGGTATCCTAAAAAAAGCTGTAATTTGGATTCATGGCATGAGCTACACTGTTGATTTTATCGTATTGCCCACGGAGACCTCCGCAGGGGAGCACTCTCCAATCATCCTAGGATGACCTTTCCTTGCCTCTGTGAGGGTCGTTATTGATTATGGATCAGGAGAGAATCGCTTCCGTCCTGTTGATGAGAGCAGGGTGATCATCACTACACCCTCTGCTGACCAGAGACATGCACCTGATGTGACTTCACCGATTCTGGCTGACCCCAAGGACCATGACCTTGACGAGATGATCAGAGACGTTTTTGTATGCTGGAATCCATTGAGACCCGAGAATTCCTCCCCATGGTGGAAGACTCGAAAAGCATGGACCTTGGAGTTCCTTCTTCTGATGTTTGGCGATGTGTAGACGACATCCGCAGGATTTACACGATTGACACTATTAAGCAGAGGCAGATTCAGAGACTAGGCATGACAGACATGACTTGACTACTTTCATTGATGAGTATGTTCCTGTTCACTTAGATTCAGATGAGATTGAAAAGACCGAATTTGATCTTGTTGCTTTTATCCAGGAATTCGGGCCTTTTGATGAGAATGGTGATCCGGTTGAGACTGTAGAGGATGAACATGACTCGACTACTTCCTCTGATGACTTCGTTCCTTTTGATTTTTACCTAGGAGGGACCTCCCAGGACGACTTTGACTCGACTTCTTCCGATGACGATGAGTTCGTCCCTTTTCACTTCGACATCAGCGAGACACCCAAGGCCAGACCTAGACACATTACTTCCACTGAGTCGTCTGTGCCTTCTCGCACTAGGACCATTGAGGATCCTCACCAGGTTGACCCTGATTGGTCTATGTCATCTGAGGACCCTGATATCAACCTGCACCATGTCAGATTCATTCCTCAACGGTCTCGCAAGAAGGTTCGCTTTCTACCTTCTTGACCCTTTGTGCATCCACTTTGTTGTATATTCACTTCGTTTGTCTCTGTCCATCTCTCGTTTTGCTCATACACCCCATTCTCGTGTGTGCCTTGCTTAGGATATACTTTGTCCTAAGTACGGGGGGTGTACAAGCCGAGTGTTCACTCTTCGTTCTATTCATTACTCTTGTTGTTGCCTATACTTAGGGCTTCATTTACCCTAAGTATAGGGAGAGTGATGTGTACATCCTCTTTTATCTTTTTCCATCATCACATCTCTTTTCTTCTTTTCTTCTTTTCCTTTTTATTTTTCTTTTCTACCAAAAAGGTGTCACCCCTTTTTGTCGGTCTTCTATACTTAAGATGTTCTTTATCTTAAATATAGGGGGGTGTGCACCCAGATTTTCTTCTAGTCTATGATCCTCTCCATTGTCTCCTCTTCTTGTCTATACTTAGGGATATCTTATCCTAATTATCAATGGAGATAATCTGAGTATGATCTGTTCATTCCCACCCTCGACCCTCCCTGCTTTGTGTACAATCTGCTATACTTGGGATTATTTGATCCTAAGTAGAGGGGGATGGTAAACTTCTCATTCATTCATTCAATTCTTCGTTCATTTATTCTTTAGATTTTTCAATACTCAGTACGAGTTATGTCTTCTCTTTTCTCTCTGATCTATGAGGACATATCTCAAGCTAAGTATAGGGAGGTCTCATATACTCCGTATATACTTTAGCCATAACTCGTACTTTCGTATTTTTATTAATAAATATGGCACAAAATACTGTCAAATTCATTAAAGCCACTTAATAAAAAGATGTTGATTGTTCCTTAAATTCTTTTTTGTATATACTGATTAATGAATCAGGTAAAAATATTTTTTGCAAAATGTTTGAAAAATAGTTTGAAAACCTTTTTAAAAAATCTTTTGAAAACTATTTGGAAAACATTTTGTTCACTATTTTTAACCTTTGTAAAAACATTTTATTTGTAAAACTCATTTTATTTATGTGAAAATAAAATGTTTGAAAAATGATATGTAAATGGTTGCAAAAATATTTTAAAATATATTTATACTATTTAAAAAATCTTTGCAAAATGATTTTCAATGTGTGCAAATGTTTGTAAAAATTCTTCGTAAAAATTATTTTGGACTATAGTTTTTAAAATTGTTTGTAAAATGATTTTCAAATAAGTTTAAGGAGTATGCACACCATACTAAATTTCTTTATTGTATATATATCTATAAAAGTGATCACTTACCCCTTGTAAATTCTTTAAACCTAATTCTTGTAGATATAAGATGCATTCCCATGTAAATATTTGCACCTAGTTTTTGAGCCAAAATATTTTGTTTTCTAAAATCACAAAAACATTTGCAAAACTAAAAATACCAAAAACATTTTAAAAATACAAAAAAGCATATGCATCATCTTTTTCAAAAAAAACCATCAAAATTTCAAAATCTTTAAAAATTGCATCACAAAAAAATATTTTCTACATAGCATTTGCATAGCATTTGCATTTTTCGGATTGAGTTTGGTAATTGAACAAGTCTAAGTAAAATCTGAAGATTAGAGCTTGGTTGGACCTTAAATCTACCTAATTAACAGGAACCTTATAGGAACTGGAATTGAGGTACTTCAGGTCTAGTTGACTTAATTATTTGAGGATCATGAGACTAGGTTCAATGGATTCCTGACTGCCTAAGTAGAGTATTTCGGAGCACATGCACGGCTCTTGTTGATAATGACCTAACTTGGACACTAGCACCTTTCACTTGGCTCAACTCAGTTAGAGTGGTGAGGGGATTGGATTTTCCAGTATGAGACACACACAAGTGGAAACATTTGTCCTCGTCTAGGGAGGGAAGTGCATCCCAACCCATCCGGTGGCGTTGATATCTAAAGACAGAAGAGTGTGTGTTGCAATAATGCTTCAAAAGAGGGATAGTCTACTGGCTCAAGAGGAAAAACTCCTTATGTAAATGCTCTTGTATATAGTATTTCAAAAAATCCCAAAAAGTGGACAGACCTGATTGAAAATAAATGCCTACCGTATTGTAGATATTTGTATAGTCAATAAGTAAGCTTGAGCTTCAAAGTTAAATCATGTGAGCCTGTAGCTGGATGACTTGACTACACTGGTATTGCATCCTAAGATATGTAGCTACACTCGCTACCGTCCATTCTTCTCTTTACCCCCTCCTCTTGAGCTGGTTGTCACCTGAACTTAGAAGGGAATACCCCGCTCCTCGAGGAAGAAGTTACTGGATTGGGGAATTAATGGGTTGTCATGTTGGAGAAGTCAGTCTCTTTATCATTTCAGTTGAGGAGAGCCACTATCACTTACATTGTACGAGTCAGATTCATAGTCGTAAGGGTTCGCGTATGAGTTGAAGTATTCTGACCTGGCTATTGAGGAGACTTGAGCAGAGTTTTGAGATTCTCGAAGGCTGTTGGATTTCAATTCCGATTTCCATTAAGGTTCCGCCCACACTAAAACTCCAAAGGTCCGAGTGAAGCTTCAAACTTTGATTTTCAGAAGATAAGTTTGATAATTAAAGTTAATCCAATTTATTTCTTTTTCTTTTCTGTGGTTTTTATTTTCTGCACTTATTGCATAAGTATTTGCGAGGAATTAGCAAAGGCAAGTATGGGGGGGTGATGAATCTTCATTTCATCATCTTTATTCTATCATTTTGACCTTAAAAACCCTAGTAAATGTGTGTAAATACCCTTAATTCATGCATTTTAACATTCATGCATTGTGGTTTAAATAGTGTATAAAATATTGTTTTTAATACCAAAATTATAGAATAAAGAAAAGAAAAAATAAAATACTAAAAATATTTTATGATCCTAAACCCCGAGACCTAGGCATCTCGATAATTAGGTCGACAAGGAATAAAGTAGAGGGAGATAAGGGTCCAAAATACAAGAAATTCCAATTTATTTAATTTCTTTTTATTCATTTTTTGGGATCTATTTTTATTTCTACTTTTTTGCATCAACTAAAGAAACTTTGTACACGAAAGTTGAAGATAATAAAATATAGAAAAATCCAAAAAAATTTTCATACAAAAATAATGTACAGATAAAAAGTTATACTCAGAATAAGTTTCCAAAATATATCAAGATCGCCTTTAGTTGTATATACTTTTAATAGGCTATTTAATGAAGGTGGTTTCATATTTTTTGGTATTAAGGTTTGAAAAGTTAGGTTTTGGACCCCTATTGTATAGTTATACCGATTAAAATATTCATCTTATTTATTATTCATTATTTTTATAATAATATATTATTATAATTTTATAAGTATTATTTATAATATATGTACATATTAAAACTAGAATAAAAACATCAAGGAAATATTAAAATAAAATACTTGAATAAAATTCATAGATGAATTACCTATATCTATACCTATATAGATACTACATCTATTTAATTAATTATATATAATATACAAGAAAAATAAAATTAAAATATATTCAGCTGTATAAAATTAAGTTATAATTATATAAAATAATAAACTAAATTATTAAAATAAAAAATACAAAATAAAATAAAATACCAAAATACATAGATGGATATACCTATATATAGCCCTTAAAAGGTAACTTGTAATTAATTGCCTCAAAAAATAAATAAAAATCATAATAAAATAATTCAGAAAATAAGAAATATTTTTTTTATAACCTAAAATTAATAAATTCATTTATTATTTTAAATCGAATTTTCTAATCTTTTCTAGGACTTTTTCCTGGTTGGTCCACGTGGACCAACCAGGAGCGTTGGAGAGTTGACCGTTTGTCAACTCTCTAACCAGCCTCTGCCACTCGTGTTAGACCTCGTTTCTCTCCATCTTCTCGATTTTTTTTGCAACTACGTCTTACACCATTTGATGTTGCGTTCTTCACGACTTTTCTTCCTCATTATGTGGTGATTCACGCCCAAGCTTTACACCGAGCTTTGGATCGCTGCATCTATCAGATCCTTCATTCTTCGAGCCGCCCCAGTCTCTTGTACATACGTCACCCGCTTCCCCTTTTTCGAATTGGAACATCTTTTGACCTAATCCACCCTCGCCCCTGGTGTGCTTGGGATTGAGGAGGGTGACAGCCTCCTCCCCCTCCTCTTCGCGGCAGCGTTGGACACGTTTAAGGGTGTGTTCCACCCATCGCTGGAGCTCCGCTCCTAGCGATCCTATATCGCTGCTCCTGCAGCTTGAGGTCTATTTTCCACCTTTTTTCTTCTATTTTTAGTGTAGTGGTAGTTATAGGATCCTCCCCCGCTTTCCTTTCGCTATTTTCCCGATCATCCACCCTCATTTGCCCCTCGCTGGAGCTCGCTCCAGTGAGCTCCCATATCCTTCGCTCCATTCCACCCCGTTGCGGGGTCGAGGCACTTTTGCCCTCAACCCATTACCATTTCTTGTAGGTACAGGAGCACTCACACGCAGTTGGAGGCGTATTTGAAGACCCGCTGGAGATACCTGGAGCTTCAAGCTCCTCCGTCCTCCTGGGGGAACTTCGGTCACCACCAGAGCGTTTTATCGTGGCCAGCGCATAGAGGACCACACCGGTCATTTTGGAGTTTCACAAGACCACGGAGAAGGAGGATCGGGGTCAGGGAAGTTCGTCGTCGCTGGCCTTCTTCCCTGTTCTTCCCTGTCGCCTATCCACCATTCGATCATGGCCCCGCCCCAGTTGCAGCCACGTCCGTTGAATCGGCCCAGCCTTCAGCCGATGATCCTCGTTCGAGGATCTAACCGTAGCTGTCCGACACGAAGGGGTATCGTGACCCCTGGTGACGACATGTGTCCAAGTGAGCGGCTTTCCGCCGTTCGATCGCGCGTAAGTGTGGGAATTTTGCATCGAGGCCCACATGATATTTGTATTTAATAACTAGTCTACAAACTTTCATCAGCCTTTATTATAGTTTTGTAATATTTATACCCAGCCCCCCATACTTTCTGCTATTGCGTCCAAGTCCCCAGCCACGTCACCTTACGTGCCCGTGCGTGTGAGGTGCTGAACATTTTGAATCTGGACCCTCAGGCTTCTGGTTGTTTCGCTTTAGTCCATAATCTAACTTTTTTAGTTATAATATTTTGAAAAAATTGCAAAGCAGCCACTGAGTTTTTGCTAATTACAAAAAGGTCCCCGTCGGCGTAACTCACGTGCATGTGCACGTAGGCTTGGCGTTTTTGCAGAGAGGCCCTCGTGTTGTGGATTTTGTGGTTGGTACTGTAACTTTTTGTGCACATTTAAACTTTTTGGAGAATGTGCACTTTGGCCCTGGAACTTCTTGATATTTACATTTATGCCCTTGTTAGTAGTGTAGTTTCTCTTTGTTTCTTGTATTTATTTCATATATCTATATTAATCTAAAAAATCTGAAAAAATAGATGTAGCTTCCTGTTGTATTGCTCTTTCACGCATATATTTTTATTTTTCAATTTGAAGCTTTTTAATATTTATTAAAAATCAAATATTGTCATTTTTATCCCTGTTTGCACTATAAAATACATAAAAAATATAAAACCCTTCTGAAAAACTCCAAAAAAATATTTTTATTTATTTACTTATTTTACAACTTCAGATAAGAAATCACTAAAATATAAAAGAAAACCCAAAAAATAAAAAAATCCTAAAAACACTTAGAATAATATTTAAAATTCCTAAAAATTCCAAAATATATATTTTTAGTTTCTTATTTTTCTCTACATTATTATATTTATATAAAAATTATTTTGGAGAATTTCTGTTATTGTTTACTATTTTTAATATCCATTTTCATTCGGGTATTTATTTAAACCCATGGGGGTATTTTTGACTTAAAAAATGTATAAAAATTAGCAAATTTTCTTAAAAATCAAAAAAAATGTAAAAAGTTAAAAACTAAAAATATTTTATTTTCTTTATTTTGAATATTTTTGCTAACCTATTTGTACCCTAGCCTCTCTTGTATATATATCCTTTATATTACTTTATATATATATATTACAAGAAAAATAAAATATAAAAAATAAAAATATAAAAAAGAAAATAAAAAATCCAAAAAAATAATAATCAAATACAAAAATATACAAATTAAAAAAAATAATTAAAACCCACATTAGAAAAATCATAGATAAATACTTTCACAATCATTTTTCTGCTTCATTGCCCCAATCAAGCCGTTTGCTCCCTGTGTTCGACCTCTACTACTTGCACCTATACACATCCTTGTTGTAGAGTTATAATAAATTTTAACTCGACATCTGCTTTTCATTGCTTGATTATCTATTGTGGGTTAATTGTTGTCTGAAGTTGGGTTTAGTGTGAGGTCAAATCAACGATTGTTGAACCGCCTTGTGGATTAACACGACCTCTGTAAAATCCTCTTCAACAAATATCCATTTAACGAATGATTAAGAAGAGTTACACCATAATTACATCAAGAGGTTACATACATTTAATCAAATATCATATGCAAGTAAAAAGATAAAAAAAGGTTGTATATGAACATGTAACTAGCAACATAATGATATTTAATCGCATTGAAAGATTAAGCATTTATATTGCACCAATAAGCAAAAATACCAACATATGACATGCCTTTTTTAATAAATATTAAAATAATCGGAATTAATTAAATAGTTAGCTTTTGGTATTTAAAAAACCATCATCTATCGGCACCTGAGGTGCCGATTTGGCACAGACCCTTGGCTCAGCCCCTCCCCCTCCCCCCCTCCCCTCCCATTTTGACTTTTGATCAATATTTTGATTTATTGATATTTTGACTTTTATTCAACACCTTGACTTGACTTATCAAACACATCCATATCTCAATTCCTATGCAGAAGCCTTGCATAAGATTGCCCTCTCTTTCTCAGACTGGAAATCTTCTTTTGATAATCACTTGATGATGCTGGTTGTGTCCTCTATTTGACTATGTAGATCTACGACACTATATTAGCTTCTTTGATCTAATTCTTTAGATCAACCGATGTATGATACAAAGATGACCATGGTACATAACCTTAATTGTACAGAAGGCCTTATTATAACAAAATTAAATTATATCTTTTTTTATAATGGAATGATATAATTAAAAAACATTTATTTCAAAGTCGTTCGCATGGGCTCGTATATCAAACATATTATACTTGTCGAAAGGTGTTCCTTCGACTTAACTAGTTGATATCTAAATAATCCAACCATAGTCTAAATTATTTAAAACATTCATACACCAAATAGATGGCCGATTATGCCGAAAATAGGCAATTTTGTAACTATCGATGTATTGAAACATATCTTGATGATCTCAACCATCAATTTCATCCATTTTATATCATTGTCATGTAGTAAAATATCACATTGATATATTAATTAGTTTGTTCAATTATACCAACTTAGGATTAAATTTCAGTCAATCCAATCCAAATTTTGATTAAGCTAATTTGGATCTAGATTCATTTGATTACAAAATTTGATTAAGCTAATTTGGATCTAGATTAATTTGAATTATATATATAGTGAATTTATAAATATTGCGACAAATAAAGCTATTATTTTTTGTAATTGTTGGTATGCAATACAGATTGATAGAAGTGTATGAGCATGCGATGACATATTTGAGCGATTCATGAATAGTATTCAATGATCATTTAAAATGAAATCATTCTCAAGAAGAACCATAATATCCATTCAAACTAAGAGGCCCATTATTATACCACCAATTGGATGTACTTGCAAAAGAAACTAAATAATTGCATAAGATGATTCATAGTTCCAATGGGCATACATATATCCTCCAGAAATCATAATGATTCATACTGCGCTAAATGTCTTAATAGCCAATCGCATGATCCTAATTACTCGATCAACCTTGTTCTTCACATGAAATGATGAATATATTTTTTTATGAGACTAATATCTGGTATGTTGTAGGGGCTTGCCGATTCATTTTTCTTCATATATTAATCATGTCAATTTGTTATAGTCGAGAAATCAAATATCAATAAAAAATATTGTCAAAATAAAGAATTTAATCCAAGTGATGCAATTTTATTTACTTGAGCAAGCCCAATGTCCAACTCAATGAAGAAAATATTAGTTCAAGTTCTTATCATATCACTTAGTGAATGATTTTTAAGAGAAGACTGCTTTGATATTTTATATGAGGAAAGATAAATGCAATCCGAGTTATTTTATATGTAAATGAATTCGATTTTAAAGAGAAATCAAACAACTCTAATCAAATTATTTTTTTGTGAAATCAATCCGAGTTAGCTAAGTTGTATTTTTCTTGTAAACCTAGTTCAATGAAGAATGCAAAACATATTTTTTTGGGTTTTCAGCACTTGTTCCCTTCTTAACTTCTGCAATATTAGTTATACCCCTCGTTTCTTTATGAGATCAGTTGTGCCATTGACTTATGAAATTTACAATTTTGTCCTTTTGTAATTTCGATTATACCCCCTTATTTACCTTAACGGAATGGCATAAAATATGAATTCTATAAGAAGTTGGGGGTAAAAATGATATTATAAAAAGGTGGGGCATAACTGATATTGCAGAAATTAGGAAGGACACAAGTGGTAAAAATCCTTTTTTTAGGATTTTTATTTTAGGAATTAATGCGAATGCATGAAAAATGAACACTTTATATATTTTTATGCAATTTCTCCAACAAATAGAATGCAAAATTAGCAAAAATTGGCCACGTATTAAAACAAGGCAAAATGTACTTACTCTATTATTTTTTAGAAATTTTCAGGTTGACTTGAAATTTTTGAATTTTAAACTAGAACCGAGTGATTTTTAATAATTAATTTCTAATAAATCTATGTTATAAAATGTTATAAAATCTGCTCCATTAAAAATTATCTATGTAGATTTTGTAATGAGCCATCCATGGGACCTGGAATTTTTGCAATAAGTTATGGGTGGACTAAATTAAATATCAATTAGGAAAAACACCGAATAATTTATTCAGAGCAACAGACAATTAATATTATTGAAATTTGTGTCGGATTTAGAGCATAAGAAAGCACATCAACTCTGAGTCTTATCGAATTTCAGGAGCACGTTTTAGTTCAATTTGATTTTTAGAGTTCAAATAGGCAAAATAACAAGGATTTTCAAATGCGTAATTTTTTTATAAATTATCCACTAACAAGCCAAAACTTATTTGATAGAGGATAATATGTTGATCATCATGTAATTTTTGGAATTGCGAAAGGATAACAAATTGATGTTAAAATTAAATCATAAACAGAGGTGTCTATTTGTAAATGTCAAACAGAACATGAATTAAAAAATTACACCTAAAATTTACCTGGAGTTGTACTGTTGCAGTTTCGACGTGGGGGCAGTCGATGATACCTTCAATACGGTATCTCCTTCCATATATTATTGTGAGCTTCGTCGGTCCCTGTTCTGGCCGCTCGTCTGCTTCTCTACCTGCTCCTTCCGTCCTATAGTCCCTTCCTCGCTTCCATCCTAACTCGAACTTCAGAAAAAAAGACGAGCGATGGCCTTGTTATTGGGGAGGGCTTCGTACATGCTCCATAGGATCAATGGAAAATCCTGCCTGGGCATTTTTTTTTAATTTTCGGGCCTTACAGAAAATGAATGGAATGCACAATCGGTAAAAAGGCACTTTTGAGGCATTTTTTTCACTTTGTTAGATCTTTATAAAAAAGGGAAATTTAGCATTTTTTTCGACATTTTAAATTATTTGAATTTCTCAATTTCCTATCTATAATTAAATAGTAAAGTAGTACGTTGTACCTTTTAGGCGGAGGCATCCGATTGTGGTCGACGATGGAGCACGGCACCGCAGTGGTTCCTACAGGTGTTATCGAGATATATGGTGGTCTGACCAAAGATGGGTGCTTCCTCTTAATTCCTCCGCATGGGGCTACTGCGGGTGTATCCTTGTCAGAGAAGATGGATCTCCTCCAAGTGCTGCGTGAAGAGGTTCGATCTGTTGGTTGCTACAGCTTGATTGTTTCTCTTCCTGTGACCTGTATTGAAGACTAATGTTCGAATAGAGAAAGCTCGTCATGGGGATCAAAGACAGAAAAGGGGTTGGAGATCCTATGGGCGTAGCAGGCGGCGGAGGACCGGCGGGGGCTCGGGCCGTTGCGAGGTCTGAGCAAGTTGCAGACGCGATGAGGTATGATGGAGAGGAATAGGTGGTCTGTTCGTCAGTGAAGAAGATTTCAGATTCATGCAGCTGGACTGTTGGGTGAAGGGTGTGCCTGGGGAAGAATCTACGAGCGAGCTTCTGGTCGTCTCTCAAAGGTCAGCTACCCGACTCGAGCAACTTGCGAAGGCTGACATTCGCCAGAATGGCAATGGATCTCGCCTGAGTTTGGACGCCGGTCATTTCTCACTTTCTCTCTTTCTTGCTATCCCATAGATATAAGGGAGGAGCTCGAGTCCTCCCTCAAAATGGCGGATACCCATGGAAGTTGCCAATGGGTTTGGTTCTACGGATGGTTGCGTTTGGTGCTTTGCTCAGAGAACATGGGGGAGGCTAGGCGACGTAGATGACCTTGCTACCGGTTATTGAAGGCGTGGTTAGGAGACGTTGATGAGGGAGAAGTTGCTAGAGTTTAGGAGATCATGGGCAGGCGGTTGGGTCTTCAAGAGGGCAGCAGAGAACATGGGAGATTAGTTGACCCGAAGTCAACTTTGGAGGGGCTGTGATTGCTTGAAGAGTTTAAGGAATTGTGGTGAGCTGGATAAGTGGTACAGGGGATCGTCTGCGATAGACGACCCACGACCCTTGTTGTAGCGCACTGGATCTGTCCGATTCGGAATGGACGCCCCTGATAGGGCCCACTATCTAGGGATGAAAACGAATGTGTCGTTTTAAAATGGATGCGGATACGGATATCATTTTAACATTCGCTAATATTCGCATTCGTATTCATATATTCATTTTCGTACATAAGTATAATGATAAATTTATATATAACTATGCATAACAACATTTTATGATTGCATTCACCATTGTTGATTTAGTTGTTATGAAATCACTATATATGCTATATCTATTTTATATGTAAATCATCTTAAATATGTGTATTTTAGTTAATCTATTAAATATTTATGTTTTTATTCTTATCTGATTCATATTCGTTTTACATTCGTATTTGTTTTTAAGGATATGATAACACATTTTTCGCATTCGTCAATATTCGTATCCGCATTCGTATTCGTATTTTAAAATGGATAAGGATATGACTATACCTATATTCGTATCCAAATCCGACCGTTTTCATCCCTACCACTATCCCCGGGCCCCTATCAATGGGTGTCTATTCCCGATCTGACGATCCCATGTGGTTGCACCGATTGGAAGGTGCGAACTTGCATTGACTTTGATCAAGACAAAATAAATACAAAGGAAAATAAAAAATAATAAAAAAGAAATGTCAAATTTAAAAGTGACCAAAATGAAAGTTGTGGGTCTATATACAGTATTCATTAAAGCCTCAAAACAAAAAGAGTATATACATACAAGGTAGATTTGTTTTTAAAGGTAATTTAAAGAAATAAAATACCTATTTGTGAGAGTTTTATATTTTTATTGGATTTTTGATAAAGTATGTACAAGATAAAAAATGGATGGCTAGAAATAAAATTGCAAAAAAAAACTAATTTTGTTGGATTTTCAATAATTAAGAAAAGGAGGATTAAAATTCAAGAGAGGAAATTATATACAATATATTCAAGATCACATCACAATATTTTTTTACCTTTTTATTTTTTGTACTTTGTTTTAACATATTTATTAAAACACAAAATAAACAAAATAAATAAAAATAAATAAATTAATTAAAATAGATTAATTATATTCATAAATTGATAAATCAAAGTTAGTATTTATTTACAAAGTACCATTAGGTCTTAAAATCAATATTTTGCAAAAAAAAACTTCAATTTTTAATGAAACTATTTTCATTGGATAGATAACTCTATAACTTAAACTTTGAAAGTGAGTTTGCTGAAATTGGACTTCATATAGAATAAGAATTTAGCCGAGAAGTTGGACTTTTTAGCCTTTTCTAGTTCAAGATCTAAGAGCATTTATTCAAGGTGAAATTTACTTTATATTTTTTTGTATATATATATATATATATTTATATAAAACTTGAATAAACAATTAAGTCAGTAGGAGTTAAAGTGAATTTATTAAAAATTATGGATATTTTGATTTTTAATATGGGAAGATTTACAAACAATTTTTAATCTTTATTTTTGTGGTTTTTGTTATGAATTAGTGTTTTAAAAATAGAAAATAATAAAAAGGAAATGTCAAATTTAAAAGTATCCTAAATGAATGTTGTGGATGTAAATAACATATACAATATTAATTAAGGGATTTTTACCCGGTAGACACTATAAACTTTGCCAATCACCTCCAGACCTTTGAAACAACCTAATTCCTCTGCCGACCCCGTAAACTTGCCAACTCTTACCCCATGAACCCTCCGGGTAATATGTTTTAAACCCGTAGAGGTTCTTGGGGGTAATTTACAGGGTCGATAGGGTAATTACGTTGTGTAAAAGGTCGTAGAGGCATTCTAAAACGTTTACAGGGTCTGCTGGGTAAAAATCCCATTAATTAAAGCCTCAAAACAAAAAGAGCATATATACACAAGGTAAACTATTTTTTAAATGTAATTTAAAGACATAAAATACTGATTTTTGAGAGTTTTGTATTTTTATTGGATTTTTGATTAAAAAAAGTATGTCCACGAGAAGAAATGAAAGGCTATAAATAAAATTTCACAAAGAACTATAGGATTTTAAAAAATTAAGAAAAGGAGGAATAAAATTCAAGAAAGGAAAATTTTTTTATAATATATACAAGATCACATAACATCATTTTCTACCTTTTATTTTTCGTATTTTGTTTTTAACATAGAAATAAAAATAAGTAAATAAATAAAAATAGATTAATTGTGTTCATAAATTGACAAATCAAAATTATTTTATATTTACAAAGTACCATTAGGTCTCAAATCGGTATTTTTTTAAAAGCTTCGATTTTAATAAAACTATTTTCTATGGATAGATAACTCTATGACTTAAACTTTAAAAGTGAGTCTGGTGAAATTGGAGTTCATATATAATAAGAATTCAACCACTAAGCTGGACTTTACAACTTTTTTCAGTTTAAGATCTAAGAGCATTTATTCAAGGTGAAATTTACTTTATATTTTTTTATATATATACACACACACACACACACAACTTGAAAAATAATTAAGTCATAGGAGTTAAAGTGAATTTATGAAAATCATGGATATTTGGCTTTTTAATACGAGAATATGTATAAATAATTTTCAATCTTTATTTTTGTGGTTTTGTTCTGAATTAGTTTTAGGACTTATTTACAAGATTAATATATATTATTAGTCTATTTTTATTACAAGATGTATTTTGTCAATTTATTGATTTTAGGGACATTTAGTTGGTGTTTTGTAGGGATTCAAGCTAAGATTAAGATATTAAGATGATGGATCCCATATTCATCAGGGTCATGCATTGGAATTCTAACGATATTTGAACATAATGAATAAAAGGATTGTTACATGCCTAGTACATATTTCTTTCATAAATATGGATTGAGTATTCATGGAAAATATCATTACATGCTTAGTAGTTCCCACATATATCTGATTCATTCTAATATGCTGCATATTGACTTCTTTCATAAATATGTGTACACATATGCAATATACATAAAAATATAAAAACAATCATTTCTTTCATCTTTCAGGGCATAATTCACGATAAACATGGCATGTACGTATTTATTTTATCATTCAAACCATTCTTGCATGTTACCCCTTTAAGATGACCTCACATGACTTGTGATTGCTTATTTTCTTAAGCCATTTCTTACATAGCTTGTAGTGGTCTACTCCCCTTTAAATAATTTCTTGCGTCAATTATAATGGTTTATTCATTCGTTAAATCATGTCTTACATGACTTTTTGTGTACTTGCTATGTTTTCAAACGTTGGCACTTGTTGTCCATGGCATGATACGACAATGTAGTTAAAACTATTGACTTCTGCTTTTTCATGAACCATATGCCCCTCAAAGGCATCGTCCCTTTGGGTCCATGAGACTCTTTAAAGTTGGAACATGTGACTCTTTACGAGTAAATGCCAATCTTATTCATTGTTCACTAGGTTCCATATTATTTATCTATAATGAAATTCTTTAAGTATAAACAATCCTGACATTGACCTCATCCCTTATAATTGAAGATAGTTAGTTCAATATCACCATATCTTAACAGAGGAAGGTAAGCAAACAAGTTACTTGTAGTTATATTATTTTGATAAAAAAATCTGAGTACTTCACAGTTCACATCTCATGTTGTTAACAATGCGAATTAAAACAAGTATAGTTTTGTTCACATATAGAAGTGTCGAATGGTTTATAAATTAGATAACCAATTAAAGACATACACGTTTTCTATTTAATTGTTGTCGGGAATTTTTCGAGTAGAAATACACGTCTTTAGCAACAGATAGATATAGATAGAGAAGAAGTTTATAAAAGGACCTCTTTGATGGTACTTAGATTTTTAAGATGAATTGTATGTTCTGCCTTTTTTTATCGAAGTTACAAATTCCAGGCTATAATTGCTCACCTACGCAATTCGTAACATTTAAAAGAGGCACATCATAGGTTATGGTCTATGGGTAATGATTACCATTTGTTTTCCTACTCTAGAATGTCAAGTTCTTACCTGTGTTATTATTTTAAAATATATATTATAATTTTGATACTCCAATAGAAGGCGTATAAAATTCTCGATGGGAGCAATAAGCTCAAACATCCTAAGGTCATGTTTTGTATCATTTAATCTTGAATCTAATATTTACACCATCATTTTCCCCTTAGACCATCACATAAATTTAGAGGTTATAATTGCAAGTAAGATCTTTATTCATATGTAATATCTGATGGATACAATGAATATGTTTACATATTTCTGTCTCAAATCGAGTCAACATATCATCCTACATTTTGCTGTCTATTCTAAATCAAATCAGTGTTTAGGTGTGTTACCCTAAAGAGTCGACATATACCTTAAGTCTGAGAGTTGCCTTTCAACCTCGTGAGCATTGTGCCCCCTCCTCGATCATGAGTCAACTTTCTCCTCCTAGGATTCGATGCCAAGTGTCTCCTATGACGAAGACAATTCTCTCGATGAAATGTCTCTTACTCTCTCTCTCTAGCTCTCGCTCTCTCTCTAGCTCTCGCTCTCGCTCTCTGTCCCTCTTCCTTTCTCTCCCCCTGCACAAGAATTTGGGAGACAAGGTACTTGACATGGGCTGAAATTTGACCTCAATAGGGTTTTTATTGTTATCAACGAGGAATTAATGAGATGAAAATAGTATTAAAATCTTATCTAATAGATTTTTCATTATTTGCTTGCCTTGACAGTGATGATTGGAGAATAAGAAAACTGTATCGGGGACTAAAATTACAGTCGTTACAAAAGCTATCTAGTTTGGTCATAACTTGATGTTGAATTTCAATATATTATTTGAAGGGATATTTACACCCATAACCTTTAGTAGTTTCGTAATTACCCCAGAAACCCTCCATAATTAGGAATTACACACATGACCTCGAGTTGTCCTTACCTCTTACATAGCATAACCCTGGATAGTTTCTTAATTACACACATAACCCTGAGTAGTATCTTCCATCCATTTCACCGTTAAGTATGGCGGAATCTGTTATATAATACATCTTTCAGTTCACCTTATTTACAAGGGATACCACTCCTTTCCTTCCCTCTTTCTTTGACCTCCATCACCTCCCACTTCATCTTCCTCCATCTCACTGTTTTGTTTCTGCTACTGATCGCGTAAGGTGCGGTTGCTCGCGTGAGGGGAGAGGAAGGGGAGGAGCATCATCTCCTGCAGCTCGTGTGACGGAAGGGGAAGGGCTGCTAGTGTTGCAGCTCGTGCAAGGGGAGGGGAATGCGGAGGGAGGGGGAAGGGGAGGGGTAGCAGCAACTGCTGCTCGCGCGACGGGAGGGGAAGGGTGCTGGTGCAGATACTCGTGCAGGGGGAGAGGAAGGGTTGATAGTCCGGCCGACTGGCAGCGCAAGGGCAGCTTCTCCTGTTGGCTACTCCTGATTTACGTGGGCTAATATGTTGAATACTTCTCCTGGGTGGCTGTGACGTTGATCTCGTCATGGCCGTTATGGCTGAAGCAATCATAACGTCCAGCAAATCTCCATAAATCTCGCATCTTAAATTTGTGCATTTTTGTTCAACTTCTACAATTGGTACCAGAGCCACAACCTTTTCCGAGGCTTAGGCGAGGATGGCGATGATCCCAGGCGGAGGCGGTGGTAACAATGGTGCTAGTGGTGGTAGCGGAGGCGGGAGTATTCACTCATACCAGTACCCGCAGTTGACGACGACGAACTACACCAGTTGGTCCATCCGTGTCCAGGCCATCATGGAGGATCAAGGCGTCTGGGCGGCAGTCCAGCCAGAGAATGACGACGCCATCGACATCAAGCTCGATAAAAGAGCTAAGGCGCATCTACTCCAAGCTCTTCCCGAGGATATCCTCATGCAGGTCGCCATGAAGACATCATCGAAGGAGATTTGGGAGGCCTTAAAAACAAGATTTGTTGGAGCCGATCGTGTCAAGAATGCTCGGCTCAGGGCATTGAAGAGCGACTTCGATGCCATGCGAATCGGTGATGGAGAATCCCTCGACGATTACGCAGGAAGGCTGACTGCGATGTCGGTGAGGTACACCAACGTTGGCGGCACACTGGATGACACGACCATGGTAAAAAAACTATTCGATACTATGCCGGATCGATACTTGCCCGTCATCGCTGGCATCGAACAGTTTTGCGACATCGACACGATGTTGTTTGAGGAGGCACTCTCTCGATTGAAGGCATTTGACGAGCGCACGCGTCCGCGTGGGACTAATGCTGGTGTAACCTTCAACGACCAGCTGCTTCTCACTCAAGCGGAGTGGGAAGCGAAGCAGAAGAGAAGCAGCAACGGCAATTTTTCCACAGGCCAGAAGGGCAAGGCTCCAACAGGTGGTGGGAGTCGTGGCCGCGGTAATGGCGGACGTGACAAGAGCCACATTCACTGCTTCAATTGCCACGAGATGGGGCACTACGCATCGCAATGTAAGGTACCCAAGAAGAAAGTAGATGCCCATCTCGCACAAACCGATGATTCAGAATCGGCGTTACTCCTCGCTGCTTCTGAGGAGATACCACAAAGTGGAATTTTGTTACCACAACAAACTCAAGACATTCAACTGATAAACGAAGATCGCATACTACCGGAGCTGCACCAGGCCAATCGTAGTGCCATCTGGTTCCTCGATAATGGAGCAAGCAACCACATGACCGGTTACAAGAATAATTTCCAAGAAATGGATGAGAGTGTCACCGGGAGAGTAAGATTTGGCGATCGGAGATCTGTGGAAATCAAAGGAATGGGCTCCATCCTTTTTGCTTGCAAAAATGGTGAGCAATGGCTTCTTGAGGATGTATACCACATTCCCAGCCTACAAAGCAACATGGTTAGCTTGGGCCAATTAACGAAGAATGGCCACAAGGTGATCATGGACGAAGATGTACTCGAGGTGTTTACTAAAAGCCACATGCAGTTGATCATGAAGGTAAGGCGTTCAGAAAATCGCCTCTACAAGATCGAGCTCAAACTAGCTCATCCCATCTGCCTCTTGGCGAGTTTGGAAGATCCAGCATGGCTATGGCATGCACGGTTGGGTCATGTCAATTTTCAGACATTGAAGATGTTGGCCGACAAGGAGATGGTCAGGGGAGTGCCATCAATCATTCACCCACACCAAGTCTGCCATGATTGTTTGGTGGCAAAGCAGACTAGGCATCCGTTCCCAAAGGTTGCTAATTTTCGTGTGGAGAAGCCACTCGAATTGATCCATGGAGATCTATGTGGCCCAATCACACCAATGACAATAGGAGGTAATCAATACTTCATGCTTCTTATTGATGATTACTCTCGTTGGATGTGGATATATGCGCTTCGATCAAAGGACCAAGCGTTCTCGGCATTCACCAAGTTCAAGGCAATGGTGGAAAACACATGTGATAGCAGGATCAAGATACTACGCACAGATCGGGGGGGGGGGGGGAGAGTTTCTCTCAACTGAATTCACTCGACTCTGTGAAGATGCCGGTATTGTTAGACACTTCTCTACCCCGTACACACCACAACAGAATGGAGTGGTGGAAAGGAGAAATCGCACGGTGATGGACATGGCTCGATCCCTATTAAAAAGCATGTCAATGCCGGGGAGTTTTTGGGGGGAGGCGGTGAGGCACGCAGTCTATCTCCTATATCGGCTACCGACAAAGGCGATGGGAAACCACACTCCATATGAAGCTTGGAATGGAAGGAAGCCATACCTAGGCCACATTCGAGTGTTCGGTTGCACGGCACATGCGAATATCACCACTTCATACCTAAAGAAGCTTGATGATCGTAGCAAAGCGATGGTGTATCTTGGTGTTGAGGATGGGAGCAAGGCTCAGCGGTTGTTTGATCCACGACAAAACAAAGTCACTGTAAGTCGTGATGTACAATTCGAGGAGAATGTGCCTTGGTGTTGGAATGCAGGTGCAGAGGCTGAAAACTCATCAGAATTCATCATCAACAAAATGGTTTCCACAATGGTTGATAATGCTACCACGACAAGAAATGGAGATCCCAAGGCAGGAATCCCTACTGCCATGACAGAGGAGGAGGAGGCAGTGGTGGGCGACATGGCATCGCATATCACAATACCAACCACATCAACAGCTTCACCGAATTCTACACCGGCTCGAGAGTCACAAGGGCTCAATGACATCGGGTCGGCAGGTGGCGATAGTCCCACGATGGTCCGGTCCGATACAGGTTCATCGAGGACATCATGAAAGAAGCTCGTCGTGTTGATTTGGCAGATGAAGAATCCGAGGAGGATCTATGGTTGATAGAGTTGGAGGAGCCATCATGCTATCGCGAAGCGGTTGGACAACCAGATTGGGAAGATGCAATGAGTAAGGAGATTGAGTCGATTGAGAAGAATGGGACTTGGTCTCTTGAAAAACTTCCTGTTGGACAGAAAGCAATTGGCCTCAAATGGGTATTCAAACTCAAGAGGAACTCTGATGGGGAGGTGATCAAACACAAGGCAAGATTGGTCGCTAAAGGCTATGTACAACGTCAAGGTGTCGACTTCGGGGAAGTGTTTGCACCAGTTGCTCGACTAGACACAATACGCGTCATCCTTGCTGTCGCGGCAAACCGTGGATGGTAGGTGCATCACTTAGATGTCAAGTCGGCATTCCTCAATGGAGAACTACAGGAAGAAGTTTACGTTAAACAACCGGAAGGGTTTGTAGTACAGGGCAAGGAGCACCTTGTGTACAAGTTACGTAAGGCGTTGTATGGCCTCCGGCAAGCGCCACGGGCGTGGAATACTCGTCTTGATCGGAGCTTGAAGGAACTTGTTTTTTCGAGATGTAAACATGAACAAGCCGTGTACACCCGAGGGAAAGACCGTACTGGCATTGTTCTGGGGGTGTACGTAGATGACCTAATTATGACAGGACGAGATCCATGCACTATTGCCGAATTCAAGAAGCAAATGATGACAGAGTTTGAGATGAGTGACCTCGGTTTGCTACACCACTACCTTGGCATTGAAGTAACACAGGATGAAGATGGGATCTCTATAAAGCAAGCAACATATGCAAAGAAAGTGTTAGAACAGTTTGGCATGCATGAATGTAACCCCACCATGTATCCCATGGAGCCGAGGTCACAGCTACACAAAGATGCTGAGGGATACCCGGTGGATGCCACGGAGTACCGCCGAGTCATCGGATGTCTCAGGTATCTCCTCCATACTAGGCCGGATATGGCTTTCGCAGTTGGGGTGGCAAGTCGGTTCATGGAACGACCCACCTTAATGCATCACAACGTTGTCAAACAAATCCTGAGATATCTAAAGGGGACAATACATTATGGGTTGGTATATGATAGAAAAGCAGAAAGCGAGGTGATCACTGGCTACACAGATAGCGATCTGGCCGGAGATCTAGACGATCGTAAGAGCACCGGAGGAATGGCGTTCTATATCAATGAGAGCATTGTTACTTGGAATTCTCAAAAGCAGAAGGCTGTGGCACTATCGTCTTGTGAGGCCGAGCTCATGGCGGCTACAGCAGCAGCATGTCAAGCGCTTTGGCTCCAAGGTCTGCTGGCTGAGTTGATTGGAGAGGAGCCGAAACCTGTGAAGGTATTTGTTGACAACAAATCGGCAATAGCGCTAATGAAGGAACCGGTATTCCATGGACGCAGCAAGCATATTGACACCCGGTTCCATTTTATTCGTGAATGCATCGAGAGAGGACAGATTGTTGTTGACTTCATTCGAACGGAAGAACAACGAGCTGACCCCTTGACAAAAGCTTTTCCGGATACAAAGTTGGGTACAATGCGACATCTACTTGGCGTTCGTAAGCTTGGACCACTCCAGGATAAGGGGGGGAGAATGTTGAATACTTCTCCTGGGTGGCTGTGACGTTGATCTCGTCATGGCCGTTATGACTGAAGCAATCATAACGTCCAGCAAATCTCCATAAATCTCGCATCTTAAATTTGTGCATTTTTGTTCAACTTCTACATAAGAGACCTTCTTGACCACCTATGTGAGATCACGCTTACAAGTACGAAGCAGATCTTCCCCCTATACAACGAAACCATTTAAATAGTCCAGTGGTTGATTTAAAATGTCCAGATGCAAACCACAACTTCTGGAGAAGGAGGTCCTCAGAGTGGGAGGGTTCGACAAGGTCTACCTGGCAGAGCTGGAGGATGGGACGAAGGTCTCGGTGAAGCGGGGCAACCACTCCTCCGACCAAGGCATCATGGAATCCCAAACCGAGATCCACATACTCTCGAAGCTCCGGCACCACCACCTCGTCTCCCTAACGGGGTACTGCGACTACGAGTACATGGCCAAGGGGGCCCTGAGGGACCATCTCTATGGCAGCAATGGAAGCAGCACACCGCTGATGTGGAAACAAAGACCGGAGGTGTATTGCATCAGCGTGGCAAGGGGGCTCCACTACCTGCACATGGGCGTGGCGCAAGGGATCATACACACGGACGTGAAGACGGCCAACATACTTCTGGACGAGAAGCTCGTGGTGAAGGTCGCCGACTTTGGGATGTCGAAGGCGGCACCGTTGACGATGGAGCAGAAGCACGTGAGCACGACGGTTAAGGAAAGCTTCGGGTATCAGGATCCTGAGTACTTCCGGAGCCAGAAGCTTATCGCAAAGTCTGATGTCTACTCCTTCGGGGTGGTTCTCTTCGACTTCCTGTTGCTCGTGCGACCGGAGGGGAAGGGGTGCTGATGCAACTACTTGTGCCACGGTGACTGGCCTGGAGGAGGGGGCGACAGTGGCTGGCCTGGAGGAGGGGGCGGCTGCAGCTGGCCTGGAGGAGGGGGGAGGGTGGGAGAAGAGGCGTTTTTTTCTTTTTTTGGGGTTTAATTTTAGTCGTTAGATCAAGGATGTGTTAGATCAACTCAAAGTCTTGATTGAGTTAATGGATTAAAATAATGGATGGTTATGGGTGTAGGACGTCACACTTATTTGGGGTTTCTCATGTAATTCGTGATTATGGAAGGTTTCTGGGGTAATTACCAAACTACTCAAGATTATGAGTGTAGATATCCCTTATTTGAATTCTACTTAATGCTCCTCGATTGAAGGCTCCCTTAACTTTGATATTTCATGTTGGATTGAAAGATGCAGTTGGAACTTTGAGGCATCGTTAAGAAAATTATATGTGGGCAAAATGTTGTTTTTTTGGAATGACTTACATGACCAATTGGCAGCAGAAACCATGTCATTCCTATTGTATTAACCTTCTTTTAGTGGATGTTTGGTTCGGGAATAAACATGAATAAAGATGAAGATTAAGAAAAAATAAATGTCTATTCTTTGTTCGATTGGAAAAATAAGAACAAGGAGAATAAAGTAAAATAAAGATACGTAAGATGAAACAAAAATAAGAACAAAGGTGGAACAAAGTAAAATAATAAAATATGATTGAGAATAATTGTATTTTGAGAACCGTACAAAGATACAATGATTAATTTAAAAGTTACATAGAAATTGATGGGAGACGGGCAACAAGCTGCGCCGTCAATCCCTTTTGAATGACAAATCCAATTCTTCGAAATACAACATTCATAGACTTAGGAACCATAACATTGCTATGCATGATTTTTTGAATCCTCTTAAGGAGCTCCACTGCTTCACTTGCCAAGAACCCAAATGTATCAAAACCAAAAGGGATGAATACGTGTTGATTATCAATGCAGGTCTTCTCATGCTTAGCCACTATAGAAAAAAAATTGAACACTTATTTTAATGCTTATCGATTAAACGAACACGCCCGTAAATGAAGATGCTAAATCATACAAGAAAGCGAGAGAGAAAACCCGGTTCGGCTCGGGAAAATTTCCGGACCCGCACGTGCGAGGGAACCCCGCCTAACCCATATAAGTACCATGGCAACAATGCGTGATTCCCTCCCCCCCGTCCTTTCTCTGCACTAACCGCAACCCAAAGCATAGACGCAATGCCCGGCACATTCGCGACCCCTCTGGACCTCTCCTGCGTGCAGATCCCGCACCACTTCCGGTGCCCCATCTCCCTCGAGCTCATGCGCGACCCTGTGACCGTCTCCACGGGCCAGACCTACGACCGGTCCAGCATCGAATCCTGGATCTCCACGGGGCAACATCACCTGCCCCGTCACTCGCTCCCCTCTTATCCGACTTCACCCTCATCCCCCAATCACACCCTCCGTCGCCTCATCCAACACTGGTCTCTCCTCCCTCGGCCTCGATCGCATCCCTTCCCCCAAGCAACCACCCGATCCCTCACTCCTCCGCTCCCTCCTCGCCCGCTCCTCCTCCCACTCCGCCCCTCTTCCCTCCCGCCTTGCCTCCCTCCGCCGCCTCCGCTCCCTCTCCCTCGACTCCGACCTCGCGCGCCTCCTCCTCTCAGACTTCCGTTCCGCCATCCTCCACCTTGCCTTCGGAGAGGGTCAACATCCTGACATAGCCATCGAGTCCCTCGTCCTCCCTCTCCACCCTCTCCTTGAGCGATTCGGAGTGTTCCGATGTTGCCGCTCGGCCGGACCGCGTCGCGTGGCTGTCCAGCTTGTTGACGCATGAGTCCGCGGAGGTAAGGGCGAGCGCATCGGCATTAATTGAGGTGGTGTGCTCGGGGACGAGATCGGCGGAGCTGAAGGTGACGATGGGGGGAGCAGATGGGGTTATGGAAGGCCTGGTGGCGATGTTGAGACAAGGTCCAAGGCGACGGCTGTGAGGGCGGTTTTTGGGTTGTGCTTGGAGAAGAGGAACAGGGGAAGGGCGGTGGAGGCGGGCGCCGGGGAGGCGCTGGTGGATGCTTTGAGAAGCAGGGGAGTGGAGGAGAGAGGGGATCTTGAGAGGGCGTTGGCGGCGTTGGAGCTGCTGTGCAGTGTAGAAGGTGGGGCGGAGGCGATGGGGAGGGAAGGGACGGTGGGGACGATGGTGGGTGTAATGGAGGCTAGGGCGTGGGACATGGCGGCGGAGCACGCGGCGGCAGCGTTGGTTGTGGTGTGCGAGGTGTCGGAGGCGGCGAGAAAGGAGGCAGTGGAGAAGGGTGTCGTGCCACACCTGCTGGTGATGGTGCAGAGCGGCACCGACAGGGCCAAGAGGAAGGCGCAGGTTCTCCTCAAGATGCTTCTCGAGGCGGCGTGGCCCTGCGGCGAGCTTCTCCTTGGGGGCAATTCTGATGAGTTGTTCCAGTTTCCGCAGCGGCAGCCGGCGCTGTAGCCATACTGATTCAAGTTATTTTTTTACTCTACCCTGCATTATAGGTATGTGAACTGCTCGAATCCCCGACCCGAGCCATTCACCTACCCAGCCTCTAGTGGTTGTGGAAGTGTTAGCTTCAGATGGGTGACCCTCCTCCCTAGCCAGCATTCTATGTCATTACAATCCCTTTTCAATTCCCGTCAACCCCCGTCAACCCCCGTCCTTCAATGAATGAATGTATGGCATACCCTTCATTTCAATAATATCAGAATCGGATAAATCAGTCAAATCGGCTTACTAATGGGATGCCCAGATACATTACAAAATTTAGCTTTAGACAACGACCCAATGAGAGGAATAACTGGAACTATAGTATCGAATTTCTTAGTAACTGTGTTTATTAGAAATGAATACTCTAGCATTTTACTTCTTACTGCCAAAGGATTTATTAATACACTTGAAAGATACCCAAAAAATCGAAAGAATTATTTGATAATTGGTTTATATAAATCCTATATGGTTGAGACCAAAAATAAAAATGACATTGCCAAAAATGGACAAGATAACATTTCTATTTCTTCATCCGAAGATGGGTTCCTTTTGAAGCGAGAATTGATTTTCCTTGATATCTAACATAATGCATGCAAGGATCCTCGAACAACTGTAAGCTTTTCTGAAAATCATTACGACAAACTACTACAAGATGTTCTATTTTTCCATAGAAATGTGTTCGCTCAATAAAGTCTCCAAAAGATGTTTTTGGTCTACATCCTTTATCTCAAGTTTTGGATCGAGATATGAATACTATAAATATAGGAATTTGTTACAAGCGAGTTCATAGGATTGTTTCATCCATAATAGCTTTAAGTCAAAATCCTATTTTGACTCTGCACCATTGATTCCACTATGATTGGTGATCAATAATAGAATAATTCCTTCATTTCATGCTGGTCGCTGATGCTACTTCTTGGGATGAGGTGGAGGTGGGACGGATACATTGTTTGGTAGTTTTTTTTTTCTTTTTCTTTTTTAATACTTGTTTGGGATACCGGAATGGAAAGTGCTCTCGTCTCCCTCTTTTCCTGCTTTTTTTTAATTTTTTCCTTCGATTGTAAGTAATTTTAGTTACGGGGTCGATGTTAAGGTACATATAATCACCGAATATATTCGTCAGAGAAACAATTTGTGGGAGTAGTACGAGTTAGAATCTTATGCGAAAAAAAGCCTAAGGGCGATTTATCCCAAATTTCTCTGTGGTTCAGAAACCCTTTTCCTTAGCATAATTACCCCTTTACCCTTTGAATATTATATCAGGTGTTATTTATTCCTTTTTTTCTCAGCCATTAGTAGACCAAATAAAACAAATCCTTTGCTTTGCCATTTGCAAATTTGTTTTACGTGCTACTTTCCATTTGACAGATTCCATTTAATCCAATCAATTGTTTATTAATCCGACTTGCTGTGGTTGGGTACATCGGTGTGCCCCCTCCATCGGATTAGCGTCCAACATGCTGGATGCACGTCGTACCAATCTACTAGAACTAGTCTCACGGTCACCCGAATGGTCAAAACCGTAACGGCGGTTGCGTAAGATCGGATCTTGCAGCGAGTCTAACCACCGGACGTGGTCGGAGGGGCGCACGATGCGAGGGTTCATGCCATATATAAACCTCCCTTAAGAAGGAGGAAATAACATATCGGAACCTCGACATCGGAAGCTCCATCCCTATCTCCATCACTCTCTTCCTGTCGACGACGTACCTGGACATTCTCTTCACTCCGCAGCTGATGTCTCTCTGGTCTTCACATCAACCCACCAAGAAACAGCTTATACTGCTTTCCAGTCTCGTGGGTTATGGTCAAGAGCGCTTAATTTATCAAATGATTATCATCAACTCCGAGAAAGCCCAGAAATCTGGCGAGAGCTGTGCTTGAAATTAATCGTAGTTATTAATATTGTAATATAGGTAAGGGCATGGCAGGTAAGGCCTGGGAGGTTCGTGGTAACACGTGCCTTTTTCTATAAGTGGGCGAAAATGGCAGGTAGGGGGTGTAGCAGAGAGCTCCCCCTACCTGGACGACTTTTTGGGCGTGACATAGCAAACCGGTTTGCCGCTCGCCTGCGTGGCGCGGCAAACCGGTTGCCGTGCTGACGTGGCACGGTTTTTGACGTTTGCGGCAGGAAGCACTTCAGACACAAGGTGCGGCAAATGATTTGCCGCCGATGCCACGTCAGCACGGCAAACCGTTTGCCGCGCCACGCAGGTGAGCGGCAAACGGTTTGCCGATACATCCCATTCCAGGAAAAAGTTTCGGTCCGTACCCATTTTGGAAAATAATTTCCTATGAGTACACATTATGAGAAATAACTCTGGGGGCGTCCTTAGGTTTGGCCTCGTGCATGTGTACTAGTACCTAGGCAGGTGGTGTGGAAAGCGCTTGGTCCTAAAGCATTTGTTTATGTTCTATTGTATGCGAATATTAGTCCATGTTATCTTTGTGCAGGTGCCACTAAGTCTCGCGATCATATCTTCTTCTTAGTGTGCCTTCTCCTTCAATGCACGAGCAATGGAGTGCGCGGATTTGGGACTTCCACAGCCGTCGTGCTACTCTCTGATTGAAACTTTGAAGTGTATCATGCGCATTGTTGACAGTGTCTTGTGCGACTTTATTGCATCACAATTGCTTCTACTTCTAGGAAAATTTGGAGAAAAAGAAATCAAAGACAGACTTCTAGATGCTCCTCCACGTCACAAAATGTAGTCCATTCTATCGTGTCCGCAAACAATGTCTGGAGAACTAATATTGAACCCTGATTTTGGCCTCCTCCGGTTCCGATCTAAGTCAGCATAATCATTACCTTTTATATAACTTCTCACATTTTTTTGGTAGGTAACTCATGAGATGGATCTGCCTCTTGTGTACTCTTTTTTTTTTTGGGGGGGGGGGGGGGGGGGGGGGGCGTTAAAAGACTATCAAGAAGTCTTTACGGAGGACTACATAAGAACATTATTTAGAGGGTTATTAGCTAAGTTATTGAGAAAATTAAAATTTGAGGACCATCTACACCTATATTAGTAGTTTGTTGTTATTGTATACAAGGATGCATATGTACTGTGGAATAGATAGACATTCACTTACGCACTAAATTCTACATAGTTCTTCGTAAATACATAATCTCTTAGAAATAAAAGTTATAAAAATCCGAATATATAAGGTTATATATACAATGCAGATTATTTGTTAATTAATACTAAAAAATCCAAATGTAGATGACACTAGCTAATAAAATTACACCATGAACATGAAGAGAGCAATGTTAAAATGGGGAATATTTTTGAAGAGAACGTTTACATAATATTCAATTCAAATTCAACAAAGCTAAGATAAAGACACATGTATACGAGTAGAACATTTAAAGGATCATCTGAAATCTTATTTAGACGGGCACACACAATCTATTATATGATCAACTTTTGTTAAAGAAGTCCTTCGTGCAGGCAAAAAATGCAATATGCAAGATTTATAATCTATTTTGTAGGGTAATTTACGTAAAATTCTCAGTTATAGATACAGGAAGTCAGCTTCCAAGATGGCTATATACATAGGACAGGATATATAATAAAGATATGTAACTTATCATCTATGAAAAAAAACTCATATAGAGTATTGATGAAAATTATAAAGTCGTCTATGCAATGGAATCAAATAGAGAAGGCTAACGTAAAAGGTCTACATTGTCATCTATACTAAGATCCAATATAGTTAATACTCGGGAAAAAATCATGCGCTTCGCTGCAGACATACATCTAGTTACTTATTTGTTAACTTAGATCTTTGGTAACGAAGTTAATTTGTCACAATGTCTTCATTCCAAGAGTATAAAAATGCTACAACAACAAAGCATTTTCCCGCAATCAAGTAGTGTCGGATATATGGATTTTTTGCATCCATTCAGGTCTATTTGGTTCATTCTCGGGCTTAAATCCAACTAAGTAAGATCCTTTCGGATAGTCTAATTCCAACACTTCTTGGGTCTTCCTCGCCCTCTCCTAACCGACTCAATATCCTAAATCTCGCATCTAACAGAGGCAGCAACCGACGTCCTTTTGCAAATGGTGTAACCATCTTAAGCGGTTTTCTCTCATATTATCCTCTATCGGGAGCTACACCAACTTTCCTTCTGATTATATCATTCTAAGTCCGATCTTTTTGTTTATAACCACACATCCACCTTGGCATATTCATTTCTTCTACTATCATTATCTAAACATGTCTATGGTCCGCATGCCAACATTCTGATCTATAGAGCATAACATGCCTTACGGCTGCTTTGTAATACTTTCTTTGACTTTCAAAGGGATTTTCTTATCACAAAGAACAATAAAGGCTCCTCTCTACTTTAGCCATCATGTATTTATTCTATGAGTAACATCTCCATCAATTCCCCATTTTGTTGCAAAATAGAACCCAAGTATCTAGAAGAATCTTTCTTTAAATATTATCATCTCCAATCTTCACCTTGAGTCCTTCATCATTGTTTCCATTAAATGTGCACTCAATATATTCAGTCTTAACCCTACTTATACGAAATCCTTTAGTCCCTAGGGCATGTCTTTAGTCTTCAAACTTCTCATTTTTCTGTCTCTTGTCTCATCAATCAAAACAATATCATCATCGACCAACATACACCATGGTATGTCATCATGAATGTGATTAATCAACTCATCCATAATCAAAGTAAAAAGGAATGGACTCAAAGTTGAACCTTAATGCAAACCGATGCCGATGTTAAAATATAATGTTTTCATGGACTGGATCCTTACGCAAGATGAAGCTCCATCAGACATATCTTTTATAAGATTAAAATATAGAACATATTGGTGGAAAAAGTTGCTTCTTATTCCAAAGAACCCTAGGCTCTCTTATATAGAGACAATCCATTGGTAAATTACATAAGATGCAACCAAGAAAATAAAAATAGCATAAAAAATACACCGACAGATAATTATCTCTACACTCCCCCTCAAAATGGAGCATAGATATCAATCAAGCTCAGCTTGGAAGAACACTTCTGGAATGGTCCTCTGAGCAATGGCTTTGTGAAGATGTCGGCAGTCTGCTCCCCTGAACTAACATGTGAAGTAGAAATCAGGCCCTTCTAGATCATATTTCTAGTGTAGTGGCAGTCTACCTCAATATATTTTGTTCTTTCATGAAAGGCTTGATTATTGACAATAACAACGCGGCTTGATTATCACACTGTAGCTGCATGGGTAGAGGTACATCTATATGCAAGTCTTCTAGTATAGATCGAACCCACATCATCTCCATACTTGCTTGTACCATGACCGTATATTCAGTTTCAGCACTAGATCTAGCCACAACTATTTGTTTCTTGCTTTTCCAAGAAACCAGAGAGCTGCTCACAAAAACTGCAAAGCTCGAAGTAGACTTCCAATCCTTCGGGCATCCTGCATAATCAACATCCACACATGCCGAGATAGATAAATTTGTTTTCCTTTCTAAATAGTAATCCTGTGCCAATAGACAACTTTAGATACCTTAGTGTCATATATATGGCATCCATATGTACCTGTTGAAGGATATGGAGAAATCCTCAAGCGCATCACGGAAGCGTGATCGTCGTATCGGATACGATGAAGAACGACTAGTCGCACTAGTTGTTCGGTGCAGCGGAATTTAAAAAATTTATTCGATGAAACCACATGATCCTAAGAACCATTCTCGGATCGTTTCATCTAAAACCACAACAAGTATAATGCAATACCTCTTGAAGCGTGGTTGATCGAGTCTCTAAGAGAAGAGACCTCCTGTCTCAAGTCCGATCGTCGGAGAGATCGCTTGCGAGCGCGGGGATGAACCGCGGTGTCCTCGCAATCCAAGATGTTGATCCAAGCGCGGTTGCTCCTGATCTCGACACACGAGATCGCACGTCTCCTTCGCGAGTGCAGCACTCCAAGTAGACGAAGAACCGCAGAGCGTCGAGGCGGCGGCACGAGGGCGCGGGCGACGACGGTTCTCTCCACCAAGGTGGACGGCCACCAAGAAGCAAGGGAGAGAGGGGGCGTCGAGTATGAGAAAGAGAGAGAGAGAGAGTTTTGCTACAATAGCATGTGTAAAGAGAGATCCAAGTATGCCTCTCTATTTATAGGGTTTTGGGATCCATGGATCTCAATCCATGTGCCTCATAAAATCAATGGTTGAGATTGATTTATGATAATCCAATGGTCAAGATTGTTGTTGGTAAAAGCCAACAACTTATGATTTAATTTTGATTAAATATATTTGATAAATCAAATATACATTAATACCAAATCAAACCAATCAAATAAGGAGTGAGATAACAATTAAGAGCCTCCTTCCCATTAGGGAGAGGGGGACGGCCACCAAGTCCTAAAGGGAATTGGTGCCGCCCCCCCTCTTCCTTATGGGGAGGGCAATCCCATGGATTACATGGGATTGCATATCTCCTAATTTATCTCTCTACTTATTTTCCCAACAATTTTTATTCACCAAAAATAATTCTCAATTAATTTTTGGGAATATTGCAATCTTGACATTGGAATATTGTGAATCACATTCACAACCCAAAACAAAATGTAATTTACATTTTCAATTAATTAGACAATGTGTATCCAATACACATTAATAATTAATCTACTAATATAAATTATATTTAACTCTCTCTAATACATTATAAATCACATTTATAATATATTAGGAATAATTGGATATTACTATCCACATTATTCTTATCCATAATAATTAAATCACATTTAATTATATTGGATAATTTCTCATACATCATGATAATTAAATCACATTTAATTATCAACTTCTCTTTGCTTAGATCTCATGGAATTGTTCTCAAACCATTTAAGAACAATGCTATTTCTCCTCAGATACTTGGAGATAAGGACAGGGCGATTGTATTGTTCCACGTATAGTGACTTGGATATTGAGATCACATCTCAAATCCAGATCCCATGGACCTCTCATAGATGCTTGATTAAATCAAGACCGTAAACCTAATCTTCTTATTGCATCTGAATCTCATTCAGATCAATGTCCAGCTCATGGACTAAGATTAGGTCACTTCTCTTATGAGAGGAGTCACTAAAATCCAGACCTGTTTCATCACTCCCTCGGAATGGAAGCGTCATGGTTATACAATCGTTTATGATCAAATCACCCTTCAGGTATTCCTAATACCTGCACATCCTGCATACTGGAAGACTCATGATCATCATGAAGATAAAGATCACTTTTACACTGTCATCTTCATGGTCTGATCATTAAGTTTCTCAATCTTGGTCCTTGGGATATGGTACAGATCATATGCTTTCACAAAGCATATATCTTACCTTCAAATTCATATCATGCTTCTAAAGCAAGATGACCATGCATGGAATTTGTTCAATCCCAATACCTCATGAGGGAGCTCATGTCTCCCGGTTCGTAAGTGAACCTGTATGATCCCTTTGAGAGATCATATTACTCATATGCCCTTACATGCACACCAGCTCGCCGGTGTATAGACCTTGATTAGGTCATCAACCTATTGGTCTGCCAAATGTACATGCTCAGACATATAGCAATATATCTGTCTCTGGTCAGAGGATGTCTGCCTGTGATGTGACAGTATTCATCATAGGTCTTTGGTTATCTCGATCTCGTTAAGTCAACTCATTGACTCAACTAATCTGATACCTCCGAATCAATATTCCTATGCAGAGGACCTGCATCAAGAGGTCGATCAGATATCAGTCTAATGAGATGGGATTGCCATCTCCCACTCAGACTGGAGATCACTACTTGTTAATCATTTGATGATGCTTGATGAGTCCTCTATCTAACTCCTTAGATATTCATCCAAGCATCAGCCTCTATGATTCAATCATTGAATCAACAGCTGTATGATTATCAAGTTGGCCATGGTACATAACCCTTATTGTACAGAGGGACCTTATAGTGCATTCATTCATTCAATATCAGAAAGGGAGTGAAACAAAAATCAATAACTTTTATTGATGAATCATTTATTACAATAACATTTATCGTAGGAATGGTTCGCCTCGGGCTCACATTGCTAACAATCTCCCACTAGCCCTCAGAACCATTCAGGAAACAAGCCTTAAACCCATACTCATTACATGCTGGTCAAAAACCTTCTGTGTCAGAGGTTTGGTAAGAGGATCAGCAACGTTGTCGGCGGAGGCCACCTTGGTGATGATGATGTCACCACGCTTTTGAATCTCCCGAATGATGTGGTATTTCCTTTCTACGTGCTTGCTCTTCTGATGCCATCTGGGTTCCTTCGCCTGGGCAATGGCTCCCGTGTTATCACAGAGTAGCGGGATGGGAGTATCAAAGGAAACTACGCCAAGCTCCTGCACGAACTTGCGCAACCACACCGCCTCCTTTGCAGCTTCCGATGCGGCAATGTATTCGGCTTCTGTTGTTGAATCTGCCGTAGTATCCTGTTTCTTGCTTCTCCAGCTTACAGCACCACCGTTCAACAGGAACACAAACCCTGATGTCGACTTTCGATCATCAATATCTGATTGGAAGTCAGAATCTGTATATCCCAAGACTTGGAGATCACCATCTCCATAGACCAAGATGTAATCTTGCGTCCGTCTAAGATATTTGAATATGTTCTTTACTGCATTCCAGTGTTGTTCTCCATAGCAGGATTGGTAACGGCTCACCACTCCCACTGCATGGCAGATATCTGGCCTAGTACACATCATGGCATACATTAAGCTTCCTACGGCCGATGCATAAGGACATCCAGCCATGGTCTTCTTTTCCTCAACAGTTTGAGGAGCCATTCCTTTAGACAGGTGGATACCATGTCTTAAGGGTAGGAATCCTTTCTTGGAACTATCCATACGGAATCGTTCAAGAATCTTCTTAATGTATCCTTGTTGTGACAATCCCAATATCCTCTTCTCTCGGTTTCTGAACAGTTTCAGACCCAAGATGTAAGAGGCTTCTCCAAGATCTTTCATCTCAAAGGTATTGGACAGCCAAATCTTTACACTGGTCATCATCCCTGTATCATTCCCAATGATAAGGATGTCATCTACATAAAGCACGATGAACACAATGGCGCTCCCACTAAGCTTCTTGTACACACAAGGTTCATCAGGATTCTGCACAAAATCATAACTCTTTATGGTTTCGTCAAATCTGATGTTCCAGCTACGAGAAGCTTGCTTGAGCCCATAGATGGATTTCTTCAGCTTGCATACTTTGCCATCCTCAGTTATGAAGCCCTGGGGCTGCTCCATGTAGATATCCTCCTCGAGGTATCCATTGAGGAAAGCCGTCTTGACGTCCATCTGCCAGATGTCGTAGTCAAGATATGCAGCTATAGCTAGCAGTGCCCTGATGGATTTAAGCATAGCCACAGGAGAGAACGTCTCATCGTAGTCGATGCCTTCCCTCTGTGTGTAGCCCTTGGCTACGAGCCGTGCCTTGAAAGTCTCTACTTTCCCATCAGGTCCCCTCTTTCTCTTGAAGATCCATTTGCACCCAATGGGTTTTACCCCTTTAGGTGGATCCTCTAGGGTCCATACACCATTCTTATGCATGGAGTCAATTTCTGACTTCATTGCTAGCATCCATCTATCCATGTCATGATCCGCGAGTGCCTCATCAAATGAAGTAGGATCACAGTCAGTTTCACCTGACACATGGAATCCATACCTTTCAGGTGGTGCAACCACCCTCGAACTCCTTCGAAGAGGTATGAGTGTATCATCTTTATTTACTTCTTCAGTTTCTGGTTCAGGAAGCTCAGAATCCTCAGGAGATTCAATGAGTTCCTTTACTTCATATTTATCTTGACTCTTAAGGAAATCATTCTCCAGAAATTTCACATCTCTAGAAACAAAAACCTTCTGAGTCTCAGGGTCATAGAGTTGGTATCCAATACCATCTCTAACATACCCTATGAAGTAACACTCACGAGAGCGAGATTCTAGCTTGCTTGCATCCATATTCTTTGCATGGACCAAGCATCCCCAAACCCTCAAGTGATTAACACTAGGTTTGGTTCCATACCATAGCTCATGAGGAGTCTTAGGTACAGATTTGCTAGGAATCTTATTCAGGATATATATTGCAGTCTCTACTGCATATCCCCAGAAACTAAGTGGTAAATGTGCTTTACTCATCATTGAACGAACCATATCCATGATGGTTCTGTTGCGTCTTTCAGCAACACCATTAAGTTGGGGAGTTCCAGGAGGAGTGAGATTGGAAATAATTCCATTCTCTTTAAGGTATTCCTTAAATTCATCTGATAGGTACTCGCCACCTCGATCAGATCGAATTCGTTTAATCTTCCTATCGGTTTGGTTCTCAACCAAAGCCTTGAATTCTTTGAACTTTTCAAAGGTTTCAGATTTATGACGTAATAGGAAGATAAACCCGTATCGCGAATGGTCATCAATAAATGTCAAATAATATCGATATCCATTTCGGGTCGCGGTACTGAAGGGACCGCATACATCAGTATTTATTAGGTCAATAATACCTTCACATCTTGTAACCTTGTTACGAAAAGGCATCCTGGTCATTTTTCCTTGAATGCAATTCTTGCAAGTAGGCAAAGGTTGAACCTGTAGAAAGTCTAAAGGTCCATCCTTAATTAATCTATTGATCTTATCAACAGACAAATGACCAAGCCTTTGATGCCAAATCTCATTTGAGATATTTTCATTCTCCCTGGATCTTTTAAGGTTTTTATTAGTGCTTGTAACATTCATAACACATTTATCAATGCACAATTCATAGAGTCCTCCAGAAGTCAAAATACCATCTGCAATATATTTATCATAACGGTTTATGACTAATTTATTACAGAACAGGAATGAATACCCACTTCTAACTAACTTAGATACAGATATTAGATTCCTTCTGACTTCAGGTACATAAAGACACTCTTTAAGTACTAGGACTCTACCACTAGATAATGATAGTCTGCAGGTCCCGACGGCGACTGCTGCAACACTTGCATCAGATCCCATCTGGATGACTATCTCCCCTTCCTCAAGCTGTCTAGTTTCCTGAAACAAATGCAACAAATTGCATACATGAACAGAAGCACCAGAATCAACTACCCAACTTCCTTCTCGTCCGACGAGAAAGCTGGTTTCAATGATGAATGTAGATTTCATACCTGCTGGGGCTTTACCTTTGTCGACCGACTTCAGGTAATCCGGGCAATTACGCCTCCAGTGCCCCGGCTTCTTGCAGTGGTGACAGACGTCGGTTTTCTTCGACGCCATTAGAGTGGATGCTTTGGAAGACGAGGCAACACTTTGTCCCTTCTTCTTTCTCTTCTGGGCCGGGCCCTTCCGAGAACCTTGCTTCCGACCGCGCTTCCCTTTGACCTGTGCAACCATTGCAGTGCCAGAGGGACCATCTTTCTTCATTACGTCTTCTGCAGACTTTAATGCAGCAAGAAGCCCAGCATTTGTCAGTTCCAGCTTGTTCATGTGGAATGACACTACAAAGTTATTGAAAGATTTGGGCAATGACAGCAGAATGAAATCAGATTGCATGTCTGCATCCATCGTTGTCCCCAGAGTCTCAAGCTCTGACAAGTACCCAAACATTTTGAGCACATGATCGCGGACCGAGGTCCCTTCCTGCATCTTACAGCGAAGAAGATCTTTCATAACATTGTACCGCTGGGTGCGGTTAATGTCACCAAACATATCCTTCAGATTCTGCATGATATCCTGGCAAGTACTCATCTCCACATGTTGCTTCTGAAGAACATTGGAGAGGGAACCCAAGATATAGCATCTAGCCAAGACATGATCTTCATCATACTTGTCATTATATGCTTTGTCTTCCTTAGATTTAGGGTTTTCAAGTTTGTCTTCATGGAGCACATAACTGATGCGCTCTGCTGAAAGCACAAGCTCCAAATTACGGATCCAATCCGAGTAATTTGGTCCGGTCAATTGGTTGACCTCCAGAAGCCTATTCAGTGGGTTCATGGCCTTCATTTTCTGAAATTGAGAATGCACTATATTAGAACATATAATCATATATTCAATTTAATTTTATTTGATTAAGGCATTTTAAATCAAATTAGTCTTGCTATGTCAACTATGAAAGTTTATTCCCTTATTCACTTTCAAAGTAGGAGATATACTTACCGATATATCTCAAGCAAGAACTGGGATCTCCTCTTTATCTTTGTTACATCCCAATAATATGAGAAACTGCAACTCCAATAAAGAGAAGCGGGAACACATTCCGCCTTGCAAGTCCAACTTGCATTCCCAATTCGGTCTTTAATACCCAGGCCCACCACCCCTAAGGTGATGTTGACCTGTCATTAATTGAACCAACCGTCAACAGGATTAGAACTCGCTATACGCAATCCAATATCGCCCCAATAATATGAGGATCCGATATTGGGGTCACTACGCATACGGCCTTACTCTTTCGAGAAGCGAAGAGTCCGATCCAGATGTGCTTGTATATAGGAGCTGTCACTACGTACAGGCGTCTCCTATATACAATCCCTGGCGACGGAAACCCTTCACCTTGACGGGAGACCATGGATGTCACTTATGTGATCCTCCATCTCTTATTCAAATTTAATTAATTACTATGAATCACATTCATATAATTAATTCTTCCAAGGGAATTATTAACTCTAATCATATTAGAGTATTTTCAATTGGATATAATTAACTTAATCATATTAAATTAATTATCAATCCAATTTAATCAATCAAACTTAATTTTATGCTTGAATATACATATATGATATTATTCTCAAAGTACGTATTAATTCGAATTTTAATAATTAGAAAAATACATCATAATCCCTCGGACATTATCCCGGCCCTACCCGCTGTCATGGCCAGTACCGACGGGAGTGGGGCGGACCACATACGTTGCAACCCGCTGACCCAGCGATCCCCGACTAGACACCATATCCACCTCGGGAAAGGATAATGCCAAATTGATTATTTTGTACTTGAGATGATCATCGGTTCTTCAACCGAAATTATACCATATAGTAATCAAAACAATTTTGATTTTAAGGAAATTTGCTAGGCAAATTCCCAAGTCCTATTCAAGCAAGAAGTTTGATGATTGTAGTTCCAATCAAGGTTTAGATCAAATCTAATCATCTAATTGGTTGGGGCCAAGTCAATTAGGCAAATAATCATGTTTCAATATTTCACAAATATTTTTCAAGATTATCTCACGAAATTAACAATTAATTTCTCTAATTGACAATCACTTGGTTCTAGATTAGGAAGGCAATTTCAGCAGTGACCCCTACTTACTAAAATTGACATATCTCAATCATATTAAATCCAAATTAAGCAAAGTCAATTTCTAAAGTTTGCTAATTTGATTTAGGACAGAACCTAAGTGATGTTTCACGCATTTCGAGGCAAGTCTAAACAGTAATTAACATTTTAATCACGTTCAGATTCACAGTTCTCGCAACAGTGCATACATGTCCATTAAAACGACCATATCTCGAGCATACGAAATCCGATTTACGCAAACTCAGATCCTATGGTTTCCTTATTTAATGGGGAACATAATCCAATTAAAAAATTCGTGTTTAAACCATTTAAACAGTGCCGAATTTCTTTACTAAACAGATCTGCGAAATCAAATGCGGTGAAAACTTTCGCGACCTAAACGAACCCAAGTCGTCCTTGGTTAACGAATCACTATTCGAAACCATCAACCTGGCTCTTATACCACTTGAAGGATATGGAGAAATCCTCAAGCGCATCACGGAAGCGTGATCGTCGTATCGGATACGACGAAGAACGACTAGTCGCACTAGTTGTTCGGTGCAGCGGAATTTAAAAAATTTATTCGATGAAACCACATGATCCAAGAACCATTCTCGGATCGTTTCATCTAAAACCACAACAAGTATAATGCAATACCTCTTGAAGCGTGGTTGATCGAGTCTCTAAGAGAAGAGACCTCCTGTCTCAAGTCCGATCGTCGGAGAGATCGCTTGCGAGCGCGGGGATGAACCGCGGTGTCCTCGCAATCCAAGATGTTGATCCAAGCGCGGTTGCTCCTGATCTCGACACACGAGATCGCACGTCTCCTTCGCGAGTGCAGCACTCCAAGTAGACAAAGAACCGCAGAGCGTCGAGGCGGCGGCACGAGGGCGCGGGCGACGACGGTTCTCTCCACCAAGGTGGACGGCCACCAAGAAGCAAGGGAGAGAGGGGGCGTCGAGTATGAGAAAGAGAGAGAGAGAGAGTTTTGCTACAATAGCATGTGTAAAGAGTTAGCCAAGTATGCCTCTCTATTTATAGGGTTTTGGGATCCATGGATCTCAATCCATGTGCCTCATAAAATCAATGGTTGAGATTGATTTATGATAATCCAATGGTCAAGATTGTTGTTGGTAAAAGCCAACAACTTATGATTTAATTTTGATTAAATATATTTGATAAATCAAATATACATTAATACCAAATCAAACCAATCAAATAAGGAGTGAGATAACAATTAAGAGCCTCCTTCCCATTAGGGAGAGGGGGACGGCCACCAAGTCCTAAAGGGAATTGGTGCCGCCCCCCCTCTTCCTTATGGGGAGGGCAATCCCATGGATTACATGGGATTGCATATCTCCTAATTTATCTCTCTACTTATTTTCCCAACAATTTTTATTCACCAAAAATAATTCTCAATTAATTTTGGGAATATTGCAATCTTGACATTGGAATATTGTGAATCACATTCACAACCCAAAACAAAATGTAATTTACATTTTCAATTAATTAGACAATGTGTATCCAATATACATTAATAATTAATCTACTAATATAAATTATATTTAACTCTCTCTAATACATTATAAATCACATTTATAATATATTAGGAATAATTGGATATTACTATCCACATTATTCTTATCCATAATAATTAAATCACATTTAATTATATTGGATAATTTCTCATACATCATGATAATTAAATCACATTTAATTATCAACTTCTCTTTGCTTAGATCTCATGGAATTGTTCTCAAACCATTTAAGAACAATGTTATTTCTCCTCATATACTTGGAGATAAGGACAGGGCGATTGTATTGTTCCACGTATAGTGACTTGGATATTGAGATCACATCTCAAATCCAGATCCCATGGACCTCTCATAGATGCTTGATTAAATCAAGACCGTAAACCTAATCTTCTTATTGCATCTGAATCTCATTCAGATCAATGTCCAGCTCATGGACTAAGATTAGGTCACTTCTCTTATGAGAGGAGTCACTAAAATCCAGACCTGTTTCATCACTCCCTCGGAATGGAAGCGTCATGGTTATACAATCGTTTATGATCAAATCACCCTTCAGGTATTCCTAATACCTGCACATCCTGCATACTGGAAGACTCATGATCATCATGAAGATAAAGATCACTTTTACACTGTCATCTTCATGGTCTGATCATTAAGTTTCTCAATCTTGGTCCTTGGGATATGGTACAGATCATATGCTTTCACAAAGCATATATCTTACCTTCAAATTCATATCATGCTTCTAAAGCAAGATGACCATGCATGGAATTTGTTCAATCCCAATACCTCATGAGTGAGCTCATGTCTCCCGGTTCGTAAGTGAACCTGTATGATCCCTTTGAGAGATCATATTACTCATATGCCCTTACATGCACACCAGCTCGCCGGTGTATAGACCTTGATTAGGTCATCAACCTATTGGTCTGCCAAATGTACATGCTCAGACATATAGCAATATATCTGTCTCTGGTCAGAGGATGTCTGCCTGTGATGTGACAGTATTCATCATAGGTCTTTGGTTATCTCGATCTCGTTAGTCAACTCATTGACTCAACTAATCTGATACCTCCGAATCAATATTCCTATGCAGAGGACCTGCATCAAGAGGTCGATCAGATATCAGTCTAATGAGATGGGATTGCCATCTCCCACTCAGACTGGAGATCACTACTTGTTAATCATTTGATGATGCTTGATGAGTCCTCTATCTAACTCCTTAGATATTCATCCAAGCATCAGCCTCTATGATTCAATCATTGAATCAACAGCTGTATGATTATCAAGTTGGCCATGGTACATAACCCTTATTGTACAGAGGGACCTTATAGTGCATTCATTCATTCAATATCAGAAAGGGAGTGAAACAAAAATCAATAACTTTTATTGATGAATCATTTATTACAATAACATTTATCGTAGGAATGGTTCGCCTCGGGCTCACATTGCTAACACCTGTCTCGGCTGTTCCATGAACTGGCTCACCCGACTGATTGCAAAGGCAATATCAGGTCGAGTTATAATAATGTAAAGAAGCTTACCCACCATTTCTCTATACCTTCTCATGTCAACTTCCTCTGTATCATTATCATATAATTTCATGCTGGGATCCATAGGAGTACTTGAGGGTCTACATCCAACCATGCCCGTCTCGACAAGCATATCTGTAATATATTTCCTTTGGGTCATCACAAGGCCCTGTGCATTCCAGGCAAACTCCAACCCCAGAAAGTATCGTAGAGAACCAAGATCCTTCATAACAAACTGACATCTCAAAAATACTTTTTCCATCCTTATCCCATGAGTATCATCTCCTGTGACCAAAATATCATGAACATACACCATGATGACAAACATACATCTAGGAGTCTTCTAGACGAACAACGAGTGATCCGCATTTGATCTCTCAAATCGTTGTTGTTCAATTAAATGGGAAAGCTTCTGAAACCATGCCCTTGGGCTTTGTTTAAGGCCATATATTGCCTTATGAAGTCTACACACCATATGATTCTCCCCCTCAGCAGTAAACCCCAAAGGCTGTTGCATGTAGACTTCTTCCTGCAGATCGCCATACAAGAATGCATTCTTAACATCAAGTTGAAACAAGGGCCAATCACGTACCACAACAACGAACAGAAGAATACGAAGCGTGGAATGGCGAACAACTGGAGAGAAGGTATCCATATAATCCACGCCATATGTATGAGTGAAACCTCATGCCACTAGCCTTGCCTTGTAACGGTCAAGACTACCATCTGCATGATACTTAATGGTGAATACCCATTTGCAGCTAACGACAGATGCCCCTGAGGGAGCAGGAACCAAACTCCATGTACCCCATGACTGTAGAGCAGCCATTTCCTCCTCCGTAGCAGAACGCCAACAGTCAATCTTCAAGGCATCCTGATAATTCCGTAGTATCTCCATGGAAGACAAATCCACAACAAACCTCTGAAAGTCCCTGCAAGACGATGAAAGGAAACCTGGGAAACAAGAGGATATGATGAACAAGTGCATTTCTGCTTCTGTATAGCAATAGGAACATCCAGATCATCAACCACAGTACTCGTTAGTTCACATTCCTCCTGCAATGATGAACTCTGCACATGCACACTAACCGACCCATCATTAGTAATAACATATGAACATACCTAAGGCGTGCTGGATAATTGACGTGCAGCATGAGCAAGACTCGACCGACGTGTATATTATTTAGGTAATGCCGAGACAGGTGGTTTTGGTGGTGGTGGCAGGGGTGGTGGCGGCGGTGGGGATGATGTTGACGTAACAACAGGAATGGGAATGTACGTTGGTGGACTCAAAATAGGAGGAGGAGGAACATATACCACATCACTAGATGTGGATGAGGCCAACCTGTCACCTACAGGGGAGAAGTACACAACAGACTCAAAGAATGTAACATCCACAATGACAAAGTATTTCCTGTTTACAGGATCATAGCAACAGTATCCCTTCTGAGTCTGAGAGTAACTCACAAAGACACACTTGACAACCCTAGGTGAGAGCTTGTCAAGTCCAGGAGACAACTGATAAACAAAAGCAACAACACCAAAAACACGAGGAGTAAGTGAGAATAATTCCTTGCCTGGAATAACAACAGAAAGAGGAATTTTCTCACCACGTACCGAGGAGGGTATACGATTCACAAGGTAACAAGCAATAAGTATGACATCTCCCCAAAACGAAATAGGTGTGCAACTCTGGATAAGCAGGGTTTGAGTAATATCAAGGAAATGACGATGTTTTCTCTCTGCGACTCCATTTTGTTGATATGTGCATGCACATGTGGTTTGATGAATAATACCTCTTGACGAAAAAAAATGTGAGAGAGAACGAGTGCAAAACTCCAAAGCATTATTCGTACAAACATATTTGACATGAGAGGAAAAAACATTTTGCACTTAATTTATAAGATTTCTAATAACATCCCCTACTTTAGATTTATTTTTTAATAGAAATACCCACAACAAACGAGAGAAATCATCAACAACTACAAGACAAAACATGTGTCCTTGGTGATCAAGATCACGACTCGGACCCCAAATATCAACATGAAGTAATTCAAAAGGTGAGCTATTGTTCCGACACTGACAACTAGGGAAGCTAGATCTATGGTGCTTTCCCAACTGACACACTTCACATTGGAAGGAAGAACTCGGAGAAATCTGAGGCAAGAGATGATGCATCTTCTGAAGCGGAAGGTGACCAAAGCGTAGATGCCATGTATACAGAGAGACTGGTCAGACTGAATGAGAGGAGACACTAGCATAAGAATTCCTGACCAGACGATAGAGATCATCCTACTCAGAGCCACAACCAATCACCCTGCCCGTTAAAATGTCCTGAAATATAAGAGACGATGGGTCAAATATAGCGTAACAGTGTAAATCCTTTGTAATCTGACTAATAGAAAGTAAGTTCATTGAAAAATAAGGGGCATGTAAAACATTCTGTAAATGCATGGAAGGCGACAAAGTAATCTCCCCCTGTCCAATAATAGGTGAATGAGTCACATCATCTATTACCACTGACCGCCCTGGTGGAATCTTCCTGTATGACGTAAGTCTATCTCTGCCGCGGTAAAGATGGTGTGTTGCACGAGAGTCCATAATCCAATCTGAGACATCAGAACTATGACATGATGGAAAAGCACAAGCACTACCTGAGGTGCTCACAGTGGCAGAAGTACTGGCAGACGCTGAAGCAGCAATATCCGAAGGGCCTCTTGGAGAATCTGTAGATGCGGGAGGCATAATCTCGCAATCTCGCAACGAGCTCCTCGAACCTCTGATCTAAAGAAGATGATAATGGAGATGCAACATGCTCGGCTACTCACGCCGAGGCTGGAAATCCATGCTTAGAATAACATGTATCCTCAACATGACATGTGCGATGACAAAAGGTGCATGGCTGGCAAAAACAACCTCCTCGACCACGAGGTCCACAACTACAAAATGAAGAAGGACCATGTCTCCCTCTAGAAACAGCCATCGCCGAGGGTGGTGGAGTAGAAGCACTGGATGAGACAGAGATGTGGCTAAGTCTTCAGTAGACTTCCTCCATAGGAGGAATGGTAGCATCAGTAAGAATATGTGATCGAGCAGCATCATATTCAGGATCAAGAGCCGCAAGCAGGACCCCCACCATGGTAGCATTCCTAAATGTCTTCTGCTGCTCAGGGGTGGCCGTGAGAGGAATGGTACTGTAGAGTTTCTCAAACACCCCCCATGGATGTATACAAGGAGTGAAGTGGTTGCCCATTCTACTTCATTGTGAATATGTCATGCTGGAGCTGTAACATCTTGGTCTCATTTCGTACCTATGAATATGTTACCGCCAATATGTCCCACATCGCCTTAGCGGTGGGCTGATGGAGAACATCATTAACAATCTCCATTGATAATGTGCCTGAAAGCCAGACCTTGGCGTACAAATCATCAGCCTCCCAGGAGGCATAAATCCCAGTATTCTCTGTCGTCTCTTCCTCGGTAAGAATGTGCTTCTTACCGTTCAACTTCATGAGGCTCATAAACTGCATCGCCCGGAGCTCATAGTTCATCCCATCCATATTGACTATTGGTGCAGGACATTTAGACGCGTCTATGGAGGGCATATCGACCTTGTTTTCTGACATATCATCAGAGATGAAGAACTAGGGCTTGTAGACCAATAGACAAGTATCTACATAAACTTCATAGGATTTGAGTGCATATGTAGACTTTACGCACTCAAATCCATTTAGATGATGACTGCGGGTGCGGCCAGCTGGGACAGGGGCCGGCTAGGGTGGAGCCTGCCGGGGTAGACCGGTGGGTGGGGTAGGCCGGCGGGGTAGGCAAGGTCGGCTGGGGTAGGCGGGGAGGGGCCGATGAGGAAGGGGCCGACGAGGAGGTGGGGAGGGGGCTGTGAGATGGCGGGGAGGGGGCGACGGTGCCAGGAGGCGGGCGGCGATGAAGATATTTTTTTTCTTTATTACTAATGGTTTACTCAATATTAGTTATCTATGTTTAGTAGTTACTAACATCAATTCCTTATGTTACTAATGCTCTAAGTACTAACATAATCCACTGATTTACACATAACTGTTTGTGTGGCATTTTAGTTATTAACATCATACGTTGATTTACACACGTCTTGTTATTAATTACTTTTCAATTCAATACAATTGCAAATACCATTTACCTTATTGCAACTATTTTGTGATATTTCCACAATGTACTACGACATTTTAGCAAAAAAATACGAATTATATTACTTACGATTGTAGTATTTCTTACCATTCAATGTCTTACTTTTACTATTCTATTTAATTCTCATAAATCACAACTAATGATCTTCTGCTTTATTTTTCCAGGTGTGTCAGATGTCATGATACATATTGTAATTCATGATGAGGACATGAAAAAGAGAGACGTTGAATATGTCAAACACGAGAATAACAACGTAAACAATAATCTTTGTAATAGCAACTTATATGTAAACATCAATGATAAATATAAGATACGTAACTTTGTATGTTATGTTTTATAACATAGAACGGATTAATTGTAAGTAATATTATTTAAAAATCAAATGATCATTAAGTTTGAATGCATTTATTAATAATTTCTATATTACATTAGTAAGTTCATGGACTTCTATTTGTAAAGCAAATCACAATGAGTTCTCATACGAATTTCCACGAGCTATTATTAGTAATACATAAATTCACTTGAGTAAACTCATTAAATAAATAAATAAATGGTACCATTTTCGATGATAATGGAATTAATAAATTAATACTTACACTAATATGATCACTAATTTGTAAGTGATTAATAACTGAATGTTAATAAGTTACACAATGAATTGTTTTTTGTTCTATTTTACTAATAGTATTAGATGATTTTACCAACGTTTCGTTGTCAGTTACTTTTCACATAATAACAAGTACTACAATAATGATATTGTTTCTTTTATTACATGTCACACCTATTTTTGTTGCTAACTTTGTACTCAATATTTCTTTCGTTTGATTTTAATTTGCTAACAAAATTCCAATATTTAAATATCCATACTTGTTGTTTAAAGTGCTAGCATTTTGTTTAAGTTGTGCAAATAAGGAGAATACATAACCGATTCCATGTCAACCGATTACTTGAATAATATCCTTGAATTACTAATATTCTCTACATGGTAATAATACATATGTAAAATGTAAATTACTAGCCATTGTTATGTTATTATTAATTTTGTACTAATCATTTACTTGATAACAATATATATTATTGATCTTGTGACAATATAAGCAATACGTAATTAACTTAAGCAGGAAAATAATATAAAAACATCAATATAAAAGTAGAAAATAACATAAATTAGTAACTAATATAAGATAGAAATATATACGGATGAAATAGTAATATTTTATTTTTGTATTTCATTTCGTCGTCATTTTTCCCAAGAAATTAGTGAATGAAAGTTTTATCTTTCCAAACCTGACCCCCCCCCAGTTTTAAGGAAATGGTATATTTCAAAATCAAAATGGCAATAGCCTTAACATACTTCCAAGACCATCTCTTTTTGAAATAGGCAACTTATTAATTAAGCATACACGCGGATGACCTACATTTAGTGCTCATTAGAATGCTAATGGGCACAGGGCCCATTGTGCGTGTGCGTGTGTATAGTACATGAGTTCCTATTTTTGGGTTGGTTGACATTCACGTAGGTAATGTGTTAATATTATGACCTAATAACATTTTTTGATGTTTTTTTGTAGAATTATTATTTACACAATAAGATCAATGCTTACAATTAAATTTTGACAGAAAAAGAACTCGTAAATTATTGATGTTGAAAAGTATGAAATTAAGTTGAAATGAATCGGTGCAGAAGAACAACTTTCAACTCTAACTATAGAAATAAGAAGAGATGGAGAGAGATCATGTCACCTATTCTAAATATAGAAATAGAAATATGGACTGACCCCTAGGAGTTCCTATGTATGTAGAGAGAGACATCTACATGTAAATATTGTGGGAGGAGAGATTATCAAATGTAAGAATGGAGGGAGCAGATAAGATGTTGCAGTAAGCTAAGAAAGACTCAGCTTTAATTTGTATGTAGATAGATGTTAGATAAAATGTTTATGGATATATTGATGAAAACCTCCATATTATATGGCGTATTTATATAGGATGGTTATACTATATATCATATATAATATTGTTAAGATTAATCACACAAAATTACCATTTTATGAGATATATATGTATGTATACGAGAAAAAGGAAAATGTACCCATGAGCACACATAGCTGTGTGTTCTCATGGGCAAAAAATGCATACTTTTAAATTAAATTATAAATCAAATCTATTATTCTTGATATATACTATAAAATGAAGAGTGTATTAAAATTTCAGGTTATTTGAAATTGTGTAACCCATCTATGGAGAGATATTGGATTTATTTCATCAGATCCATTGATTATTTGTTATTGTTTAAACCTCACAACAAACAAAACAAAATCATTGTTGCACATGCCTTTAAAACCTTGAGCACAAGACAAGCTGGATAAAGGTCTTATCTCGTGGGGCCTCCTCATCTTGCTTATAAGTTGGTTTACCCTATCCCAAGAATCCCTAAATATCTTCCATTTATTGAGAAAACAAGGACCACGAAACCTAAACAAATAACTTTATATTACCTTTCCCATGAAGGTGCTGCAACTAGACCTCACAACAGGTTCTGGTCAAATCCTTTTCACCTTAGAGTCCCCTTCTAGTGGTTCGTGATGCACTTAAAGCTCATCAGCATAGACAAACTCCATATCTTCAACATCTCCTCTGCAAATGGTTGTGTCTTTTGATTATCGACCGCTAAAACATTGGCTCATCTATTCCCGGAATGCCTCTTTGTTAATCATATACTTGCCCTTCTTAATATCGATACCTTTGAGAACTGTTTAGGAATCTTTTTTAAGATCCTAAATTTGATCTTGAACTCTCACTCTTATTGCCAGATGAAAGTCAAGCATGCATCTGTTTGGTGGTTGATTTGGATGGAGCGATGTGCGAGGATATTCCAAGCTACCTCTCACCCACCCTTAAGTGTTGCGAAGGATGCAATGTTCATATTTGACCATCTATCATAAAACATAAGCTTTAGACATATCTAACCTCTTTAGTAGGAAGAGGATCTGTAATTGGAGTGAACTAGGGCTCGAGTAAGAAATTGACTAGTAAAAGATGACTTTTGTAGAATTAGAAAGTGGAGAGTGGAAGGAGATTTTTAGACAATAGTTAGAATCTAAGAGTGGAAAGAATCCTAGAGTTTCCTTCTTATTAATGTAGAAATTCTTCTTAGATATAAGCAAATGGTTTAGTTACAAAGTTAAAGATTGTAATTCTCGAACGAGTAATTAAAGATTGTAGAGCATCCTCGGGGTTTGGTGTGGTTCCTCCAACAATAGGAGAGTCCACATACGCCATATCCAAGAAAGAACGTTTGCTTTTTCTCACACATATTGATAGGTTATAAAGATCCTGATCCCATTTGACCATCCCCTTTGTGCGCTCCCCGGCTATGCCATTATTACACCAGTCATAGGTCCCATGAACCTTCTACCTTTGCTTTCTATAGCCCCACAACACACAGAGAGAGACGGTGACGACTTCATTGTCAGGGTCTAGTATTCTAGATTGGTAAGGCGGCTTTCTTGCTTGACTTAAAGAAGGTGAGGGTTGCTATACATCTTTGTAACGACCCTAAAGTTCAGCTTCCCGTAAGAGTTTTAAAATATATTCAATATTATACTCAAAAGAACTGGATAATTGTAATATTTCCGACAAGCCCAGGAATGCGAGATTCCAAGTTCGAGTGTGGAAGTTTTAAATTTTGTCATATATTCTGTATGAATGATATACCATGAAGGATGTTTGTGACTATTGATAGGTAATATTGTGAATGGGTATTGAGATGCGCTCTTGCCGATGCAGGACGTTACATATGGCATTGGAGCCTAGTTACCCCACCAATCATAGAAAATTGTATGATAGAAAGTACACCTTCATATAATAGGCAAGCAATCTCCTGACTCACGACAAAAATGGTCTAGTTCACTGTAATTATGTTTTGATCAGATTTGTTAATGATCTTAAATTTAAGATATAATATTCCCTCTTTATCTCCTTCACTTGCAAATCATGTCGCCTCACAAATCACGATTTCAGACCCTTATCTTACTAAGGGACCCCGGGGTCAAGTGTTTTTCATCCATAAGGTATTTCCCGAATGCCAAGTTTATACTGGAGGTACATGCTGAAGGCTTATTTGCTGCTCATTCAGATGGAGGATTTTGATGTTATTCTCGGCATGGACTATCTCGAGAATCACTTTGCATGTTTAGATTATTTCTAGAAGTGGATTATTTTCAGGATTCTTGAGTTACACGAATTTATGTTTGATGGGCATACTCATTGAAGAATCTCCATTTCTTCATCGTTATTCTTTATTTTAACCTTAAATCCCCAGCTAAATGCATATATATCATTAAATTGTTAAAATAAACATTCTTTATTTTGTATAAAATACTGTATAAATAATATATTTATTACCAAAATAAAATAACAAAGAAAAGAAAAGAAAAATAATGAAGTCAAAGACAATGAATAACCCTAGCCCCCAAGACTCAGTCATCAAGATGACTTAGTTGGCAAGGAATAAAGTAGGGGCAGATAGGGCGACCAATTGTACATATCATACAGTCTAAAACCCTAAAAATATAGTCCAATAATAACCTTTTTGAGACATATTTTATTCTTTATTATTTATGCATCAAATAAATAAACTTTATACATTAAAGTTGTAGATAAAAATACATAAAAAATACAAAATTTATTTCACATTAAAATAATATACAATGTACATTTTGCACATATAATAAAAATCCAAAATCCAAACTTCCTAGATATGTATCTCCTCCATATGAATGCAAAATGTATCAAAATCATCTTTAATTATATATAACTTTTTATTAGCTATTTAATGAAGGTAGTTTCATTCAATTTGGAGTTAAGATGCAAAAGTTAGGTTTTGACCCCTATTGTACAATATACCTGAATAACATATTCATTTTATTTATTCTTTATATTTTACATTATTTTTTATTTATATAATTTTGTAAATATTCTTTGTAGTGTATATACATATTTAGAATACAATAAAACCATAAAACTACATAAAAAATAAAATAATATATGTCAAGATATATAGATGAATATACTATACTTATACCTATGTAACTTATACCAATAATGAAATAAGTGTACATATTATATCAGAAAAATATAATAAAAATATATGTGTGCATATGTAAAAAAGCTATATATATCATGTGAATAAATTCATAATATATAAAATTCAAAAAAAAATTAAATATTCAAAACATAGGTCAATATACCTATACTTATACTTGTAAATATTAACTCCTAACAAATAACCTCATAAAAATAAATGAAAATATAAATTACATACTACATAAAATAATATTTTTTTTATTTTATAACCTAAAAATAATTAATTCAATCATTATTATTTATCAATTTAAATGATTTTGGCTATCTTTTTCCTGGTTGGTCCACGTGGACTAACCAGGGACCTCCGTCCATTGACCTGAGGTCAACTGTACTGGCCTGCCCCGCCTCCCTGTCAGAACCCTCGGGCAGACCATCTTCTCGCATTTTTCACACCTCCACCTTGCTTCCCTTCCTCTCGAAACCTTCACCATCATGCAGCTCTTCCATCCTTAACCCTCGCCCATACGAACATCTTCACCTACCACCTCCTCCGTCCACGCCATTGCCCCTCGAAAGCTCCACCTCTGCATGTCTATAAAAACCCCTTCCATCCTCTTTTTGAGTTTGATCCCTTCTTAGCCAATCTCAGCCCCTCAGAGTGTTCCCTAGAGCTTCTTCTTGGTGACAGTATGACGAAGATGCCTTCTGCGTGAGGAGGAGCAACAGATTAGGAGATCTACCATCTTCGACAGAGCACTGCCATGAGGTTTTGTTCCATGGTTCATGCCACGTTGAGCCCCCATTTTACTGCCATTCCAAGGTAATTACCTAGTCCTATTTTCATCTATCACTTTCAATTTCTAGTTTAATCGCTTCATTAGCCGTAAAATTGAAAATCCTCAATTCCTGGAGCTAAGCCTCCAAGACTAATCCATCGTGATCTCATCATTAATCTGCCTCGTTTTTCACATCACTCGAACCCCGTACATGTTCTCCACTGATCCCAACCCGTGATCAACCCGGATCCTTCTATGATTTGGGATCCGAGCTCCTCTCTGTCCACATCATCGGAGCTCTCCACTCTTCGCTTCCCATACTGCTGGTAGCTTCAGGAAGGGGTCGAGGGAGTAGCTCTCAGTCTTCCCAACTTTTCGATGCAATAAAGAGAGCTCGAGGTGTCCTTTGGACCCTCTTGGGATACTTATGAGCCTCGACCTACCCTATTGATGAATCCTCATTCATCACTCTTTATTCTTTTATTTTAGCTAAAAATCTTTGCAAAACACCATGTATATGTTTGTAAATATAATAATTTACCAAGTTGCATGCATTGTGTAAATAGCAATGATTAGCATGTTTTTATGCAAAAATAAAAGAATAAAGAAATAAAGAAAAAGAGGGAAATATTTGGAATAAATATTGAAAGACCTAAACTCAAGGGAGAGCCAATCATTGGCCTGACCGCAAAATAAATTAAGTAGAGAGAGATAGAGCAACTCAACCTTGTACAAAACTCCCCCTCTTATGTATATACTTTATTTTATTAAAAATAAAACAAAAATAAAAATAGGTTTTCATTATTTTTTATATATTTCTAAAAAATAAAAATCAGAAAAATTAAATAAAAATAAAAAGACAATAAATTCTCTCTCTTCATTGTACATATACCATGTATATAAGAATAAAAAACCTATTTATTTTACCCTTGTAAATAATTAATAAAAATCAAATAAAAATTAATTTTATATCCCAAATTTTATGATGTAAATAAATAAAATATAAAATTGGGATAATTGTACAAAAATAAAATAATAAAAATAAAAAATACATAGGTATTTTTACTTGCATATAATAATATATATAAAGTATATACATAATTTATTTTTTAAAAAAATAAATAAAAATCACTAGAAAATACTTTTCAAGTAAATAAACATTTTTTTATTTTGAAAATTATTTGAAATAAAGCCATTTACTATTTTTAATTTAATTTCTAAATATTTATGAAATGGCGCATTCTCATTGGCCGACGGGGAATGTTAACCCCCGGTCAACTTCCCCCCCAGGACAACCTTTCCGTGGATCCACGTCGCCGACCCGATTTCTCCATATTTTCCTGACGTGATCCACCATCCATTCGCCCAAACCCCGGGCTCCGACTATCGATGAACAATCCGAGATTCACGCCCGACTCTCTCGTTAGGGCTCCATGCATCGATCCGCGCGCTCCACTCCCATCTTATTGGACCTGCACCTGTATATAACCTCAGCTCCAGCCGCCTTCCTCCGCACCTTCGGCCACCGTCTTCGACTCCTGGACCTCCATTCTCTTACCTTGAGTGATAGCAAGCCCGAGGGGCTGTTGTAGCTAGGAAGGAGACACCCTAGCCCCAGGTCCGGCGACCCACGTCGTCGTGCTCTGCCACCGACGAGCTCGAGCCTCTGGAGGCATCGCTCCATTGAGGCGAGGTTCCCAGGAGGTAGCTGACCTCCAGCACAGACGATCTCAGCCACCAGGAACCCTCTTTAGCCCGTAGCTTAGCTTTAATTCTGATCTTTAGGTTTAGTGCCGCCGGCCTTCGCCGGCCGATTCCCGACCATCCGTTCACTATTTCGCCATCCAACCATCCCATCATCTCCACGAGACTCCTCCACACATTCTTCTTACCTCCAATCATCCTGGTTCGCCATGGAACCCAGACTTAGGTCCTCCGCCGCCGCCGCTCGCCGGAGGACCACGCACCGACTCCCCCGATTGCCCATTCCGCCCGCTAATGGGTTACCCCTCTTGCTTCATGTGCAGGTCCAAAGGCTTAATAGCCTCATCTGGAGGCTCGACTACTCAGGAACAGGTGCTCCAGGTCGTCTCCATCGTCGGAGCGCTCCAGCTGCTCCCGTCCCCATCTGGGGATCACCTCCAGCTTCCATTCCCCCATCTCAACAACATCCGAGGAGGTCCCGATCGAACGTATTGTCCCAGCGAAAGTCGCCGGCGAGCTATTCTTCGAGGTACCTCCAGAGCCGTCCGATTGAGCCTCCTACTCCAGGTCTATCCAAGCCGATCATCTATGGAGAGCTAGCAACCGTTCGATCATCTGAGGAGCTCATCTAGAGCGTCCATCGCCGAAGGGGTACCATGCGTCACGACCGTCAGATCTGAAGAGGACGCCCTCAGCCGTTGGATCTTAATAAAGGGGTAAATATCACTTAGGACCCTCCTTCTTTAGCATTTATAGTTTAGTCCTGTAAATATTTATAGCAGTTGTTTTTATTTTGGATAAATTGCACGTAGGACCTCAGACTTTTAGTATTTGCGATTTAGTCCCTGTGTATGTGGAGCACGTGCATCGACACATGATTTATGGAACATTTGCATATTTTATCCTAGAATTCTGTGCTGTTGCGGTTTACATCTTTATAAATAGGAATGACATTTTAGTCCCTGTGAATGTGAATCACGTGCATGCCTCGTGCCCTTCTGGGCTTTTTGCAACTTTGGCCCCAGGTTTTTAACACGTGTTATCAGTTTGGCCCTTGAACTTATTTTTCTTATATTTAGGTCCTAGTTTGTTGTGCCCTTTGTATTGGTTGAATAAAATATCAAATAAACTCCAAATCTTGTGAAATTTGGATACGTGACCCCTACCACTGTATAAAAATTTCACTAATTTTTTGGGATATTTTTGTTTTGTTTTCTATTTTTAAAAATTCAAAACCCCTTGTTTTTACTACTGTTTGAATTATAAAATCAATTAAAAATACTAAAACTCTCCAAAAATACTAAAAAATTAGCGTCTGTTTGTTTTAGTGTTTACTTGCTTCAGTCCAAATTTCACTTTATTTGGATTTATAAAATACCTAAAAATTAAAAAACCCTAAAAACCTTATAAAAATTATTAAAAATTCTAAAAAATTCAAAAATTGCAATTTCTTTTCCTGTAGTTTAGTTTTTATTTGTAGTTTTCATAAAAATTGTCTCCAGATTTTTAGAGTCTATTCCATATTTTTGAATAGTCTTTCAAATCTGGCTGCACATTGATTTCAGTTTTTTTGCCTTATTTCATTTTTATAAAATTAACAAAAAAATTATAAAAATCTGAGAAAATTCCCAAAAACACTTAAAAAATATAAAACCTAAAAATAATTTTATTTTAATTTTCTGACTTGTCTTTGTGTGTTGAATAATTCATTGAGTGTGCTCTTTTTAGCCTTTTCCCACATTTTCTTCATAATTAAAAAGTACAAAAAAATTTAAAAATCCATAAAATCCACCAAAAAATACTTTATTTTATTTGATTTTCCGACTACTTCGTAGGATTTTTTGTCCAATCCATGCTCCTTGTGTTCGACCCTAGTCGCTGTACCAGGTTAAATAAATAGCGAAGATCGCTATTCGATTTTATTTACTGTTTGATATATTTGGTAGTCTATATTTTTCTTGTTGACCGGTCTCCGAGATTCGGGTCGCAACAACCCGTAGTTTTACCTTTACCCAGATCTTAGAGGCACCTACCTAATTCAACGAGTTATCAATCAAATTTAATGTTTCGTTCGTTGTAGTCGGGTAAACCAAGACAAATCAAAAACCACTTAGATTAATATCGAATTAAACGCAAGCAGTAATTTTTTTATTTTACTTGGGCAAGCCCAAGTCGAACTCAGGGAGGCAGCTTTTTCCTTAGGTTAATTTGAAGTCAATTTTGATGTTAGATTTTCAGGAGAATATTTTTGGTCTTTTTTATGCAATTAAAGAAACTGCGATGCAATTCAAGCTAAATTTTATAGTTAAAGGTTAAAGATGGTCAAATCAAGTCCAAAAATGATGAAATTTGGCCAGAATATGAAATGCAATGTAATTAAGCTAGTCCAATTTGTTTTGGAAATTTTATACTTTAAGCAAATTAAATATGAATGTAGGGTAGTTTTTGCAAAATTAATTTCAATAAATACCAAATTAAATCATTTTCAGAAATAAAAATTAACCTAGATGGGTCTATGTGAGATGAATCGGGGAAAATTATTAAATCTTAAAATGATGAATTTTGGACCTATTAAAAATCAATTAAGCAAAATACTAATTAATTTATTAAGGCCTTGTTATGTGTGAAAATGATGTGATTTTTGGGCACAAAGTAGATCAACTTAAACTATACCTATTGTGATTTTTTGGTGATTTTTGGAGTAACAAATAATTTAATAAGGGATTTAAGACACACAGTGGCAAAACTATGTAAATTTTCATAAAATAATAATATTAAATTCTCCGATGCTTGCAAAAATATGACAAGTGTCCATAATGATAAAGCATAAGTTTCTCTACAACATATAATTTTTGGAATTTAAAAATAATGCTAAATACATGCCTAAATAAACGTACAAACATAGGGACCAAAATGCAAATAGGAATAAAAATTGATTAATTCTGAAACATGTGTTCATGGACTAAAATGCAACTACCTATAATGCTAGGGGTATGCATGAAATTATCCACAGAACACGTGCGCCTCACGTGACGCGCCTAGCATGGACTGAAATGCAATTTGAAAAACTTGCAGGGGCCTTAGTGTAAATTACCTAGACCACACGTGAGGACCACATGAGGTGCTAGGCTCGGACGGTGGCTCGAGTCTTCTGCAGGCGCGGCCTTGCTTCGGATGAGGCTCATATACTTCGAGCCTAAAGGTCGGGGAAGAGGCTCGAAGCTGGAGACGTGGTGAACGATGGATCGTTCGATCAAGATGATCAAATGGTGGATGGAGCGAGCGACGTGGCCTCCTGAGATCCGTCAGATTACAAATGATCCAACAGAGGCTGTGACTCCTGGAGAGGTTGACGTGGATCACTGTCGCGACCCTGTTTCCCGGGCCGTCGGATCCTCCCATATCCGGATCTGGTTACTCAGCAATAATTTATTCAGCAATCACAACTAACATTCAAAAATAGACTGCAAATAAAAATACTCAGAAGAAAGTATTTCAACACTTTTCCATTCACAAAATAAAGTTCAGATGATACACTGTCCCACTATAACCATTTACATGTACATCAGCTTGAAAGGAAAATATATAAAAGATTACTAACTACCTTAAAGAGTAAAGTTACTGTGGCTGATTGGATGTCTAGTATATAAGCTGGATGTATTTTTTAAAGTCCTTGCGGTGGCTCACCGATACCTATTGGATTTTCCATAAATCATAGGATAAAAATTAGCGAATGCTAAGTAACGAAGAAGAGAAAAGCAAACAAATTGTGTAATTTTTCAAAACTTGATATCGCAAAAAATTTTATCCTTCTCATTAATTTAAGTCCTATTCCTTTCTATTCCACATCAGGGATTAGTCCAGGAGAACCCCACCATTCTTGGACACCGAAGCTGTGGACACTTCGGGATTGGAGATTGTGTTGATCTTGGTAAGCTTATGCCGCCGGACGTCGCCTCAACCAATACTACCCTGATAATTTCCTTTTCTTTTATTAAACAGGGCCTCAACCCTCAGCCTGGAAAAACAAATGAGCACACCGTCCTCGAGGACTCGGTTGCTTAAAACCTCAGGCTAACATTTAATCATATAACCTAGCGTCTTTAAATACATATTATCGTGACCCAGGCGCTATTGAACCACACGTGCCTCCACATGGCACGACCACATCTTCCGTCGTTCCAACCCGAATATATTGGCTCCCGGTACCACGCGTTGCGAAACATTCATTTCGTGCGCACTTATCATAACAGGGCAACCGTGTACCACCTAGGTAGGGAAACGCCAATACGGGTTCCTTCTGACAAACCTACAGGTTGCATGCCCGACCTGTAGTTCTACTCCCAGTCATCCTTAACGTGACACATGATCCTTTTCAGGATCCACCTCAAACCACATCAATTCTCATGATGTAATTCTTTTGTCAAGTCTTCGATTTGGTACTAACATATATATTATTCATAACCATATAAATACTCGTATTTATGCCTATTTTAACTCCCAAACCCTAACTTTCAGAGCCAACGCATCAATTTGATGCGTAAACCTTATTTTAGTGGGAATCACAAAGCAATTCTTCATACTTTTTTCAAAAATAACCAAAATTAGGGTTCTTCGTAGCAAAGAACACAAAATCAAGAATTCCAATAATTTCGTATGAAAACCCAACAACAAAAGGAAGGATTTCGTTACCTAATCGAGCTCTCTCTCGTGTATGCAAGGCTTTATCGTGTTTTGTTTTTAGAAAGGCTATTTTAAGGCTCCTGAAAAGATCGAATTTCATTTTCGTATCAAAACGCTAAGAACATATCAAGAACACGAAGAACGAACGAAGAACACGAAGAACGCGAAGAACACGAAGAATGTCAAGAACATATTTTCTCTTAAAATTTCGGCAGAGTTTCCCCTTATATCAGGACATATTTCAAAATAAAAGCGAAAAGAGTTTCCTCTATTAAATCAATCGAGAGGAAAATAATAATGAAATTGAAAGAATATACTCAACAACAAGAGATGAAGAACCGGTAGACACCACACATCTTAGGTGAGTGAACGTGTGACGAATCACAGGATCACTGACGTGCATAGCCGCCCGCACCTAAGTAGGGTATTACACAGATTTCTCCATCAAAATAACTATAAAAGCATAATATGAAGAATAGAAACATAAACGATGGAGAATCGGTAGACACCACGCATCTTAGATGAGTGAACGTGTGACGAATCACAGGGTCACTGACGTGCATAGCCCCCGCACCTAAGTAGGGTGTTACACAGATTTCTCCTCGAACCACAACAAGAAAACGAATCGGAAAGAAATATGAATCAAAAACAAAACTAGGAAGAACAAGAGTATGAATTGAAAGCCTAGCTTACGAAGCAACTAAGAGAGGATCATACCTTTCTCCTCCTCGTTCTCCCGGCAGTGCTTCGCTAGCGCTCCTTCCTCGCCTCCCACTCCTCCTCCCGACCTCTCGACCCTAGCCCTTGGGGTGGTGGTGGTAGTGGAAGTCGTAGAGAATGAATGGGTAGGGGGGGTCTATTTATAGTCTCCCAAAAACCACTAACCATGGTTAGAAAACCATGGTTTAGACCTTAACCATGGTTTAGCAGCCCATGGTTTTGGCCCATGATTTTAGCCAAAACTTATCCCAAACTTGGGGCTTAAGTAAGAACATTCTAGAGGATTCGAGATTCGCTAATGACACTTAATTAACACTAATCGTGATTTACTTTCACTAATCGTGATTTAACTTTCGCGTCTTACGCTTATCTTTTGCTAACTATTGATTAGTGTTTGCTAATGACCATTAGTAGTTTTTAATCGATCATTAGTTTCTTTAATCATGTTTAATTAGTCTTAATGACAGTCATTGTGGGTTAATGACATCTTAGCCTTCCTTACTTCTCTTTCTTCCGAAATTCATAACAAATCGAAACAAAGTCTGATTCACACAAAACAAATTCCGTTGGTTTTCTCTTGATGAGTCAGATCTTATGATATAGGATCCGAGGGATGCCAAGTTCATGGCTTTACAATTATAACAACCTTAAAGGAAGTCTTGTCCTTGAGACTAGAAATGCAGGCATAACAACCTTAAAGAGGATTGAAACCATAACAACCTTAAAGAGAATGAACGTCATTTCATTTATAAAGAAGATATACAATACACAGTGTTATTACTCAAATAAGTAGGGGTATTTCTCTCTCATTTCTGCCTCAGGTTCCCATGTGGCTTCTTCAAACTCTTGGTTCCGCCATAATATTTTAACTAGAGGTACCTCTTTGTTTCTCAACTTCTTGATATCCCTTTCAAGTATTTGCACATGTATCTCTTGGTATGTCAAGTCTAGCTCAACATGTAAATCATCATAACTTATCTTATGCTCTGGATCCCTAATGTACTTTCTCAGATTTGATACATGAAATACATCATGTATTGCCGAAAGATGTGGAGGAAGTGCAATTCTATATGCCACTTTTCCAATGCGCTGAATAATTTCAAAGGGACCCACGAACCTGGGTGCTAACTTCCCATGCAAGCCAAACCTCTGAACACCCTTCATAGGTGATACTTTGAGAAATACAAAGTCACCTACCTCAAATTTAAGGTCTCTTCGCATGGTATCACTATAACTTTTCTAGCGACTCTGGGCAGCTAATAGTCTTTTTCTAGCAAGCTCTACAGCTTCCCGTGTCTCTTGAAGTCTATATGAATCGTAAAGGTTCTTTATTCCGACCTCTTCCCAACATAAAGGAGTAGTACACCTTCGTCCATATAGTGCTTCAAATGGTTCCATGCCAATACTTGTATGGTAACTATTATTGTAGGTGAATTCTGCAAGGGGCAAGTGTTTAATCCACGATCCCTTCCATTCTAAGGCACATGCTCGTAGCATATCCTCTAGTGTCTGAATCGTACGTTCTGACTGACCATCTGTTTGTGGATGATATGCTGTACTCAAGCATAGTTGTGTACCTAAGGCTTCCATGAAGTTCTCCCAATAGTGTGAGGTGAATCGTGAATCTCGATCAGAAACTACTTCCTTCGGGATACCATGGAGGCGAATCACATGTGTAATATATAACTCAGCAAGCTGGTCTGGAATGAAAGATAAGCTTATCAGAATGAAGTGTGCTACCTTTGTCAGACGATCTATTATAACCCAGATACTATCTTTACTACCAGTCATCTGAGGTAAGACAATAACGAAATCCATGGAAATGCTTTCCCGTTTCCATTCAGGTATAGGGAGGGGTTGCAATAATCCCGGTGGCTTTTGGTGTGAAGCCTTTACCTGCTGGCAAGTGAAACATGAATTCACAAACTCAGCAACATCTTTCTTCATTCCTGGCCACCAAAAGTATGAATGAAGATCCTTATACATCTTTGTAATTCCTGGATGAATAGATAATCTTAAGCAGTGCGCTTCTCGTAAGATGTCTTTCCTTAGTTCAGGTGTGTTTGGTACACAAACTTTGTGATGGTTATACAGTAACCCATCTTGTATCTGGAATCCCTCTATCTCATTTTTCTCAAGTTGTTGTTTCAAGTCTTTAAGGACTGGATCATCCTCCTGTCCTTTCTTTATTTTATCCTAGTTCTCTAGTTTGTATCGATGAGGAATAGTTATAGTACCAACACTACTATCAAATGGTTTCCATTCACTCAACGTTGATAGTAAACCCCAGAAGTGGATAGTACTCACTAACCCAGGTGAATAAGTTCTTCTGCTAAGGGCATCTGCTACGATGTTCCCCTTACCTGGGTGGTAGGAGATAGTGCAATCATAATATTTCAACAACTCCATCCACCGTCTCTGTCTCATATTGAGCTCCTTTTGATCAAACAGATATTTCAAGCTTTTATGACCGGTGAAGATTTCAAAAGTAATACCATACAGGTAGTGTCTCCATATCTTTAAAGTGAAAACTACGACAGCTAATTCAAGGCCATATGTTGGGTAGTTCTTCTCATGTGTCCTGAGCTGTCGTGATGCATACGCAACTACCTTACCATGTTGCATAAGAACCGCCCCAAGTCCTTCTTTAGATGCGTCAGTGTACACTATAAACCCTTCACTCCCGGAGGGTAGAGTAAGGATTGGTGCAGATGTTAGGCATTCTTTCAGTGTCTGAAAACTAGCTTCACATGTATCAGACCATAAGAATGGGACCTCCTTCTGAGTTAGTCTAGTCATTGGCAATGCTATTCGTGAAAAGTCCTTCACGAATCTTCTATAATATCCAGCTAGTCCCAGAAAAGATCGTATTTCTGTGACAGTCTTCAGGCGTTCCCAACTCATCACCACACTAACCTTTGTAGGATCAACTGATATACCTTCCCCAGAAATAACATGGCCTAAGAAAGATACTTCAGATAGCCAGAAGTCACATTTGCTATATTTAGCATATAGTTTGTTCTTCCTTAGAGTTTCAAGTGCCTTCCTGAGATGATGTTCATGCAGATACTTATCCTTGGAGTAAATAAGCACATCATCAATAAAGACTACTACAAAGTGATCTAAGAACTCCTTGAATACTCTATTCATGAGATCCATGAAGGTTGCTAGGGCATTTGTTAGTCCAAAAGACATAACTAAGAATCCATAATGCCTGTATCTAGTTCGAAAAGCTGTCTTGGGAATATATGTATCTTTAATTTTCAACTGATGGTATCCAGATCTTAAATCAATCTTGGAATACATAGTTGAACCCTGTAACTGATCAAAGAGATCATCTATTCTTGGTAGAGGATACTTGTTCTTTATTGTCCTCTTGTTTAGTTGTCTATAGTCAATGCACAACCGCATCGACCCATCCTTTTTCCTGACATATAAGACATGTGCACCCCATGGTGAAGTACTAGGACGAATGAATCCTTTATCTAACAGTTCTTGCAACTGTACCTTTAACTCTCGTAACTCAGCTGGTGCCATCCTATACGGAGGGATAGAGATAGGTTGAGTATCAGGTATGAGAGAGATTTCAAATTTAATCTCTTTCTCAGGTGGTAATCCAGGTAGTTCCTCTGGAAATACATCAGGAAATTCGCACACTATAGGCACATCTTCTATCATTCTTTCTGACCCTGATGTAGCGGATACATAAGCTAAATAACCTTGGCACCCTTGCTCTAACAACTGTTGTGCCTTCAATGTAGAGATATATTTGATATTATCATTGGATGTCTTTCCAATGAACTGGAACTCTATCGAGTTAGGAAGGTGAAACGTTACTGTCTTCTGGAAACAATCAAGACATGCATGATGCCTTTCTAACCAATCCATTCCTAGAATAAGATCAAAGTCCTCCATTTCTATCAGTAGTAGTGAAACATGTAACTGATGTCCCGCTATCACTACTATGCAATTATCCAGGATTTCTTGGATTATAAATACTTGTCCTCCTGGTCCCTTGATCAGATAGGACTGTTGTACTTCTACTGGTATCTTACCCAAAGCGGGTACTAACCGTCGAGCAATAAATGAATGTGACGCACCGGAATCAAATAAGGCATGTACTGAAAAGCCATGAATAGTAATGGTACCTCGTACGACTGTCTCTGAGTGGTAGGCTTGTTCCTCAGTAATTGCATTTAGCTGGCCATTAGGAATAGGCAAGCTAGAACCCGCAACACTTTGTGGTGGTTGTTGTGTAGGAGATGCTCCTTGTGAGCCCCAACCTCTACCATGTATTTCTCCGTGGGTTGCTCCATTGCTCGAGGTGGATGTTATACTGTTAATTGGGATTTATTTAAACCCCGATCCTCTCAACTTCGGACAATCTTTCTTGATGTGGCCTTCCTGATGACAGTAAAAACACACATGTGCTCCTGTTTGAGCTGAAGATCCAGCCACAGAGGTGCTAGCTCTTGCTGCTGAGTCGCGATGATATAGTGGAGGTCTAGAGAAACCACTTCTTCCTGATAATTCCTGACCCAAGGTCTGTGGTGATCTTGTATTAGAACCGACTGGATGATAGCGACGATCTCTACGATTATAACGTGCCTTGCTTTTGGATGGTCCACCATTAAAGTGGAAACTTCTTCTTTGGCGTTTTTCATCCCTCTCCATCTCAATACGAGAGGCGATGTCCATTGCTTCATCTACGTTTGTGGCTCTAAAACCAACAAACTTTTCTCGTAGATCTCCCTGAAGACAGCTAACGAATTTGGTAAGACACTCTTGTGGTGAAGCTTCTAGAGCTAGTGAGTAACGTAGTAGCTCGGTAAAGTGGATATGATAGTCTCGTACGGTCTTAGAACCTTGATTCGGAGAAGTCACCTCTCTCCTCTTTAATTCTTCCCAATGAGAGGGACAGAAGTGAGCTCAGAACCTCTCTTCAAAGATATCCCATGGAACATGATCTGCTAATTTCTTGGAAATGGCTCTCCACCATCGTCTTGCATAGTCTGCTAAGGAGTAATCAGCAAAGTGCACCCAGGTGTCAACTGGTGCATGGATTATCCTCAACATCCTAGTAACGTCATCGAGCCATAACTCAGCCTCGGCAGGTGTCTCTACACCTTTGAATCGAGGAATTTTTCCCTTTCGGTAATTATCTAGTAATGTTTGGTGTCTAAGAAGGGCCTTCTCCATTGCTCCTTCAGTTGGGATAGGAGCAGACTCAGTTGAAGGATGGTAACTAGATTCTTCCTCAGAAAGACGGACAGAACCTTCAGTCCTGGCATCCGCAGGCTTAGATGCCTCGGGTCTCTCAGCCTGTGCATTGAGGCTCTCCTCCAATGCTTGTTGCCTTTGCCCCATGTCTTGGAGCATTGCCATCATAGCCGCTAATTGTCTAGACACGTCTTGGTCATCCATGATCCTGGGATGAGTCAAGGTCAAAGGTCAGATCCTATATGTCTTAGCATGATGTACATAAGGGATAATGACTTGTGAATGGTACTGCAGTCATTTATTAAGATCAAAGGATCTTAATACAACCTTAGTTTCTGAATACCTCTCATAGTTATTAATTACTAAATAAATTACTGGAGTAACCTGGCTCTGATACCAATCTGTCGCGACCCTGTTTCCCGGGCCGTCGGATCCTCCCATATCCAGATCTGGTTACTCAACAATAATTTATTCAGAAATCACAACTAACATTTAGAAATAGACTGCAAATAAAAATACTCAGAAGAAAGTATTTCAACACTTTTCCATTCACAAAATAAAGTTCAGATGATACACTGTCCCACTATAACCATTTACATGTACATCAGCTTGAAAGGAAATATACAAAAGATTACTAACTACCTTAAAGAGTAAAGCTACTGTGGCTGGCTGGATGTCTAGTATGTAACCTGGATGTATTTTTTAAAGTCTTTACGGTGGCTCACTGATACCTGTTGGGTTTTCCATAAATCATAGGATAAAAATTAGCGAATGCTAAGTAACGAAGAAGAGAAAAGCAAACAAATTGTGTAATTTTTCAAAACTTGATATCACAAAATTTTTTATCCTTCTCATTAATTTAAGTCCTATTCCTGTCTATTCCACATCAGGCATTAGTCCAGGGGAACCCCACCATTCTTGGACTTCGAAGCTGTGGACACTTCGGGATTGGAGATTATGTTGATCTTGGTAAGCTTATGCCGCCGCACGTCGCCTCAACCAATACTCCAATACTACCCTGACAATTTTCTTTTCTTTTATTAAACAGGGCCTCAACCCTCAGACTGGAAAAACAAATAAGCACACCGTCCTCGAGGACTTGGTTGCTTAAAACCTCAGGCTAACATTTAATCATATAACCTAGCGGCTTTAAATACATATTATCGTGATCCAGCCGCTATTGAACCACCCGTGCCTCCACATGGCACGACCACATCTTCCGTCGTTCTAACCCGAATATATTGTCTCCCGGTACAACGCGTTGCAAAACATTCATTTCGTGCGCACTTATCATAACAGGGCAACCGTGTACCACCTAGGTAGGGAAACGCCAATACGGGTTCCTTCCGACAAACCTACAGGTTGCATGCCCGACCTGTAGTTCTACTCCCAGTCATCCTTAACGTGACACATGATCCTTTTCAGGATCCAACTCAAACCACATCAATTCCCATGATGTAATTCTTTTGTTAAGTCTTCGATTTGGTACTCATATATTATTCATAACCATATATATACTCGTATTTATGCCTATTTTAACTCCCAAACCCTAACTTTCAGAACCAACGTACCAATTTGATGCGTAAACCTTATTTTAGTGGGAATCACAAAGCAATTCTTCAGACTTTTTCAAAAATAACCAAAATTAGGGTTCTTCGTAGTAAAGAACACAAAATCAAGAATTCCAATAATTTCGTATGAAAACCCAACAACAAAGGAAGGATTTCGTTACCTAATCGAGCTCTCTCTCGTGTATGCAAGGCTTTATCGTGTTTCGTTTTTAGAAAGGCTATTTTAAGGCTATTGAAAAGATCGAATTTCATTTTCGTATCAAAATGCTAAGAACATGTCAAGAACGCGAAGAACGAAAGAAGAACACGAAGAACGCGAAGGACACGAAGAACGCCAAGAACATATTTTCTCTTAAAATTTCGGCAGAGTTTCCCCTTATATAGGGACATATTTCAAAATAAAAGCGAAAAGAGTTTCCGCTATAAAATCAATCGAGAGGAAAATAACAACGAAACTGAAAGAATATACTCAACAACAAGAGATGAAGAATCGGTAGACACCACACATCTTAGGTGAGTGAACGTGTGACGAATCACATGGTCACTGACGTGCATAGCCGCCCGCACCTAAGTAGGGTATTACACAGATTTCTCCATCAAAATAACTATAAAAGCATAATACGAAGAATAGAAACATAAAAGATGGAGAATCGATAGACACCACGCGTCTTAGATGAGTGAACGTGTGACGAATCATAGGGTCACTGACGTGCATAGCCGCCCCCACCTAAGTAGGGCGTTACACAGATTTCTCCTCGAACCACAACAGGAAAACGAATCAGAAAGAAATATGAATCAAAAACAAAACTTGGAAGAACAAGAGTATAAATTGAAAGCCTAGCTTACGAAGCAACTAAGAGAGGATCATACCTTTCTCCTCCTCGTTCTCCCGACAGCACTTCGCTAGCGCTCCTTCCTCGCCTCCCACTCCTCCTCCCGACCTCTCGACCCTAGCCCTTGGGGTGGTGGTGGTAGTGGAAGTCGTAGAGAATGAATGGGTAGGGGGTCAATTTATAGGCTTCCAAAAACCACTAACCATGGTTAGAAAACCATGGTTTAGACCTTAACCATGGTTTAGCGGCCCATGGTTTTAGACAAAACTTATCCCAAACTTGGGGCTTAAGTAAGAACATTCTAGAGAATTCTAGATTTGCTAATGGCGCTTAATTAATACTAATCGTGATTAACTTTCACTAATCGCGATTTAACTTTCGCGGCTTACGCTTATCTTTTGCTAACTATTGATTAATGTTTGCTAATGATCATTAGTAGTTTTTAATTGATCATTAGTTTCTTTAATAATGTTTAATTAGTCTTAATGACAGTCATTATGGGTTAATGACATCTTAGCCTTCCTTACTTCTCTTTCTACCGAAATTCATAACAAATCGAAACAAAGTCCGATTCACACGAAACAAATTCTGTTGGTTTTCTCTTGATGAGTCGGATCTTATGATATAGGATCCGAGTGATGCCAAGTTCATGGCTTTACAATCACTGATGGTCGTCCGATCGCAATCGATCCGACGGTATCTGGAGTTCCTAGCGATAGCGACGTTGACGAACGATGGCTGTTGGATGATCACGTTGGGGGGGGGGTGAATCCAACGTTAGCTGTAGGTTGAGTTCCTCCTCTTCCGTCTCTGTGGTGGCGGTGACTTCAGAGCTCTGACGAAGGGTCCGCAGCTCTGCCGCCCTGGTTCTTGCTCGGTGCTGATCGCTGGGATCTCCTGAGTGGCTGGACACTACCGTGGAAGCATGGTGGAGACTCCGGGCTTCCTTGAAGAGGCGGACAGGGTATGTCGGAGAAGAAGGAGCTCGAAGCAGCTCCGGTGAGATGTCTGGCCAGTGACGATTGTGGTCCTGCAACGTTAGTGATAGCCAAAAATCGATGGTGCTCGTGCTCGCATGGTGTGCAGAGAGTACTGGAGGCCTTAAGGCGAAGTGGGTGAACGCCGACGGGCTCCTCTGCCGTGAGGGGCAGAGCAACGATCAGAGATGGTTCAATGGGTTGTGGGGGCGAACGGAATGTTGCACGAAGATGGGAGCTCTACGGCGTAGCTCAAGCGATGGTTGGTGGACGGTAGTATCGAGCGAGGAGGCCTAATAAATTAGGAGATGATCGGGGGGATAGAAGAAGAAGATCGAGGGAGAAAATGGAGGACGCTACCTGGGAATGGAGGCTCAAAGGGGAGTCTCCGGTCTTCACTCGAGGGTCGGGAGGAACCCGAGCTCTAGTAGCTCGTCAGTGAAGCTGCTTGCATGGCAGAGCTCGCCGTGGATCGCGCCGGAGAATGACCACTATCTTCGCTCGATTTCACGCCTGATCTTTGTCAAAGATAGGTGTAGAAGAGCTCTAGGGTACCTCGTGCAAGGGCGTATAGGGTTGAAGCTCATCGGAGGTGTTGTATTTATAGAGAGTAGGTGGTGGTCCGGGCGGTGGAGGAAGTGGTTTGCGTGGGGTGTATGGAGAGAGGGAGAGGTTGTCGTGGGGTAACTGGGCAATGGCGGGGATGAGGGATATATGGGATTCATCGTGGGTCGAACATCGAGTGGAGAATGTGGCGGATATGGCATAGAAAATAGAAAGGGGACGGCGGGTTGACAAGGTGGTGATGATGTGGGTGAGGCATTCTCAGAGGTAGGAGACGATGCCTTGACCGTTGGATCTAGTGATTCAACGACGGCTGGGCGAGGCACTAAGGAACGGTTTAATTCAAATCAAGGTGATGCGATCGAAGGGAGAGGAACACGCCATGTGGTGGGCGTAGGTGCGGGCGGAGATGAACGGTCATGATGGAGATCAGACCTTGATCGAAGGGTCAAGATTTGAAGCGAGATGATATGTTGAGATTTGAAGCGCATAGAGGAGATCGGATGGCATTGATGGAGCCACATGCCATCTTAAGAGATGGGCGCTATCGGATGGTCTAGATGTGGAGTAAGGTGTGGATCGAACGGTCGAGAGTAGCGTAGGAGTGTGCGGTGGAGATCACAACACTGGAGACGAATCAGACGGATGGGGGCGCGACACGTGGCCACAGGAGAACGCAGCGCTTACGGACGGGTGAGATGAGATCTGGAGTTTGATCCGACGGCTGCAAGATGATGTGTGCTTGGACGGTCGAGATTGAGGTGCTTGAGCCTGATCAAACGATAAAGAGTGGAAGGCGTGTGGCAAGTGGGTAGATGGGCCGCTTGGCGCAACCAGAAGGCCCCGCGTGGCCCAATCAGAGTAGTCGAGGAAGAAGGTGAAATAAGAGGGGAAAATGGCCGAATTTGGAAAAACTCAAAACATGAAAGTTGTAGATCTCGCCTGAGATCTACAAGTTTCATGTTGACCAAAAACGGAAACGAGGTAAAATGAAGTGATAAAATACAAGGATATAAATACAAATACATACAATATACAATGGGGGGCCCAAAACCCAAGTTTTGCATACGAGCTCCGATTTTAATGAAATTAGTATCATTTTGAAGGTCTCTGAATGTATATTATTTTAAAAGTGAGTATACCTAAATCAGAGGCTGTATGAGAGAGATATGTGCATTTTAAGGTTCATGGTCTCAAACTTGGACTCGGGTTTTATTGGTCAATTTTACAAGTTAGCAATTTTTTTGGTATTTTTATTGTATTAGTGTTAGTAATATATAGACTATAAAGTTGAATTTATGGAGTTTGGAGTTAGTATAAAATATATACAAATATGTGATTTTTACAAGTGACTTTAGCTTCTTATTTAATGCAGATATGAATGCTAAAATGCGGATGTTATCAGTGCATGCATGAATGCTAATTATGCAATATATGTGGAAATATTCCTCTAATTACTCAGGAACAAGGCTCTATTTTCAACTTTTAGAGTGATGAATCACAGATTCATCAACCCCCTATACTTAAACCTTGCTCATCCCCGAACAATTGAAATGAAATGCAAAGGTGAAATGATTTTGGGTTCCATACCAAGGTCATGAACAAAAATTGAAAATGGAGCTTGACTCGACCTTTGGATTAATAATGTGACAGAACCTTATTGGGATCTGAACTTAAGACCTAACAGACTTCGAGTTCCACAAGTCTTCTATTCAAGACGCCTCAATAGTCAGGTCAAAACAAATCCTCATACACAAATTTCTGATGACTATGATTCTTACTTGTACTCTGTAAGTGAAAAATAGCTCTCCACATCAAAAATGGCTAAGAACCTGCCTCCTCTAACAAGGTAACTCTAATTCGCCTGTCCAGTAACTCTTTCCTCGAGGAGCATGGTATTCCCTTCTAAGTTCAAGTGCGACCAACTCAAGAAGAGGGGGTGGAGAGAAGAATGGACGGTAGCCAGTGTAGCTACCTATCCCAGGATGCCTGACCAGTGTTGCCAAGTCATCCAGCTGCAAGCTTCTTGTAAACATACATACTCCGGTAGGCATTTTATTTTCAATCTGGCCTGTCCATTTTTTGGAGTTCTTGCAATTTTTTTTGAACTATATACAAGGTGCAGCATGTACATCAGGAGTTTTTCCTCTTGAGCCAGTAGACTGTCCCTCTTTTAAAGCATTATTGCAACCCACAGCATCCCGTCCTTAGATGTCAACAACACCAGACTAGGTTGAGATGCACTTCCCTTTCTAGAGGAGGACGGTTGTTTCCACCCATGTGCTACTCCAAGCCAAAGGATTCTATCTCCTCACCACCTCATCAATGAAGAGTTACGTGCATGGTGCTTGTCCAAGTTAGGTCATTGTCTAAAAGAATCGTGCGTGTGTACGGAATATTCTACTTAGACTAATCAAGATGACATGTGAACATAGACTTGCAGACTCAAAGAATTAAGTCACTTGACCTGAAAAATCTTAACTCCAGTTCCTATAAGGTTCCTATGAAATTAGGTAGATTAAGGTCACATCAAGTCCCTCCTCAACATCTATTCATAAGTTAATTCAGAACCCACTAACTTTTCACTTTGCATATGTAATATATGAAGATGAGGTGCATATGACATGCTATGTAAATGAATGCAAGACTCTTCTTTTTTTTTCTTTTTAAATGCATGGATGATATGCAAGAGTAAATAAGAAGCCTTTGATTTTGATGATTTTTTTCAACAAAAATATACAAGAGTATTACAAATATACATGTATTTTACAATTTTATTTTTCAATTTTTACCCACTCCGTAATTATTGTATAGTATATACAAAAATACGCGAAAGTACAAGCTATGGGTAAAGTATATATGTAATATATACACGCCCTCTATACTTAGCGGGTGCTATGTCCTCAGAGCACGAAAAGCGAGGAAAAGACATAGCTCGTGCTAAGCGTATGAGAGCTAAAATAAGAAAAATGTATAGATGTTGCTCTACCCCCTATACTTAGGCTCTGATAGCCTAAGTGTAGAAGAAGATCAAAAAATGGGGCAGGCAAGGTCAAGAGAGGAAATGGATGAGTATATACATGGCGGGCATCGGTCCCCCCTATACTTTGGCTATGGTCAACCTAAGTATAGGACAAGAGTGAGTGTGAGAATCGATGGGATCTGGAGGATGTACAGAGAATGATTAAGTGACTCGGGTCACTCTCCCCCTATACTTAGGATCTGGTCATCCTAAGTATAGTCATGAAATGAAAAGATATGTAGCAGGGGTGAGTGACTTGAGTCACGGGAGGGAGGGAAAGAATATATACTGGAAGGGTGAGTATATACAAGGATCATGATCTGAATATTTTCGATGTTGCTGATGGCGAGAGTTCACTGTTGCAAGGTCTCATGCGTTGCTTTATATGTGTCTACTGAGTCTGCCTCGCAGATGAAAACAATCTCCTCGACATGGACTAACTGTTCATTGGGTTTGACAAAGTGTTTCACCAGTTGTCCATTAACTGGGGATGTCTGTGTTTCATCTGTAAGATCTTGGATCTCTACACATCCACTATCATGCACAACACGGACTATGAACGGACCCGTCTACATGGATTTCAGCTTACCTTGGAAAACCTTCAACCTCTCATTGAACAACCATACCTTCTGTCCAGGAACAAAGGTCTTTCGTTTGATATATCTATCCTGCCAACGCTTTACCTTGTCCTTTTACACCAAACGGTTGTCATATGCTCGGTTTCTGACTTCCACAGTTCATTCAGATCCATATCTCTCTGTTTCTGCCCTAGGTGTGTGTTCCAGTTGACCTTCTTGATTGCCCATTCGGATTTATGCACTAGCTCAACAGGCAAATGGCATGGCTTTTCAAACACCATTCTGAATGGGGAGGTTCCTAAAGGTGTCTTGTAAGCTATCCTGTAAACCCAAATGATCCAAAATATAAGACCAGTCCTTCCTAGCAGGGTGAACAAGCTTCTGCAATATGGTCTTCACCTCCCTATTCGACACCTCTGCCATGCCATTGGTCTGTGGGTGGTAAGGACTAGCGACACAATGTTCGATGCCGTAATCCTTTAAGAGTTTCTTCACATCTCTGTTCACAAAATGGCTACCCCCATCGGATATTAAAACTTTGGGGATCCCGAACCTAGAGGATGTGATCTCTAATGAATTTACATACAGTCCTACTGTATGCGGCTCGGCTCGGGATAGCCTCCACCCACCTTGACATATAGTCCACCGCAAGAAGGATATACTCTAAATCATGGCTAACCGGGAATGGGCCCATGAAGTCGATGCCCCAGGCGTAAAAGACATCACAAATGATGGCAGGCTGCATCGGCATCTCATACTTGGAACCAACGGTTCCTCCCAATCGCTGGCATACTGGGCATGACTTCACAAAGGTGAGCACATCGCGAAACAGAGTCAGTCAATATGAGACACATTGAAGTACCTTCCATGCGGTCCTCTTCCCGGAGTGGCGTCCTCCTGCCTCCAAACTGTGGCATAAAGTAAGGACACTCTGATATTCCTCCTGAGGAATACACCTCCTGAAGAATATACCTCCTCCAGACACAATCCGGTCCTTCAAAGAAAAGGATCAGATCCTCCCAATGGTAATGTCTCGCATCCGTCTTGAGTCGATCTATGTGGCTCTTGGGCCAATCTTCGGGAAATTTCTTGGAGATAAGATAGTTCACTATATTAGCATACCATAGGAGTGAGTCGATAACAAAAACTGACTCATTAGGGAAGGAGTCTCGAATAGGCGTATCATAAGAAGCATCAAGATTTTCGAGACGGGAGAGGTGATCAACCACTACGTTCTTATTTCCAGGTTTATCTCTAATGTCCAAATAAAACTCCTAGATAAGTAAAATCCACATAAGAAGACGCGCCTTCACGTCCTTCTTTTCCATTAAATACCTTAGTATTCTATGGTCTGTAAACACAATCACCTTAGATCCAATTAGATGCGATCTGAACTTATCCAAGGAGAACACTACCGCAAGCATCTCCTTTTCGGTAACTGTATAGTTACGCTGAGTGGTATTAAGCACTTTGCTTGTGTAGTGTATGGCAAACGGGACACCATCCCTTCTTTTTCCTAACACGGCCCCAACATCAAAATCTGAGGCGTCCGTCATGATCTCAAAAGGAAGAGACCAATCTGGGGCTTGCAGGATCGGGGCATCCATGATCATGCCTTGCAATTGTTAAAAGTCCTCAAGACATTTATGATCAACAATAAACTCCATGTCTTTGCCTAAAAGCTCAATTAGCGGTCGGGCAATCTTTGAAAAATCTTTGATCAGTCTCCGATAAAATCTGACATGCCCGAGGAATGATCGTAATTGTTTCACGTTGGTTGGTGGCTGGAGTCGTCTGATCACGTCCACCTTGGCAGGTTCAACCTCCATTCCTCTCTTGGAGATGACATGCCCCAACACAATGCCCTCTATTACCATGAAGTGACTTTTCTCCCAGGAGAGCACCGGATTAACCTCACAACATCTTTTGAGGACTCGGTCCAGATTTCTAAGATATGAATCGAAGGAATCGCCGTGGACCGAGAAGTCATCCATGAAGACTTCCAGGAATTTACTGACCATCTCGACGAATATTGCAATCATGCACATTTGAAATGTACCGGAAGCATTGCATAACTCAAAGTGCATGCATCTAAAAGCATAGGTACCAAATGGGCATGCGAAAGTGGTTTTATCCTGGTCCTCAGGAGCGATGGCTACTTGATTGTAGCCTGAGAACCCATCTAAGAAGCAGAAGAATTCTTTTCCCGCTAATCTTTCTAAGATCTGATCAATGAATGGTAGGGGAAAACGATCCTTCTTCGTCGCAGCATTCAAGCATCTATAATTCACACAGACACACCACAACATGGGTACTCACGTCACGATCTCCCCTCTGTCCATATCGGTGGTCGTCTGAATTCCCGACTTTTTCGGGACAACATGGATAGGTGCCACCCACTTGGAGTCAGAGATGGGGTAAATGAAATCCGCGCCACATCATTTCTCAATCTCCTTCTTCACTACCTCTCGTAAATTTGGATTCAACCTACGTTGGAATTCACGAGAGGGTTTAGTTGCATTCTCTAAGTAGATATGGTGCAAACACAGAGCGGGATTTATCCCGTGGAGATCGGAGATGCTCCAGCCTATCGCCTTGCGGTTTTTCTCCAGGATCTCTAGCAAGCTAGATTCCTGCTCCTCGATCAATCGTGAACTGATGATGATCGGATACTTCTTCTCTTGTCCCACAAGGAAGGTGTATTTAAGGGTTGTGGGTAATGGTTTGAGTTCAAGTAAGGTGTGATCATCGAGAAAATCTGGCTCAATCAGTTCTAGCTCTGTGCTGGTAGTGGCTGAATCTATCTCTGAAGTAACTGCCACCAACTCATTCAGCTCTGCAGTCAGATCGTCAAAAGTATCCAAGAAATCAGCGAAAGCCACGTCTGACTCATCATTCTCATCTTATGATTATCCTAAAGAGGGGAGGAATGACAGGCCCAGCTGGGCCTCTACGTTATCGAAGATGCAGGGGCATGCAATTTATGCATTGTACTCGTTCCTAAGGTTCTCGCAAACTGTCTCATGCACAAGATCTTCTCCAAAGGAGAGGGACTCATCGGTGATAGCTGGGTTCCGTCTCCATGACCCAACGGAACACAATCTGCTTCTGACGAAGAGTACTCAGTGCTGGATTCAGAATATGGCCTCTGCCACCTTGTCTGCTTCATCTCAAGTTCCTCATCTCCGCCTGGAGTTTGGAACTGAATTTTCCCGATGTTAAAATCAAATAAGGCCCCTGCTATTCTAAGGAAGGGCCTTCCTAGTATGATCTGCGAATCTCTCCAATTTCGAGAGGTCTCCATATCAAGAACTGTAAAGTCCACCATGTAATCCTGACCCTCGACTTTGATGATAACGTTCCTCAATTCTCCCTGGGACCTCTTGGTTGATTTGTCTGCGAACTAGAGTAAGGCTCTGGATTTCATAAGAGGTCTTAGATTTAGCCACTCATAGAGGGCTGTAGGCATCAGATTAATTGAGGATCCATTATCTAGGAGAGTGCGTGCAAATGCAGTGTCATCGACATGACCCACCACATAATGGGCACCCATGTCCCTTCGCTTCCTTGGAAACGTATTCTTTATGGCGCAAGTAGTGGCTACTGACAAAATGTACTTCTCAACACGGCTTTTGGTTTCCTGCTGACCTTAATAGGTGTGCATCTTACCTTAAGGTACTTCTGAAATGCAGGTGTCATGTCCACATACTTATCAAAAGGGAGTGACCTTGCTATACTTATTGCAGAACTCTGCCATCTCAGGGTCATCTTTTTGGATTTTCTTGGTTTTATTCTTTCCACCCTTCAGAGCACGTGGGAAAGGGATTATTGACGATAACTCAGATTTTGAAACTGAAAGATTTTCATTTAATCAGGAAACTGAGTTCTGTACAGGACACTGACTCTGACTCAGACATGGACTCAGACGAAAAAGAAATTCCTTTGGAGAAACAGGTGATGCGTCTTCCGCGATTTTTAGGACATCCTCCTCAGATGGAGGTGTGGGCTCCTCATCTGTTTTGCCGGATTCACTGATGGTGCTCCTCTCCTTCCTCCTCGAGGACTTGGAAATCCTCTTCTTCTGCTGATGGTGGTGGTGGTGTTGCTCCTCTGCCTCCAAGTTCTCCTTAGGTAGAGACTTGGCGGCGTCTTCCTCATGTGCCCACACCCGATCAGGTACGGTCACGGTCCTTCTGCTCCTGAGGGATATATGATTTACATTATCGTACGAAAGGATCTCGTGTTCAGATAAAGAGTGATCTGAATAGTATACCTGATCTCGTGATCGATGCTGACCTTGATTCAGGCTATTTTGATTGGCTTGAACCTGGGCGGGAATTGGGGTCTTTGGTGCCATCTGTTGGTCCTAGGTACGTGAAACGCGGTTCAAATCTGTCCTGATATCCAGGTAATCATTCTATATCTGCTGGACCCTATCAGTCAGAGTATGGATGGCCAAGGAGAGGGACTCCAATCCACTAGTGGACGGGGCTTGTTGCTGCTGACCAGAGGTCTAGTGATTCATCTGTCTATACTGGCCCTGTTGGCCGTGTCGATACTACTGTTGGTGGAAAGGTGGTGGAGGCCCTGCTGGCATGAGTGGAATGTGCGCTGCTGCTGGTGCTGCTGCGGCTGGTACCTTTGTCCTAGACGGGACTGTACAAAGCACGGTGTCGGGACGGAGCTGGTTTCCTGGTAAGCTAGGAAAGGTCGGTGTGGCTGACCGTACCCTATCCCCGACTATCTGCCGACGGGGTCATGGCTGTACCACAGCCTGTTGATCCCGAACACCTGCAGAGGCTCCTCGTAGTCTGTCTCCACCTGTGGGGGTGTGTGCTGCTCCTGTTGAGTGTATTGCTGCTCCTTAACCCAGCTACTTGATCGGCCGAGCTGATGGCTAGGGTATAGGTGCTAAAGTGGTCGTTGCGACCCACGCGATCAAGTCGGCTCAATCAAGAAAATGAACCACTAAATAGAAATAAAATCAGATAAAACCAAAGTAGCGGTCCTGCTATTGGATTAACCTGGCATAGCACCCAGGGTCGAACTCAAGGAGCACGGGTTGGCTGAGAGGCCTACGAAGTAGTAAAAAGAAAGAAAATAAAAGAACAAAATATTTTTAGTGGTTTTTGAATATTTTTATATTTTTTTGGATTTTTAAGTAATTAAGAAAATAAGAAAAACAAAGAAGGCACACACTTCAACAAATTATGAAATGCACAAAAATTCAAACAAAAATATTTTATGTATTTTATATTTTTAATGTTTTTGGTGAATTTTTGAGAATTTTCAGATGATTATTTATTTTCTAAAAATCAAAAGGTGACTGAAATAGAGGGTACTGTCCAGCCGAGCCAAAAGCCCTAGATAAAATATCTAAGACCCTCAAATGGCCTGAAAGGTAATTTTCCTGTAAAGAAGATGAAACAAGGAAAATTTAGGTACCAATTTTATTATTTTTGGATTTTTAATTTATTTATTAGGATTTTTATAGGTTTTCGAGTGTTTTTAAGTTTTTAGTGATTTTTAGTAGTGAATAATAGCCAAAATTGGCTAGAAAATCAAACTAAGCAAAATAGACAGTAGCTAATTTTTATAGAGTTTTTAATTGAGTTTTAATATTTTTTTGTGATTTTACAAGCTAGACAGTGACAAAAATAGAGGTTTTTGATTTTTTATAAATATCAAACGAAATAAAAAATGTCCTCAAAAATCTACAAAAATTCTAAACCATGGCAGGAGCCATGTGTCAAATTTTCGTTGGATTTGGAGGTGTTTTGATATTTTATTCAAAAATAAAGGAAGGGCACTGTGCACAGGGACCAAAGTGCAAATACCCAAAGTTCTGGGAGGTCTGGTGCAAAATACCCAGCAAAACACGTGCCACGCACGTGCCTGGGGCACTCAGGGACCCAAATGTAAGAAAAATAAGTCCCGAGGACTTATTGGTATCAGGTACCAAAAGTCTAGGGGGCTTACCTGCAAATTACCCAAAATATATCGCACATGTGGAAATAAATCATGCACAGGGGTATAAATGCAAATAAGTAAAAGATTTCATTCATTCATTAACATCCAGAACTATAGGGGTATCTACTACATATAACCCAAAATATCACGTGTCGAAGCACGTGTCCACAACTGGCAGGGATATGAATGCAAATAAACGAAAGCACAGGGGCCACTATGTAAATTACCCTAAAACTAAACAACTGACTTTAATATTTACAGACTAAAACGAAATAAACATAAAGACAGGGCCTAAGGGTAAATTACCCTTTATTAAGCGGATGGGTTGGATGCGCGCCACGTGGAGATCGGACGGCTGCTGACGGTGGGCGCTCCGGATCGCCTCTCCTCAGATCGAGCGGTGCTGGTGGCTCTAGGGACGGACGGCCCGGATGAAGTCTGGAGCGGAGGGGGACGATCAACGGCAGAGGAGGGTCCTCGAAGAACAGGTCCCCGGCGAGACTCGCCGGGCTCGTGCGTGCGCTGGGCTCCTCCTTGGAGCACTCTGATGGTCGGAGAAGAAAGCTGGAGTGCTCCTGCGTCTGTTACGATGCTCCGATGATCGAGCCGAGCTCCGAGGAGCTCGGGCGAGGTCGGCGGAGCTGGGCCTCCTGGCTAGATGGCGAAGGGCCTCAGACGGCCCTCGTTTCGACCTGAAAAGTGCACCAGAAGACTCACGGGTCGAAGGCAAACTGCCTCGACCCGGTTAGGCGAGGTGGGGGTGAACGGTGGGTCGAAGCGGCGAGCTCCGGCGAAGGTGGTGGACGGAGAAGCTCGGTTCCCAGCTCCTGTGCGAGTTGGGTTGGGCGAATGGGTGAAGAAGGTGCGGCGGGGAGAGGTGAACGTGATGGTCGATTCCGATGATCGGATAGTGGTCGGAACCGGGATGAATCGGAGAAATACGGCGGCGGAGCGAATTAGGCGTAAATGGAAATTGAAGGAAATGGGAAGGCTAAGGGGTTACCTGGGTGGTCGGAGAGACTGGGGAAGAGCTGGGGAAGCTCCCGGTCATCGCCTCGAGGATCGTCTCGGTCCGAGGCTTGGAGCTCACGCTGGTGGCCGAGCTGCGGCGGCTATGCTCGCCGGATCGATGGATTCACCTCCTTTCCTCGCTGCAACAGGCTCAGACGCGAGCTGTCACCTCACGCACTCTCTGGAGCTCACAGGAGAAGAAAGCAAATGGCCAAAGATCATGAAAATGGGTGGCGGAGCTCGCTTATGTACGCTGGAGGGGTCCGGCTAAGACTGGCTCGGGTAGGTCGATGAGGAGCGCGGATCCCAAGGTGTGTGCCCGGCGAAGATGTCGGATGTGGGAGGATCAAAACAGAGCCGGGGTTTGGTGAAATGGGGATCGGGTCGAGCGGGTAGAAATTTGGGAAGTCAGGTCCGGAGCTCAGACCCGCGGGAGGTGGTCCTGGGGGGGGTAGTTGACCGGGCGGTCAACATCCCCAGGACCCAATGGGAATGGGCCACGTGTCTGGACTTTGAAGCTCAAAATTAAGGTAGCAAATGGCTGAATTTGCAAAAACCTAAAACATGAAATATTTTTATTTTATTTTTTTCTATTTTTTAGTGATTTTTAATTAATTTTTGGAAATAAAAATAAGGTATATACATAGTATATAATATATAGGTATATGTACACTATTAGGGTTTTTGATTTTTGATTTTTTAATTATTATTTTTATGCAATTTTATTCCTACTTTATATTTTATTTATTTTCATTATAAAATAAGGAATAAAAGGGTATTTTTATTTTATTATTTATATACATAGGTAAAATAAATATATATGTACATCTATATACATGGTATATGTACAATGTATTTTTGTATTTTTAATTTTGTTATTTTTATTTTGTTTTTGTTTTAATTGTTTTTATTTTATTTATTTACAATACATAACATAAAATATTTACAAAAATTATAAAAGTTAATTTTAAGTATTTACATGGCTAAATAAATATGTATGTGAGTCTATATACATGGTGAAGGTGGTATTTTTGGTCTTTTTTGATTTTTATCTTTTTCTTTTGTTTTTATACTTATATCTATATACAAGTATTTACAAGCATATTTTAAGCTATTTTTGGTGAGGAAAATATTTTAATTTATTTACATATTTACACAAGAGCCCCTATCTCCCTCTACTTTGGCTTTTATGCGGTCAGGCCCATGCTGAGCCCTCCCTTGGGTTAGGTTGATCAATATTTATTCTAAATATTTCCCACTTTTTTTTAATCTTTATTCTTTTATTTTTGCACAAAAACATGCTAATTATAGGTTTTTACACAATGCATGCTTTTGGTAATTATTCCTATTTACACATATCTACATGTATTTGCAAAGGTTTTTGTAGCTAAAATATAAGAATAAAGAGTGATGAATGAGTATTCATCACCCCCCTATACTTAACTTTGCTAGTCCCTTAGGAAACACTTATTTGAAAAAGAAGTGAAAAAGAAAGACAGAAAAAGAAAAAGAGGATGTACATGGATCAAGGTTGATTATTAAACTTGCCTTCATTAAATTGGGGTATGGAGCTCGATCAGATCTTTGGATTATTAATGTGTCGGAACCTTTTTTGGACCTAAGCTTAAAACTCAACAGCCTTTAAGTTCCACTATTCTATAACCAAGACTCCTCAATGCTCCAGATCAGAACAAGTCATCAATCACAAACCCTGAAGACCATGAATCTTTTCTTGTCCTATGAAAGTGAGGTCTAAGCTCTCCACCTCAGAAATGGCAACTTGACAACCCTCCCCAACAAGGTAACTCTATGACCTTAGTCTGGCCACTCTTTCCTCGAGGAGCGGGGTATTCCCTTCTAAGTTCAAGTTCAACCGGCTCAAGAAGAGGGGGAAGAAGAGAATGGGTCAAGGCCAGTGTAGACAAGTACCCTTGGGAGCTTGACCAGTGTAGCCAAGTCTCCCTGCTGCAAGCTACAACAGGTGGATCATGAAACTCAAGCTTTGCTTTATTGCACTCTATATACATACTCCGGTGGGATTATCATTTTCTCTCAGACCCACCACTTTTTTGGAGTTCTTTTCTTTTTGCACTTTTTTTTTCAAGTGCTTCTGTACAACATATACATGTGCAGCATATATACAAGGAGTTTTTCCTCTTGAGCTAGTAGACTATCCCTCTTTTGAAGCTTTATTGCAACCCACAACTCCCGTCGTTAGACTTCATATCAACCAGACCAAGTTGAGACGCACTTCCTTCACTAAAAGAAGAAGAGAGGTTCCGCCTAGAAGTACTACCCTCATATGCTACCCCAAGTCAAGGAAGACTGCCTCCTCACCACTTCATTCGTAGAGAGCTCGGTGCGTAGTGCTGGTGTCCAAGTAAAGCCATAATCTATATGAGTCATGTGTTGTTGTTAAGTGCTCTGCTTAGGCTCATTGAGATGACATGTGATCATAGCCTAGTGGACTCAAAGAATTAAGTCACCATGGACCTGAAAAGCCTTAAACCTAAGCCCTATAAGGTTCCTCTTAGAAATTAGGTGGATTAAGATCTTAATCAAGCTCCATTTCTCAATTTGATTCCAGGCTAGTTTAAATGTCAACTATCATCCAGAAAAACTATATACATATGTACAAAAGATGCTTATTTACACAATTTTACAATCATGCAAAATTTTTGAAAAATGTTTTGAAATCATGTATGAATGATGCATGAAGTGCATGTTTTGCAAAAAGATATTTACACACATTTACACAAGATTTTTGCAAACTTTTGATTTTCAAAACATTTTGGAAAAATTTTGTACTATATACATAATTTTGATAAGAAAATATTTACAAAAGATTTTTGAAATCATTTTTACAAAAATAATTTGTACACTAGCTATTTATGTGCAAATAAAAGAAGTTTATGTACATGAAAATTTTTAATTTTTGTGGTTTTTAGCCATTTTATTTATTAACACACTCACACAAAGTACGAGTTATGGCTAAAGTATATATGAAATATATACACACCCCCCTATACTTAGCTCAAACGATGTCCTCAGAGTCAAGAGCGATGAAGAAGACATAACTCGTGCTAGATATAGGGACGTGAAAAGGAAGGCTATATACAAGGAAGAAATGAAAAGTCAAAAGGGGCTCGGGTCTTCCCCCTATACTTAGGATTAAGTAATCCTAAGTATAGCAGGCTGTATACTAAGGAAAAAGCCGAGTGGAGAATGTACAGGGTCTACCCCCCTTATACTTAGGGTGAAATATCCCTAAGTATAGGCAGCAAAAACAGGGGTAAATAGAAATAAAAGAAATACCCATAAGGTCTCACATCCCCCCTATACTTAGGGTAAAGTGCACCCTAAGTATAGCATAATCACAAGATGAAGAAAGGGATGTGGGACTAAAGACTATAGCGATATGGACATCTGGATCTATACAAGGCGGAAGATCAGTGAAACTCATGCGTGAGATGCATTAGATGTGAGTCAAAGACCACATCTCACGCAAAATGAATAGGGGCAAGATCAGCGACCCGCGGCTCATGATCTAGAAATGGCTTGAGCCGCTGGCCGTTCACTCTAAAGGTACTCTCAGAAGACAACTCAGATATATCAATGCTACCGTTGTCGTGTACCTTTCTGACCAAGTAGGGTCCCTTCCATTTGCTCTGTAGCTTCCCTGGAAATAGACGTAACCTCGCATCAAACAACCATACTCTCTGTCCAATCTCAAAATGCTTGTGGCTGATATGAGAATCATGCCACTCCTTCACTTTCTCCTTATAATGTAGGCTGTTTGAGAAAGCTGTATCTCTAAGCTCCTCCAAGGCGGCTAACTCTGCCCTTCTCTGGTCTCCCATACCATCTGGATTCATCAGAATATCTGTCACATCCCAAAGTGACTTGTGCCTCAGCTCAACAGGTAAATGGCACGGCTTGCCATATACGAGGCGAAAGGGAGATGTGCCCAATGGTGTCTTGAAAGACGTCCTATATGCCCACAAGACCGAGTCCAAAAGCTGTGACCAATCCTTTTGGTTAGGGCGGACGACTTTCTGCAATATAGTCTTGATCTCCCTATTCGACACCTCGGCTAGACCATTCGTCTGTGGATGATAAGGTGTAGCAACTCAATGGTCTATACCGAACTCGCAAGCAAGGGCCTTCACTTGGTCGTTTATGAAATGCGATCCCCCATCTGAAATCAGAACTCGTGGAACCCCGAACCACGTGATGATATGCTTCCTCAGAAATTTGCAAACTGTCCTCGCATCAGCGGCTCGGGCGGGGATGGCCTCCACCCAACGACTAACATAATCTACGGCCAACAGAATGTACTCAAATCCCTGACTCTTAGGGAATGGACCCATGAAATCGATTCCCCATGCGTCAAAAACCTCACAGAAGTGAATGGGCTACATCGGCATCATATCGCGCTGTCCACAAGTGCCCATCCTCTGACAGTCAGTACACCTCTTCACAAACTCATCTGAGTCCTTGAAGAGGGTAGGCCACCACAAACCGGATTGGAGCACCTTCTGTGTCGTTCTCCTCCCAGAATGATGTCCTCCTGCCTCAAGCTTGTGGCAGTAAGTGAGGACGCTATGGTGTTCCTCCTGAGGAATACACCGACGCCAGACGCTATCCCCTCCTTCGTGGTAAAGGATGGGATCCTCCCAATGGTAGGACTTGGCCTTCGCGAGAAAGGTCTCAAGCCTTTGCCTTGGCCAATCTTGTGGGACTTTCCCAGCAACGAGAAAGTTCACAATATCAGCATACCATGGGAGTGAGGCGATAGCAAGGATCGCCTCGTCTGGGAAGGTATCTCGAATAGGATCAATCTGCTTAGACTCCTCAGGCTGCTCTAAACGGGAGAGATGATCCGCCACCACATTCTTAACTCCAGGCTTATCCTTGATCTCAATGTCGAACTCCTGGAGTAGAAGGATCCATCTAGTCAATCTGGCATTGGCATCCTTCTTTGCCATGAGGTACCTGATGGCGGTGTGATCTGTGTACAAAGTCACTCTAGATCCAATGATATAAGATCGAAACTTATCTAGGGCGAACACTACGGCTAGCATCTCCTTCTCTGTGACCGTGTAATTCCGCTGGGCGGAATCCAATGTGCGGCTAGCGTAGTGAATGGCAAATGGAACTCCATCCCTCCTCTGTCCCAGCACTGCCCCTACAGCAAAATCAGAGGCATCCGTCATGATCTCGAATGGGAGAGACCAATCAGGCGGCTGGAGGACAGGAGCCTCTATCACACACTGCTGGAGAGTCGCAAAAGACGAAAGACACTTGTCATCGACAAGGAACTCGGTGTCTTTCGTCAAGAGGTCAGTCAACAGCCGGGCAATCCTGCTGAAATCCTGAATAAATCTCCTATAAAATCCAACGTGCCCCAGGAATGACCGAAGCTGCCTCAAATTGGACGGCGGTGCGAGTTTTCTAATGACATCAACCTTGGCCGGATCCACCTCCATGCCCCTGTTGGAGATGATGTGGCCAAGCACCGTCCCTTGAGTCACCATGAAGTGACTCTTCTCCCAAGATAGAACCAAATGGAACTCAATACATCGCTGGAGTACTCGGTCTAGGCAGTCAAGACAGGAGTCGAATCCGTCGCCGTAGACCGAGAAATCGTCCATGAAGACCTCCAAACACTCCCCTACCATGTCCGAAAAGATCGACAGCATGCACCTCTGAAAAGTCGCAGGGGCGTTGCATATCCCAAATGGCATGCGTCGAAAGGCATATGTACCAAAGGGACAGGTAAAGGTGGTCTTCTCCTGATCCTCAGGAGTGATGGCCACCTGGTTGTAGCCCGAGTACCCATCCAGGAAGAAATAATGGCTCTTCCCTGCCAGTCTCTCAATGATCTGGTCAATAAAAGGCAGGGGGAAATGGTCCTTCTTGGTGGGCTGGTTGAGTCTCCTGTAGTCAACACAGACCCTCCAAGAGGTGGGTACTCGTGTAGCAATCTCCTCTCCCGACTCACTGATCACAGTCGTGATGCCCGTCTTCTTGGGCACCACATGCAAGGGGCTGACCCACTTGGAGTCGGAAATGGGATAAATAAAATCTGCACTCCACCATTTTGATGTTTCCTTCATCACAACCTCTCTCAGGTTGGGGTTCAGTCGCCGCTGGAACTCACGCGACGGCTTCGCCCCCTCCTCGAGATAGATATGGTGGGAGCACACTGATGGACTAATCCCATGAAGATCTGCTACACTCCATCCGATTGCCTTGCGGTTCTTTTCAAGAACCCCCATCAAACAGGATTCCTGCTCTCCAGTCAGATCAGCGGAGATGATGACTGGGTACATCTCTGGCTCGCCCGCAAGGAACCGATACTTCAGCGAAGTAGGGAGCGGCTTCAGCTCTGGAAGGCTGGGCGCTGGCAACTCTGGCTGCGGAAGGAAATGAGTGAATGCTGCTAAGTCTGCCAAATCTGCCTGGGAGAAAGAAAGCGAACTCTCGCAAACTGGATCTGGAGAAGGCTGCTCAACTGTGTTATCTCTGACCTGCTCTGTATCAACCTCCTCCTCATCTGTAGGCTCAGGTGGACTCAAGTCTGGCATCTGATCATCGCAATCTGCCCAATCAGACTCTGAATCCGAGGGATCTGTATCAAACGCGGTGGCATCAGTACCACCGTAACACAAGGTGGCCTTAGCACCACCATCACTGAAATCCGTGTCGCACTCGAGAACCGGCTCTGCTGCCTCTGTGGTATCCTGGACCAGGGCTGTGCTCTCCAAGCTCTCCTCTGCTGTCATCTCTGCATCAGTGGTGTCTGGAAATGAGAGGATGGCCTGTGCTGAAGGATCTTCCCATGCTGCCTCATCATCTGTGATCACAAAATCACAGTCCTGGTGGATGTCTGGCTCTGCGTCTGTCAGCTGCTCTGAATCGGTGCTAGCCTCTGAGCGGGCTCTCTCTCTGGCTTTGTAGTCCTCGACCGTCTCTATTTGTACACTCTCGCCCTCGACGCGAAAGTATACCTTCCCGCTATCATGATCGGTCACTGCCTTGGCTGTGGCCAAGAACGGACGACCAAGGATGATGGGGGTATCGGTCACTGAATCAGGGATCTCCATGTCCAACACTACGAAGTCCACGGGGAATTTCAGGCCCTGAATCATGAGGATAACGTCTCGCAACAACCCCTTTGGCCTCTTGACAAATCGATCAGCAAACTGAAGGACTGTCCTGCTCTGTCGAAGAGTGCCCAACTCGAAGCGGTCGAGAAGGGCTGCCGGAAGAAGGTTGATCGACGATCCGCTATCTAATAAAGTACGGTCGAACCTCTGCTCACTAATCTGGCATCTGATATACGGGGCCCCTGAATCTGGCCTCTTGGCCGGCAGATAGTTCTGGATCGTAAAACACGTGGCTTTCGTCAGCACATGAATCTCTGAAGTGTGGTTCCTCCTCCTCCTCCTCCTGACTGTGGTCCTGTCTCTCAAAGATCGCTGAAGAAGGGGGATGTGCTGCAAAGCCTCCTGGAGGGTCAGCTGGATGTGAAATCTGTCGATCATGCTCTGGCTGAATTCCTCCTGCTCTCTCTTTTTTGGATCTTTTTCTTTTTTCTTCCCCTTCCCCATCTGAAGGGCTCTAGGGAAGGGGATCACAGGGTCCTTCTCAGATGAAGGACTAAGAAAAGGCCTAGACGGCTCGACGGCCGGATCCATACATACATCAAGCACCACAATGGGACCAGAAGAAACTAAACCTTTTCCTTTATTCAAAATAGAGTTCTGAGATACATCCACACGAGGAAAGACAACATCTCTATCAAAACAAACACCGGTGGCCTCAGTACCACCACGGGCTGGCTCTGCTGCTGCTGCTGCTGCTGGACATCTCGCGGCATCAGTACCGCGGGCTGGCTCGGCTAAATTGGTGGCGTCAGTACCACCTCCTCGAACTGGTGAAGCGGCGGCCTCAGTACCGCCAGTGGAATCAGCATCCTTGGTGGCGTCAGTACCACCATCATCATCTGGAGCGGCCTCAGTACCGCTCTCCTCCTCCTCATCTGGCGCCCTGGGTGGATCCTCGCGTCGTCGCTCAGATGAGGCACCGCCTGCTGGTGCTCTACCGCTCCTAAGTGTAACAAAATCAGCATCAAATAGATCCGAAGATGTATCAACAAATGGGTCACTAGGAGTGGCATGCTCTGTGTGAACTACCTGCTCAGACTTCCTCTTGAGGCTATTGGGGTTCGGCTCGATCTGTGCAGGGATGGCGGCCTTCCCTCTCACCAAGTCCCGCATCTCCTGACGGAACTCGTCCATCTCCCGTCGAAAAGTAGCCTACTGGTCCGTGAGGAGGCGGGCTATGTCATCCAAGGCGGGGCTCTCGTGGGAGCCCGACGGGTAGCCTCTCTGGTGATGAGGCTGCTGGAACTGTTGCTGGTGCTGTTGAGAGGGGTAGGAGGAAGAATGCTGCTGCTGGTATGCCGGGTGAGCCTGTTGCTCACGTCTCCAAGACTGTCCCTGCTGCTGATAGGGACGAGGACCGAAGGACGAAGGCTGGTGTGACTGATATGCTGGGGGCTGCTGCTGCGGCTGGTGATCTCTCTGTTGGCCGTACTGCACTCCCTGACCGGCTGGCTGTTGCTGGGGCTGGGTACCTCCACTCCCCCATCTGAATCTGGGATGGTCTCGTCGGATCCCAGGCTGGGGGCGGTCATACCAAATCCCGTTGACATCCATCAACGGCTCTGCATCGTAGGGGGCTGGCGGGAGTACTGCCAGAGGCTGATCCGGCTGGTAGACCACCATCTGCATGTCTGGAGATGGTGGGGACTGGTAGGTGGGCTGCGGCTGCTGGTACGGCTCCGCCTGTACAAGAGGAACCTGTCTAGGCTGCTGTAGGGAGCTGGAGCGCTGGGACGTGCTGCTGCTGCTGCCGGAGTCGCCTCGCGACTGAAGACGGGGCTGTGAAGCCGTCTGTGCCTCCTGGAGACACATGAGCTGGGTCTTCATGTCGCTCAGAGTCGGTGCCATCTGATCCATCTGAGTGAGGCTCTGGTACTGCTTCTTCTCAATCAGCTCCATGCGATCCAACTTCTCGCTGATGATACCCATGTCTGCAGCGGACGACTCTGCCTGTGCTGCTGCGACTGCGGACGAGCTGGATGGACCTGCATCGACCCGTGCTATCCGTTGGTACTGCACGGGTCCTGGCTGCTGCTGGGGTCTTCCCTGTGTGTACAACCGGGTCTGGGACATCACCATATAATTCTCAGCCATCTCCTCGAAGATGGCCCAGACCTGGTCGTGGTCCTTGGCGAAATAGGACCCGCCGCAAGAAGCATTCACCAGGCCCTGGAGCTCTGGTGTCAACCCGCTGAAGAAGCTCTGCACAAGGTTTGGCTTCGTGATGTCGTGGTACGGGCATCTGTCTGTGAGCTCTCGGAACCTCTCCCATGCCTCATGAAATTGCTCGTTGGGGAGCATGGAGAAGTTGCTGATCAGGGCCCTCGCTGCATTCGTCCGCCCGAGTGGATAGTACTTGTTCAAGTACTCGGTGCGGAGCTGCTCCCAGGTGTAGACAAACTTCCCCAAGTGTTTCAGCCAGGTGGCTGCTCTATCTGCCAGTGAAAAGGGGAAGGCGATCATCCTGATCGTGTCCTGGTCCACGTGGCGGTCGTGGACAGTGCTGCAGATCATCAGAAACTCCTGGAGGTGGAGGTGAGGCTCCTCGGTGGCAAGTCCATGAAAACGGGGAAGCATCTGCAGGGTGTTCGGGGGAACTTGAAGTCCCCCACGATAGCAGGTACCACCACCCAATGGTGCATCAGTGTAGATCTGGGGTTGTGCAACTCCCGCATCGGTCTCGGTGGTCCTCCTGCCGCGGCTGCTGCCGCTGCGGCGGCGGCTGCGGCTGCTGCTGCTGCTGCTGCGGCTCGTGCCTCTACATCTGGTTCGTCCTCAGGCTCGCTCTGGTCTCTCTCTGCTCTGAGTCGCTCCAACTCTCTCCTCATCTCAATCATGAACGCTCCCTGATCGCATAACTGCTACTGAACTGTCTCTAATGAGGCGATCAAGGTGGAGTTGATCGCTCCCTGATCCATCACGACGTGCTCTGTACGGGAACGATCCTCGGAACTGCCGACCATGACGTCTGCTGCAAAATCAAATGAGCCCAACTCAGGTGCTGTCAAATCTATCAATCTCTCCTCGGGCTCATGTCTCTCAGGTCTGAAAGAAAGGGGGTCGAGGGGGAACAGGGCGGAGTCGTACTCGGGCTCGGAGAGCTGGTCTCGGCTCTCGCGGGCCAACCTAGATGATTGGGTAGACGTGCTCGGAAGCGGTGCAGCCAGAGGCTGCCTAAGAGAGCGTCTACCCATCATCTTGATCTGACGAGTAAGGCGGATGAGATCTGGAGAAACTATGATCACAAAACAAACCCCCGGTTCACCAACGCGACGCGAGCTGAAGACCGTAAAAGTTCGGTCAAATTATCTTGTCAATTTTATTAGGTGAACACACAAAATATCAGAGCGCTTACGTGACCTGTTAGGATACCCGATGCTACCCCAACCGACTGGCCCGCACGGAAGAGTCGGTAATCAGTCGGGACTAGCACCGGAGGGCTCTACCTAGGGTACGGGTCACTCTCTCGCGCATCCAAATCATACAATGAGGGGGTTGCTCTCCCCAAGACAAAAATTTTTAGGGTGAGCGTCTTTTAAGATCAATAGTGTTAACCAGTCCCAATTTTATGGTTTTTCTTTTTAATCTTTTTCAAATAGAAAACAAATGGCCTAACGAATTTTTCGGTTCTCCTGGTTATTTAATCCAAAACAGGGGGGAGAAGACGAAAAAGCCGATGCGCGATGAAATCAATGATGCATGCTGAGTAAGAAATGCATACCTTGTCTCCAGCACTCTACATGTAAGTGATCCGCGCAGAATTTAAAGACTGAAAAGTAAACTACCTAAATGATGTAACGGGAAAGCCGAGTCCTAGACGAGCAATTTCTATCGCAAGAACCGTCTAACCGGTCACCGACCTCCAAGCCAAAGAGTCCGGTCTTGGCCCGTCCCTCCTCTGTCCGATAAATCGGGGGTAGGAGAAAGCGCTTTACAGGACGGGCTGCGGCACGTAGGCTACGAAGGAGATGAGTCGGTTATTTTTATTAATGATTTTTAGTAGGTCCAATTAATGTTCTATAGGAACAGGCAATCAGTTAAGTGTGGGGATCCTACTAATTACGGTACAAGCAAGTGAAATTCCTAAGTCTAGGGGCTCGAGCAAAAACCGCATAAACACCGGAAAATGCAGTAAGAAAATAAAAGAAAACCAAAACCGCGTAAAAAGCCGCGAAAATCCTAAGGGTCCCCCGAGCACACCGGTGCTCGGCGAAACAAACCCGCTAAGTCCAATCACAGTCCAAGTCCTGAGAGTCCTTGTATTATTACAATAATAATGAAATAAAAACAAAAATCCTCTCCCACTCAACTCTCTCTCACTCTCTCCTACGGCTCCGCAAAGAAAGGAGCCGCCTCCAAATCCCACGGTTGCGTCAGCTTCTGGAGATCAGCCGCCTCGGTCCTCAGGCCCTCGCAAGAAAAAGCAGAGTGGTCAGACCAATAATCAAATAATAAGAAGAAAAATAAATGAAAGAAAATAAGGGTATATATGCAAAAATACAAAATAAAATAAACACTCAAAATAATAAAATAAAAATAAATGAAAAAGAAAATAAAGCAAAATAAAACAAAAATAAAATATAGACTCAAGCCGCGAAAAAGCCACGAGCTCTGAAAGAGCCGCGAAAAGCCGCGAAAACAAAAACGAAGATAAAAACAAAACTACTAAGCCGTGCTCCCCGGCAACGGCGCCATTCTGATCGGCCGAGCTGATGGCTAGGGTATAGGTGCTAAAGTGGTCGTTGCGACCCACGCGATCAAGTCGGCTCAATCAAGAAAAATGAACCACTAAATAGAAATAAAATCAGATAAAACCAAAGTAGCGGTCCTGCTATTGGATTAACCTGTCATAGCACCCAGGGTCGAACTCAAGGAGCACGGGTTGGCCGAGAGGCCTACGAAGTAGTAAAAAGAAAGAAAATAAAAGAACAAAATATTTTTAGTGGTTTTTGAATATTTTTATATTTTTTTGGATTTTTAAGTAATTAAGAAAATAAGAAAAACAAAGAAGGCACACACTTCAACAAATTATGAAATGCACAAAAATTCAACCAAAAATTCAAACAAAAATATTTCTATGTATTTTATATTTTTTAATGTTTTTGGTGAATTTTTGAGATTTTTCAGATGATTATTTATTTTCTAAAAATCAAAAGGTGACTGAAATAGAGGGTACTGTCCAGCCGAGCCAAAAAGCCCTAGATAAAATATCTAAGACCCTCAAAATGGCCTGGAGGTAATTTTCCTGTAAAGAAGATGAAGCAAGGAAAATTTAGGTACCGATTTATTATTTTTGGATTTTTAATTTATTTATTAGGATTTTTATAGTTTTTCGAGTGTTTTTAAGTTTTTAGTGATTTTTAGTAGTGAAAAATAGCCAAAATTGGCTAGAAAATCAAACTAAGCAAAATAGACAGTAGCTAATTTTTATAGAGTTTTTAATTGAGTTTTAATATTTTTTTGTGATTTTTCAAGCTAGACAGTGACAAAAACAGAGGTTTTTGATTTTTTATAAATATCAAACGAAATCAAAAATGTCCTAAAAAATGTACAAAAATTCTACACCATGGCAGGAGCCATGTGTCAAATTTTCGTTGGATTTGGAGGTGTTTTGATATTTTATTCAAAAATAAAGGAAGGGCACCGTGCACAGGGACCAAAGTGCAAATACCCAAAGTTCTGAGGGGTCTGGTGCAAAATACCCAGCAAAACACGCGCCACGCGCGTGCCTGGGACACTCAGGGACCCAAATGTAAGAAAAATAAGTCCCGAGGACTTATTGGTAACAGGCACCAAAAGTCCAGGGGGCTTACCTGCAAATTACCCAAAATATATCGCACATGTGGAAATAAATCACGCACAGGGGTATAAATGCAAATAAGTAAAAGATTTCATTCATTCATTAACATCTAGAACTACAGGGGTATCTACTGCAAATAACCCAAAATATCACGTGTCGAAGCACGTATCCACAACTGGCAGGGGTATGAATGCAAATAAACGAAAGCGCAGGGGACACTATGTAAATTACCCTAAAACTAAACAACTGACTTTAATATTTACAGGACTAAAACAAAATAAACATAAAGACAGGGCCTAAGGGTAAATTACCCTTTATTAAGCGGATGGGCTGGATGCGTGCCACGTGGAGATCGGACGGCTGCTGACGGTGGGCGCTCTGGATCGCCTCTCCTCAGATCAAGCGGTGCTGGTGGCTCCAGGGACGGACGGCCCGGATGAAGTCTGGAGCGGAGGGGGACGATCAACGACAGAGGAGGGTCCTCAAAGAACAGGTCCCCAGCGAGACTCACCGGGCTCGTGCGTGCGCTGGGCTCCTCCTTGGAGCACTCTGATGGTCGGAGAAGAAAGCTGGAGTGCTCCTGCGTCTGTTACGATGCTCCGATGATCGAGCCGAGCTCCGAGGAGCTCGAGCGAGGTCGGCGGAGCTGGGCCTCCTGGCTAGATGGCGAAGGGCATCAGACGGCCCTCGTTTCGACCTGAAAAGTGCACCAGAAGACTCACGGGTCGAGGGCAAACTGCCTCGACCCAGTTAGGCGAGGTGGGGGTGAACGGTGGGTCGAAGCGGCGAGCTCCGACGAAGGTGGTGGACGGAGAAGCTCGGTTCCCAGCTCCTGTACGAGCTGGGTTGGGCGAATGGGTGAAGAAGGTGCGGCGGGGAGAGGTGAACGTAATGGTCGATTCCGATGATTGGATAGTGGTCGGAACCGGGATGAATCGGAGAAATACGGCGGCGGAGCGAATTAGGTGTAAATGGAAATTGAAGGAAACGGGAAGGCTAAGGGGTTACCTGGGTGGTCGGAGAGACTGGGGAAGAGCTGGGGAAGCTCCCGGTCGTCGCCTCGAGGATCGTCTCGGTCCGAGGCTTGGAGCGCACGCTGGTGGCGGAGCTGCGGCGGCTATGCTCGCCGGATCGATGGATTCACCTCCTTTCCTCGCTGCAACAGGCTCATACGCAAGCTGTCACCTCACGCACTTTCTGGAGCTCACATGAGAAGAAAGCAAATGGCTAAAGATCATGAAAATGGGTGGCGGAGCTCGCTTATGTACGCTGGAGGGGTCCGGCTAAGACTGGCTCGGGTAGGTCGATGAGGAGCGCGGATCCCAAGGTGTGTGCCCGGCGAAGATGTCGGATGTGGGAGGATCAAAACGGAGCCGGGGTTTGGTGAAATGGGGATCGGGTCGAGCGGGTAGAAATTTGGGAAGTCGGGTCCGGAGCTCAGACCCGCGGGAGGTGGTCCTGGGGGGGGTAGTTGACCGGGCGGTCAACATCCCCAGGACCCAATGGGAATGGGCCACGTGTTTGGACTTTGAAGCTCAAAATTAAGGTAGCAAATGGCCGAATTTGCAAAAACCTAAAACATGAAATATTTTTATTTTATTTTTTTTCTAATTTTTAGTGATTTTTAATTAATTTTTGGAAATAAAAATAAGGTATATACATAGTATATAATATATAGGTATATGTACACTATTAGGGTTTTTGATTTTTGATTTTTTTAATTATTATTTTTATGCAATTTTATTCCTACTTTATATTTTATTTATTTTCATTATAAAATAAGGAATAAAAGGGTATTTTTATTTTATTATTTATATACATAGGTAAAATAAATATATATGTACATCTATATACATGGTATATGTACAATGTATTTTTGTATTTTTAATTTTGTTATTTTTATTTTGTTTTTGTTTTAATTGTTTTTATTTTATTTATTTACAATACATAACATAAAATATTTACAAAAAATTATAAAAGTTAATTTTAAGTATTTACATGGCTAAATAAATATGTATGTGAGTCTATATACATGGTGAAGGTGGTATTTTTGGTCTTTTTTTATTTTTATCATTTTCTTTTGTTTTTATACTTATAGCTATATACAAGTATTTACAAGCATATTTTAAGCTATTTTTGGTGAGGAAAATATTTTAATTTATTTACATATTTACACAAGAGCCCCTATCTCCCTCTACTTTGGCTTTTATGCGGTCAGGCCCATGCTGAGCCCTCCCTTGGGTTAGGTTGCTCAATATTCATTCTAAATATTTCCCTCTTTTTTCTTTTTAATCTTTATTCTTTTATTTTTGCACAAAAACATGCTAATTATAGGTTTTTACACAATGCATGCTTTTGGTAATTATTCCTATTTACACATATCTACATGTATTTGCAAAGGTTTTTGTAGCTAAAATATAAGAATAAAGAGTGATGAGTGAGTATTCATCACCACTCTAAGGCCCTTGTACCTGCTCCTGTACAAGATGATCTCGATGCACATGCACAGGTGGTACAGAAGGGGCAGGTAGTCGTATCTTGGCTACCTTCTTAGTCAGTTCCTCCACTTATTTCGGCAATTGTGAAAGCATCTCAAGGTCAGTGACCCTCTTGTGGATCTACTCTACCATGGTGAGCTTATCAGCTATTATCCCCATGCTGGGGATGGGGTCTTCTATCAGATCTGCTACAGTCCTCCTAGTTGTCTCATTAGATAGGCTTGAGGGAGACTGATAGGCCCTGGTGGCCTGAGATCTGCCTGTTTCCGCCATCTGCTCCAGAATCTTCCATACAATATCTTCGTTCTTATTCAGGTAGCTGCCTCCACAGGCTGCACTCACTAACCCCTGCATCTCCAGGGTCATGCTACAGAACAAGGTCTGGACTAAGATCACTTTGGTAATGCCATCGTAGGGGCATTTCTGAGTCATTGCCCCTTAATAATTTCCATTAAGAAATCGAAATTACCTTTCCACCTTAATATAAAAGTTGCTTTTTTAGTGATTCGGAAAGAAGTAAAAAACCCATCATTGCTCACAATTATAAAAGTCTAACGAAATTTTAAATTGTGATTATATAAGAATATATTAAATTCAAGGAATAATAATAAAAAAATGCTTTACTGAAAAGAGGTTTGGTTTACATAATTTTCCTAATAACCCAAATATTAATGAAATTCGAATGTTATAACCAACATATATTTCGATAATGAGTAACATACCGGAGGGCAAAGTAAGTTGATGGGATTGTACACGTGTCCATAAATTGGAAGATGCTCAGCTTTAGTTAAGTACAAGCTAAGTAAACCATTGATGAATCCACATTTCATCATCTTTATTCTATCATTTTGGCCTCAAAACCCTAGTAAGTGCTTGTAAACATCATTAATTACCACATCTTAGCATTCATGTATGTGCACGTAAATAGTGTATAAAATACTGTAATTAAAGCGAAAATTATAGAATAAATAAAAGAAAAGAAAAAGAATAAAATATTGTAAATATTTTATGACCCGAAACCCCGAGACCTAGGCATCTTGATGAATAGGTCGACCAGGAATAAAGTAGGGGGAGATAAGGGCCAAATACAATACATATTCCGTTCATTTTTTATTCATTTTGGGACCTATTTTTGATTCCACTTTTTATACATCAAATAAAGAAACTTTGTACATGAAAGTTGTAGATAATTTTATATAGAAAAATAGAAAATTGATTTCATTCAAAAATAATGTACAGACAAAAAGTTATGGTCTGAATAAAAATACAGAATCCCAACTTCCCAGACCCGTATCTCACAAATGAAAACTCCAAATGCAGCAAACTCACTTTAATTGTATATAGAATAAAATAAGCTATTTAATAGCGATGGTTTCGCATTTGGCAGAGCTACGGTTTGAAAGTTGAGTTTTGGACCCACATTGTATACTTGTACAGATTAAAATATTCAATTTATTATTTATTCATTATTTTTGTATTTTCATATTTTTATAATGTTGTAAATATTATTTATAATATATATGTGTATTCAAATCAGAATAAAAACATAAAAGAAATACAAAATAAAATACATGTATATAAAAATACATAGGTATTATACCTATAAATATACCTATATAATATATACTTATATTTTATTAAATATACAAAACAATTCAGAAAAATAAAATAAAAATATAATTACATGTATAAAAGTATTTTATAAATTTATAAAATAATAAATAGAATTAAAGAAATTAAAAATACCAAAATAAAAATCAATTAATAAAATATATAGGTAATATACCTATACAGGCTATAAAAGTAAACTTGTAAAAATATACCTAATAAAAATAAATAAAAATTACCATAAAATACTTCATAAAATTACAAATACTTTTTATTTAATAAAAAAAATTAATTAAATTATTATCTATTTTTAACTGAATTTCCAAGTTTTTTCTCCAGGCTTTTTCCTGGTTGGTCCACGTGGACCAACCAGGGGGCAGCAAGAGTTGACCTTCGGTCAACTCTCTGCCCAACACCTGGAATGTGTCAGATCTGCAGTATTCTTGGTTTTCGCCTAATTTTCTAGGCCGCGTCTTAGATCTTTTCGTGTCGCACTCTTCTACACTTTTTCTCCCCGATGCTTGACCATACACGCCCAAGGGCTTGCTCGGGTATTGGATCATGGATTCGAGAGATATTCTTCGATCTACACGCCCTCTCGACCATTCATTCAAAATGCACCCGTCTCCCTCCTTGACTCCTTGAACCCCATTCGTGACTCGTTTTGTCCCCTTTTCCTTGCGCCCTGGATCGGAGAAGGTGACAGCTTCTCCTCCGGCCAAGCTAGGTGCGGCGACGAGCCTTGGAGGGCCGGTTCCACTCATCGCCAGAGCTCAGCTCCTGGCGGTTCCATCTCGTGGCTCCGACCACTGAGGTCCTGTTTCCCTTCGCATTTTACTTTATTTTCTTTACGCATTTCTATTCCTAGCAGTAGCTGTAGCAACCACGCACCCATTTACGATTTCGCTTATCACTAGGGATGAGCATTGGGCTAGGCCGGCCCGGCCCAGCCCGAAGCCCAGCCCAAAAAGCCTGGCCCAGCCCAGGCCCAAAGGAATATCGGGCCGGGCTTGCGCCCAAATTTAGGCCCAAATTTTTTTTGGGCCGAGCTCGGGCTTGGCTCGGCCCAGCCCGACCCGGCCCAAGGGCCCGGCCCGAAGAGGGCCCGAATCCTTTCTCACATCCTACATGCATGGAAACTCCCACCTATTTCATGTGCACTCTCTTCTTGTATCATGTCTTCATACAATGTTTATAAATCAAGAAAGTCAAGAGTGTGACATGAGTTGATGATCAATGTATTTCAATTAAGAATTAATTTTCTTAATTAGTATTTAGTTTAGATTCTTTTGGTTATTCTTGAATTTGTTAGTATTTATTTTTTTTCAATCAGAACATTTTCTATTATTGTACATTTATCCAATATGGGTCTTATGCCCATTTTTAAACATGTAGGATTTGGTGCACTTGTTATTGTTAACTGGGTAAGTTTGGTTCACTCTTTCAATTTCTATAAATGAGGGACATTCATGGTATCTAGCATTGAGTGAACATGTGTAAATTTGGATTTGGTAGAATTGAATTTTAGTTGTTTCACAAGTATTATGGTACATGTTTTAATCAATTTTGGCTTGTGTAACTTGAGTTGAGATTAACTTGAGACAAAAGAGTCAAAGTTAATAATATTTAATTGGGAGATGGGCCAGCCCGGCCCAAGCATGGCCCAAAGGAATTGGGCCAGGCCTGGGCTTGGGACGAACAAAAAAAATTTACGGGCCTAAGCCCGACCCAAGGCCCGAATTTTTTAAGCGGGCTTGGGCCTGGCCCTTCAAAGCCCGGCCCAGCCCGGCCCATGCTCATCCCTACTTATCACCTATTCAATCACCTACGCCATCATCTCGCCGGAGTTTACTCCGGCGACCACCATCTTCACCACGCCACCATCCACCCCTTTGCTGGCCCTGGAATCTATTACTGTTTCCCGTTAACTTCATCTACAGGTCCAGGTCCGAAGGACTCCATCAGGGGGTTGTTTTTGAGGCAGGCCGAACCTCCTGGAGTCTTCCCCCGTTCTTCATCGCCATGGTGATGCCCCGACGGAGCATCCGCCATTTTGAGGCCACCAGCCGATAAGGGAGCCTCGCAGGAGCTTCTCGGCCAACTTGGGGCTTCTCAGGTCATCAGAGGTGTCCGGTTTTGTCAATCGAAGGAACCCTAGGCTGTGTTCTTCGCACGTTCATCCAGAGGGCCCGGCTTCCGTTCGATTTGGGCTCATTCTTGGCAAGGAGCAGCTGTCGTTAAAACGTGCGAGGCCCCAGCCATTTGATCGCTTTCCACCATCTAATCTGAGCAGCACAGGAAGAAGGGGCATCGCGCGTGGCGCGTCTGACACGTGTATAAGTGGAGTGAACTAAGCCGTCGAATCGCGCCTTTCGCCTGGGTATTTTGCTTTTCACACCCGACGACTTTTTGAATTTAAGAAATAACACTTAATCATTCCTCTGCTGTTGCTATGTTTTTGTAACATTTATAAGTCGACCCCCAGTTTTTTGCGTAATTGAACTTGCATCCCCAACCACATCAGCTCACGTGCTGGCGCACGTGAGGCATGTAATGTTTGCGGGGAACCCCTGATCTTTTTCGTTATTAACCTTTGCTCCAGGAACTTTTTGTCTATGCTATAAACTTTAGGCATAATTGCGATCCAGCCCCTACGTTTTCTGGTAACTGCGACATTGTCCCCACCAGGTCACGTGCACAGTGCACGTGACCTTGGCGTTTTTACATAATACCCCTGACGTTCTTGTGCATTTGTTATTAGCCCAGCAAAGTTTTATTCAGTTATATTTTTTGTGAAATTATTGCGCAGGGGCCCTCGAACTTTTCCATATTTGCAAAAATACCCCTGGCTTGGGTGAAGTTTCTTTATGTTTCTAGTATTTTTTGCATGCATCTATAAAACACCAAAAAATCCCCAAAAATCACATTAAGTTCATGATGCATTGTAGTATCTCGCCATATTTTTATTTTGCATAATTATTGCATTTTAATATTTATAAAATTCAAAAACATACATTTTCAACACTGTTTGCATTATAAAATCCATAAAAATATAAAAACACATCAGAAAAATCCCCAAAAAAATATATTTTGCATATTTTAGTGTGTTTTAATTTCAGACCAAAAATCATTAAAAATTGCAAAAGAAAACTTCAAAAAATCACAAAACTCCAAAAACCTTTATAAAAATATTAAAAATCCAAAAAATCCCAAAAATACAAACTTTGTTTATAAATTTTCTCTGTTTTATTATCTTTATTTAAAAATTAATTTGGAGAATTTTTGTTACTGTTTCCTATTTTATTTCTCCATTTGAGTTTCAGATCTTTATTGTATTCACTGTTTTCTTTATTTTGACTTTTAAAATTACCAAAAACATTTTGAAAAATATCCAAAAATCACAAAATTGGTAAAATATTATAAAAAGACCAAAAATATCTTATTTCTGGATTTTTGAGTAATTTTACATATTTTTATAAATATTCTAGCACCTCTTTTATTATATAGTTTATATATTCTAATATTGAAAAAGAAAATAAAAAATTTAAAATATATATAAAAAATATAAAATCAGAAAATTAAAAATCAAAATACAAAATTAAAAATAAAAAATTTAAAAAATATTTAAAATTAAAAACCCACAAAAATATTTGCATTGCATAGTGTGGACAACAGATCACTTTCACACACACACACACACACACACACACACACCTGTTTGATCTATCCTACCTTGCTCCCTGTGTTCGAACTCTCTACGTACTTGCTTCTATACATCATTTATGTAGAGTTAAAAATAAATTTTAACTTCACATTTGCTTGTCATTTCTTGATACTTCTAGTGTGAGTTAATTGTTGATTTTAGTCCAGGATTCATTGCGGGTCGTCACAGCGACAGTTGTCTCCGCTTTGTGCGAGACACTATTTAGACCTCATGAATTTATGCTAAATCAACCATCCATGTTAAAGAATTATATAACTTTGTGTTAATTTTACTTGTGGCATAAGTTCAAATAATATTCTTGAACACCATAATATATATACACATATATGTAACATGGAACTAACATTCTATAAGAAATGAACTTTGTATCGTAAAAAAGTACACCAAAATATGTAATTTATACATATCATAATTAAACATCATTTTTTAAAAGAGTGGACACAAATAACATCTTATTAATTTTATCCTTTTCCCAAAAAGTAACATACTACAAGAAAACTAGCTTTTAGTAACATATGAAAGTAACATTTGTATTAAAATATTACGAATGTTGAACTATTTGCAACATTTCTAATAAACGTCGGTTTAAATATAGTATTCGTAACATTTATAAATTAGTGTCACACATGATTGGATCTTTCGCAATAATAGACAATAAATGTAACAATTACTTGCCAATATGCAATGCTTATTAACAAATGTTACTAAATTAAGTAAATGTAAAGTTTGATGGCAAATACTACAATCAAAAAAATTTGGTGGAATCTTAAAGCCTGCCCACTTTTTCAACCACAAAAAGGATTCGACAACCCTAACCCTAAGCCCTCCCACCATCATCCCTCTCCAAATTTCTCCACCACCAACTTCCCTGCAGGTATCTTCCACCGTCGACCTTCCGCCATGTGAGGAAGGCCCTCCGCCGTTTGTCCTCCACCGGCCTTCTTCCTCCACACGAGGAAGGTTTCCCGGTTGACAAGCTTCCTCCTCCGGTGATCCTCTTCCACGCAAGACTCCTTTCCGCTGATCTTCCTCCACGCGAGGAAAGTTCTTTGACGGCCGGCTACCTCCTCCGTCAACCTTCCTCCTCCATGCGAAATCCCTATCCACCGGCGAACTTCCTCTTCCACGCGAAACCCCTCTCCGTCGACCTTCCTTCTCCACACGAGGAAGGTTCCTGTGAATTCAGTCATTGTTGTGGTAAAAATTACTTCCTTTTTTCCATTATTCTGCTGTGGAAGATGCTATTTTTCTTCTTTATAGACTAGGGATATCTCTATGCTTGGTCTATTATCAATTTTTCTGGGGTCTTCACATCAAAAACGTAGAGGATCTTTAATTGTTTTTATGCTGGAGAATGGTGGGATTAAGCATGTATTGCATTCTGTTAGGGAGTATGAAATGGGGGATAGATTGACTGCTGCTTCTGTTTTGATTTCTATTAGGGAGTATGAAATGGGGATAGTATGAAATGTTAGATGTGTCATCTTTCATCCTGACTTCTTGTAAACCTAATGCTCCATCTAGTCTGGACACCATCTAGCTTAACACATGCGAAGTCTAAGTGATCTTATGGATTACTTAAATGAAGAGAAATCCGACGGGATTCATGGATATAACAAGCATTACTGGGAGAACGTGGTGTGCATTGTGGTTCAAATGTTGGTCAGGTTGTATCGTGCTGATTGGGATTAACACATGTGGCCATTATGATTAAAGAAGTCTTCTTTGGATGATTGCCAATCTTCAGTAGTTGTCTTTAGCTTCTCAAACCAATAAAAGAAAGTAACAAAGACTACTACAAAATATGACCTAAAGGTTGGAAGTAAATATAGACTATCCTTCTTAGCTCTAAACTCGAGGTTACAAAAAACCTTCCCCTGAAGATAAGGTTGGTATGTCCTGATTTTTTTTCAGATTTGGTGAAAAGAATGTGCAAATAGAACTGTTAGGTTGAAGATTTGGCATGAACTTTAAACGAAATAAACGCATGCGGAATTGAATCCGCTGCCAGGGCAACGTCTAATACCAGTGTGGCAACTCCGAATACACAGCCTCTTCCCTCTAGATCGGAGACGTGGGAGGAAGCTGTTGAAATGTGGGTGTCGCACTTTGCAATCTAAGTCTTGCAAGATGCAAGAGGATATGTGAAGGGGGAGCGAGATGAGGTGTGCGAGAGTGGCGGAGAAAGAAAAATCACAAGTAAAGTTATTGCGAAAAAAATATGTTTTGCTTAATTCATTAAAAAAACTTATACGAGCCATCTCTTCCAAAGCAGCTTCCAATTTTTTAATGAAAATCTAGAATGTAAAAAAAAACAAATTTAAGATGACGGTTGAATATACAATTTTGATAGGAAGGGTCGTTCAACAGAGGAATAATGATAAGACACAAGAAGGGATAAGACATTTTTGTTCAGTTTGAAGGAGATGATAAGGGGGGATAAGCGGTTGTTATTTGTTATTCTATGTTTGGTAGAGGGGAAAGATAAGGTTGTTATGTTAGAGAAAATTGTTAGATCCTCTACGTTTACAATGCAACACCATCGTCAAGGCGATAAACTAAGGTGCTCCGAGCACCTTATTCCAACACACACAATTCGTCCTCATTCTCAGGTAGTCTCATACCCATCTCTTTTCTTGTTTCCTCTTTGCTTCTTCTTCGTCCCAGTTCCTCTATTTGACATCATGTCCCCCCATTATTTATGTATTGTGTATTACCCATTCATACTTCATTTATATGTTTTATCCATTCACCTTCACCAAATCATCTCAGGTCCATCAAAAATAACATGCAAGTAAAATTTGAAGATAAATTCAAGATTTTGTAAATATTATAATTTTTATATGAATATTTAGGAGGAAATGGTAAGTCTGATGTCTCCTTCATCTACTGAGAACGAGGATGGAACACCTGTGGTAGCACTCTCCCCAGATGAAGCTTTTATGAAAGTTAAAGGACCTGAGCCTTTTGGCCGTGTTCGTTGTGGAGGTCGTGGTGCGACTCCTTCTCGATATTTTGGTGTTCAAGGTGTCTCTTCGAGTAAAGAGGTTATTGAGCTTCGTGGTAATGTACGGAATTTGACAGAACAAATTGCTTCAATGAATAAAGGACATGAATCCCTTATGCACCAAATGACAGAGCAACAACAAATGTTTGTGAAACAAATGGCAGATCGGCAGCAACAGATGGAAAAGCAAATGATGGATATGATGGAGGCTCATCGTCAAGAGATGAAGGATCTCGTATCAATGATGTCAAAGGAAAAGGGCATGTCTTCTCAAGCAAATGATAGTGCTTGTAACAATGACGAGTCTAGCGATGGTGATGAGTACTATTCGAAAGATGCTTAGAAATAGGGTTTTTATTATATATGTGATCTTTTACTTTAAAACTCATTGTATAATATAAACATTTGCACTTTTATGTCATTAAGGTATATTATGAGTAGTGATGATTGTGGTTGATTATTTTTAATAGATCTTATCTTTTCACCTATTGATATTTGCATTATTATTGTTGCAGGCATATTTGATATGATACCAAAGACATTACCAATAGCTGATAATTATATAATTGTGCATAAAAAAATCATTTGTAACATGGATGAAACATTGGCAATAACCACGATTCCAACATTCTCACAGTGCTGCTATTTTATTACCAACAAAAAATAAATGTTACCAAAACCTGTAAATGCAATATTTGTTTAAATGTTAGAATAATATTTGTATCATTCTACAAACGTAGCTAAACGCATAAATAGCAACAATTTTGCTTTTGTTACTATTTAATTGTAACGAATATGAAATGTTACAAATATAACTTATTTGTAACATTTGTATATAAATGTCGTAAGTGGCATTTGCGGCACTACTTTTAGCGACAATTAACGTGACACAAAGAAAATGTTTACATTTATTGAAAAAATATTGCGAATGATCTATTGCAACAAAATTTTGAATGTTGCAATTATTGTTTTTTTCCGTAGTGTTACAAAAGCATAGTAAACCTTTAAAAATATTTTTTGAAATGTTAAAATATATACGTCGGTTTAGTAACTCAAACTATTCCAGCTACCAGATCAAAATTTATTTAACATAAAAATGCAATAATACTTTATAGAAAACATTGTTTCTTTGAAAACATATAGCCAAACAGTTCTATATTCTTTCGGTTATTCGAATAATAATCTATAATCTGGATAACTATAGAAATAATTCTCAAAAGTACGTGGATTAATACCTCCCTAATTCTAAATAAAAAGATACCACTGCTATTTTTAAAAAAATCAACATAGGTCAATAAAAATATTAATCAAATCCAAATATTTATTAGAAACCGATATTTGAAATATATAGAAAGCGTTTTTGAAAGGTTCATGAGAAGTCAAACTAAATAGCAGCAACATCTCAAAGTCTAAAGTATCCGTCTACCAAATATACATGTTTACGATATAAACCTATATCATTTCCTTGAACAACTTTCATACACACATATATGTAATAAGTAGTTAACTTCATGTAAAAAAATATAATATCAAAAAACAATGTAAAAATTGGGATTTAACGATATAAAAGCAATTGAAAAAACATGTACAAATAAAATCCCATATTTCCCTTCATTTGTTTAACATATATTATACAAACACGTGGTAAACATCTTGAGAAAATACAAAATATTTTTCATATGTCGGTCTAATAGATCAAACAGTTCCATCTACTTGATCGAATTCTTTTGCCCGAAATTTAAATAATAAAATAAGATATAGACAAACTTTTTTAAACCTAGACAAATATTCAACCCGTTCATTACTTTATCAGTTATTCGAAAAATAATATGTAGTCTTAATAACTCCACAACTCAGTTACTATTTTAGAAAAATACATCCAACAATTTCCCCTTAATTCCAAATAAAAGGACGGTAATGACATTATATTTCCACTTAACATAAGTCACAATAAAAAAACTATTAATCAAATACAACCTTTTTTTAAGGAAACGATATTTGGATAATCCAAAAAGTTTGCTAAATAGTCCTAAGAAGAAATCCCAAATAGCCAAAAATATCTTAAGGTCTATATCATTTTTCTATCAAATATAACATGATAGAATATTAAATCATTGCGTGTATGAAAATTTAGAAAATATTACACATATCAAACCTACTACTACCATTATCCATTACTAAATAACGGAAAAACACGTCTACAACAAAGGAGGCCAACGACACGATTCAACACAAAACTCACGACGATCCCACAAAGATGTAAGACAATATTTTCCCCAGAGATTACAACAAAGAAGAAAACCAAAAACAAAGGCTAATCTAAAAAGTATCAGATAAGCAGTCAAAGATCAAAAGCGAAAAGATAGAACAAACATTAACAAACAAAGCCAAAGAAATTGTTTATACTTTAAATAAGCACAGTAGGCCATCAACATAATCGAAACCAATTATAACATTAACTGCATCCAAATTTCAACCTTCACACTAATTCAAAAGATAGATTGAAAAATCACATTGTCAAAAAGAATACAAAATCAAACATCAAATAGAGCACAACTCATTCCACGCAAAAACTCACAGATGATCCAACAACGATATAAAACAGAATTTCCTCAGATATTGCAATACCAAAGATCCATCTGATTTCTCGTTGAGGTCGAATTGTATGTAAAGAAATCCTCGTGCAAAGAATAGTCAACACAGCTTCAATGCTGACATTATCCAAAAGGTCCGGCAACAAAATTCTACAAGAATCGTATCCTACACGGACTGTATTCTTGGAATTCTCGATCATAGAAGGATGTTTAACTGAGCGTACTCCATTTTCCAAATGTTCACACCATTAATCAACATAGGAATGCATTGGAAGCTTAGTCTGAAACAGACGATTATCATATGTAAATTTCTTGTCAAAGAAGAGAAGTTGAACATAGAATTCGCAGCCCGTGTTTGGATGGTCTCCCAAGAAAGATTTAGTTAAAGGGCACACATATGGGTACAAGGCCTAACACAGAGAACACCAACTAATTACAGGATGGGTTCCAGAAAAATGGTGGTTTTTCCCTGGATTAAAATTGCACTACTGCTCGTCCTTCTTTATCTTGCTATGGGTATTTCGACTCGGCCCTGCCTTTGATCACCTTCTTTCGGGAAGATAATTAGTAAGTAAATTAATTGCATGTTCTGCTCATCTCACCCTTCCTAATCCCATGCTAGCAGTTGAATCAGCAAAAGGTGGAATCGGGAGTCCTCCGAGAAATAGTGCAGACGTTCCATGCCCTACCAAACTGCCGTCACTCAGTTGGTGCCATTAATTAGCTTCAGGAACATGGAAAATTATACGGTGCAGTGCACAGTCCGTCTGTTCGAGCATGTGTGGATTATGAATGATACGGCTAAATTGCTTGATCGATGATGTTAAGCTTTGGCTTGTTGTATACGGTGCAGATTCGGATCTGTTTAACAGGAGCTTATATACAGTGGATGTAAACTGAACCGGTTCCACATGGGCACACTATTCGTTCAGGGAATGGCATATCTATAGCCTATTCTATAAACAGTATATTGAATGAAAATCTCCTTCAATTGCAGCTTCAGAGCAGAATGCATGATCATTGAAAGCGCAGATAGGCCAGCTAAATCTTGGAAAAGACGCACTGATGGGCTGCAGTTTCTCAGATTTTTACCCGATTTATTAATCGGTATATGCAAAGAACTTTAATGAATTTTATACAAGTATGTTCTTTACACTTAATTAATTGTATTTTATCCATACTTATTTAAAATATAAAAGTATGAGTTATGGCTAAAGTATTATACGACGCACTAGTGCGACTATGCAACAACATAAATTTTTAGCATTATCGGGACCATAAGAGTTGCGCCCCGCTCTCGGGTTTACTAAGTTCTCTAAGCATAACAAATGCAACAAATATTGATAAGTAGTTTTCAACCTTAATTTTATTTATCAATTTAATTTTAATAAGAGAACACTATCACATTGATCGTGAGATGTCCATCCATTGGTTAGAGTGCACAACATTGTATGATTTGCAAATATTGATATCCGATCATGACCATTCATATTACTCCGTTCACATTCTTCTCATCAAGTATGCGTACATCTGTTAGAACCTTATTGAATTCATCCAAGTGCATCTTGAGCCGTGTTCTGTTGGTTATCTTACCATAGAGTTTATTCTTCGTCAATAATCGATTTGTCAATGATTTGGAATTGTATCATCCTTCGAGCTTCATCAGAATCTCTGATGGATCCGCTAGGCCTATGACTTCATGAAGAGTGTTATCTACTAAGAATAGTTGTACTATACTGTCCATGAGATCCATCATCCACTTCCATTCTTTCTCTTTCATCTTTTATGACTCTTTCTTTATCCCGGAGAGATTTCGCAAGTCCTTATTGCGTGAGTATATTCTTCACTTGTTGGTGGCATAAAGTGAAGTAATTCTTACCGTTGAAGGGTTCTACAGAGAATGATGCATCCCTCGATGTGAACTTTGCCATTCGATTTGCTATCGCACCTCCTTTCATGATCTGAAAAGTTGGAGTAGAATCCTCTTGATCTGAACCGTCCAACCTGCCAGAAAATATTATACATGCAATATGAGAAGAGATCAATGAGTCCATCTCAAGATTCCATGATACAATATCGTGGGAATGTGTTACACGTGGTTGTTCTTTGTTACCCCCTCAACCATCGTGTAAATGGCCCTAGGAGCCTTCAATTTTTTGGATATGCACCTAAGATGTTGTGAAAATTGCATCCATACCTAAAGATGAAAAAATTACAATGACACCCCTGCCATCGCACTGTGGCACGTGGTGTGGGGAAAACTAACCTTAGTAGCCTTCAAATTTGTGGATATGCACCTAAGATGTTGGGAAACTTGCATTCGTACACATGGATGGGAAAATTGCATCCGTACCCACAGATGGAAAAATTGCAAAGACACCTTGCCACTGCACGGTGGCACGGGATGAGAGGAAAGTTGACCCTTGTAGCCTTCAATTTGTGAAAAAATTGCATCCGTACCTACAGATATGAAAATTGCATCCGTACCCATGGATGGAAAAATTGGAAAGACACCCCTATCACTATAGGGTAGCACAGGGTAAGAGGAAAGTTGACCCTTGTAGCCTTCAAATTTGTGAGAAATTGCATCTGTACCAACGGATGGGAAAATTGCATCTGTACCCACGGATGGAAAAATGCAAAAACACCCCTGCAATTTCTATCAGGAGCGGTAGGAGAGTGCAGTCGCTTGCACATCCAGAGTTGGGATTGAGTTAGCAAGCAGTTGAGAGAGCTTCACCGACACCATCTTCTTCGCCAATTGAGTAGAGATCTAGAGTTATAGTTCCACATCTTGGAGGATCTTCCTTCAGAGAATAAAGCATAGGCCAACAAAAATATTAATTCATCCCAATTTTTTTATTAAAAAATGATATTTGAAATATATAGAAAGTGTTTTGAAAGGTTCATGAGAAGTCAAACTAAATAGCAGCAACATCTCAAAGTTTAAAGTATTCTTCTATCAAACATACCTATGTACGATATAAACCTATATCACTTCCTTGAACAACATTCCTACACACATATATGTAATAGGAAATTAACTTTCTGTAAAAAATATATAATATCAAAAAAAAGTGTGAAAGTTGGGATTTAACGATATAAAAATCAATTGAAAAACAGGTACAAATAAAATCCCATATTTCCCTTCATTTTTTAACATATATTATACAAACACATGGTAAACATCTTAAGGAAACACAAAATATTTAAGTATATATGTCAGCCTAATAAACCAAACTGTTCCAGCTACTTGATCGAATTCATTTGCCTGAAATTTAAATAATAAAATAAGATATAGAAAAACCTTTTAAACCTAGACAAGTATTCGACCCGTTCAGTACTTTATCAGTTATTCGAAACATTATATTTAGTCTTAATAACTCCACAACTCTAGTTACTATTTTACAAAAACACGTCCAGCAATTTCCCCTCAATTCCAAATAAAAGGACAGTAATGACATTCTATTTCTACTTAACATAAGTCACGATAAAAAATAAATTATTAATCAAATACATCCTTTTTTAAGGAAACGATATTTGGATAATCCAAAAAGATTGCTAAATAGTCCTTAGAAGAAATCCCAAACAGCCAAAAACATCTTAAGGTCTAAATCATTTTTCTATCAAATATACCCGTGATAGAATATTAAATCATTGTCTGTAAAATTTTTTACAAAATAGTACACACATCAAACCTACTGCTACAATATACATTACTGAATAACGTAAAAACATGACTACAACAAAGAAAGCCAACAACAAGGGTCAAAATAATCGAAACATGTAAACATTCAAATAGAACACATGATTCAACACAAAACTCACAGACGATACCACAAATATGTAAGACAGTATTTTCCCCAGAGATTACAACAAAGAAGAAAACCAAAAACAAAGGTCGATCTAAAAAATACCAGATAAGCAGCCAAAGATCAATAGCGAATAAATAGAACATACATTAACAAACAAAGCCAAAGAAACTGCTTATACTTTAAATAAGCACAGTAAGCCATCAACATAATCGAAACCAAATATAACATTAATTGCATCCAAATTTCAACCTTCACACTAAATTAAAAGAGAGATTGAAAAATCACAATGTCAAAAAGAATACAAAATCAAACATCAAATAAATCACAACTGATTCCACGCAAAAACTCACAGATGATCCAACAAAGATATAAAACAGAATTTCCTCAGATATTACAACAAAGAAGAGGGTCAACAATAAAAGTCGATCACCAAATACCAGAGAGGCGATCGACTGAATCCAGCAAAGACTTCCGACCTCGTATATATGAAGAAAGAAGCACAACCGATTCCCACGGAGAAGGACGCTAAGAAAAAAAGACGAATGGAGGAGAGCATGGTGAGGGACGACGAAACCAAAGGAACCTATTTATTTAGGTTTTATCGCTGGATGAAACACAGGAGGCATGAATAAAATAAGATTTTTCTCAGACAGGGCATGGCACTATCCAGAATGCCCGGTTAGGGCATGGTAGGGACCAATTTCCCTGTCAGGGCACGGATCGGAAAACGGTTTGCCGATCGGTGAACCGTTCAACGATCAACGCACTACACACCAATTCAACGCTCCCTCCCGAGACGTGGCTCTGCCCAAGGCGTAACGTGTGTGCCCGGGATTCGTGGAACCTGTCAGTCAGTCAACCGTTCGTCGATTGGCAAACAATTCGCCAATTGAAGCCCATCTCCGCGCCTATAAAAGTCGACCCGTCCCACCTCTTGCTTCTGACACATCTCTTCTGATCTCTCCCTCAAACACCCTCTCTTGCTCTCTATTTCCAAGCTTCCTCAAGTGAATCTCCCTCTCTCCCTTACACATCCCTCTCTCTCTCTCTCCTGCAGGCTCCCTCTCCCAAGTGAAGGTATGATTTAATCTTTATACGTTATTTTTTCAATTTTCCCATTTAGATATTAATAATGTGATATAATGCCTATATCTATAAAATATTTTCGTAAGAATGCATGTAGAAGTTTAATGTCATTACACCCAAGATTTGATACAAAAGGGATGATGTGAAATTCTAATATAATTTTAAAGGATCACACTATTTATTGATGTATATGCTCCTGTTTGAACTAGAGCGTTTAAAGATTTTGTACAATGTTTTTCTTATGTTTTGTGATGCCTTTCTAGTGTACCTTAACTGTAAGACTCTCCTTACTGTCACCAATTGTTTTTGAAATTACAACTTTGTTCATTATTTTCATACATGTTAGATGTTTTTCATACACATCTCTATATAGAATTACCCGGATAAAATACCAATTAGGAAAGACATTGATGATTAGGATTGTGTAGAAGTCCCGTTAATTATAGTTCCGTAATTAAGATGTAGTTTTTATAAAAGAATAATCCCGTAGTTAAATAATTTAACATGTAAATTTTAATCTAATTAAATTATTAATTAGTATTTTCTTAATTAAAAAGAATTATCTTCTTATTAACTTAATTACTATGGACTTTTCTCTTTAATTATAATTTATTTAATTAATATGAAATTATTTTACATTAATAATATTTCAATTAAATAATTTAACATAATATTACCCGTCTAATTACTAATAATTTAATTAATTTAATTGATATTAAATTTACCCTTTATTTAATAATATTATAATTATTATGCAACTATCTTATCATTAATCATACTCCTAATAAATTCTTTAATATGAGACTAATATTACATTGATTAATAAGAAAAAGTTTTAATTAATATGAATTAATTTTACATTAATAATATTTTAATTATTAATAATTTAACATGAAATTACCTGTCTATTTATTAATAATGTAATTAATTTAATTGTTATATACTTTATCCATTAATTAGTAATATTATAATTGTTATGAAATCATATTATCATTAATTATTCTCTACTAATTTTCTCAATATGACATGTCCATTTAATAAAAATATTAAGTAGTTTTTAATTTAATTTTTAATCAATAATATTATAAATATTATGAAACCATCTTATCATAAATCATAATCCTAACAAATTCTTTACTGCGAGACATTAATATTATACTAGTTAATATGAAAAAAATTAATTAATATGAATTAATTTTACACTAATAATATTTTAATCATTAATAATTTAACATGAAATTACCTATCTAATTATTAATAATCTAATTAATTTAATTTTTATATAATTTACCCATTAATTAGTAATATTATAATTATTATAAAATCATATTATCATTAACCATTCTCTAATAATTTACTTAATATGACTTGTCCATTTAATAAAAATATTAAGTAGTTTTTAATTTACCTTTTAATCAATAATATTATAAATATTATGAAATCAATAATATTATTTTTAGCAATGGCTCGGAGCCAACCCTAGTGCTGGAGGAGGAGAGAATTTGTCGAGCGGGCGGTTGAAGCTTACTTGGATTCTCAACACTATTCTTTCGGATGCGAATCTCCAGGAGCAAGATGGGAATAGGTTGCAGGGAATTGTTCAGGCTTTCATTTTATACCAGATTGGAGAGTCCTTTTTCCCGAACTCTATTTGTGATAAGGTACCATTACAATACCTCCAGTTGCTAGAGAACTTCCAAGAATGTGGTCATATGGCTTTTAAGGCAGCAGTTCTTGCCCAATTATATCAGCATCTAGATGATTGCTCACTGGGAAAATCCAGGCGATGTTATGATTTTCTGACCTTACTACAGACTTGGTCTTGCGAGAACATACACATCGGAGTGCCCTGACCATATAGAATGGATCCAGCAACTTTCAACTAAGGTCCATATGCTTGCAGATATGACACGTAAGTAATCCAAAATTTTATTCTTTGATAAAATATTAACACGTGGATAAAATAGATGGACATCAGGGTGCAGGCCATTCACTCAGAACATCCAAACAACGAACCTGACCTTCTACCGCAACGGGTTGGATACACAGGAAGAGCATCACGTACAATCCGTACATTTCGTAAATATACCATTTTATTACTATAAAAATAGTAACCACATATTTTTAACAGATGCAATGGTCTCCATATGATATGGAGATCGTAAATATCCTTTCCTCTATCTGTCTAGAGGACAGGAAGTGTGGAGGTCCCAGACGGTGCTAATTTGCTTTAACATAGCGGTGATGCACGTGCCGGATCGTGTAATGAGACAATTCGATCTGCGACCTCATATCCCAGATCAAATATCTCTAATAGTTTTTCCGAATCGTCGCTCTCATCAAAGGGACAACGATCTTATTGATTGGGTTGATCGACTATGAGAACAGATCATTCGGTGGAATCAACGTCGTCAAATCATGGTGATAGAAAGAACTTGGGCTGAATCTGGTGAGCAGCGACTGCAAACATACATATAGTGGTACTGAAGATTACACGGTGATAGAAATATACTTCAATCCAGCCACCGTGCTTTACATACGAGCCTTACGCTCCCATGTTTAGGCCAAGGGTAAGTGTTTAACTTTTTTCTCTTTAATTCTTGGAAAATAGCATGTCATGTATGAAGTACTTACAGGTGCAGAGTGTATACGAAGCTCGTGGATTCTTGAGGACTATGAACAGAGCTCGAAGTTGCAGAATGTAATTGGCTTACTTGACTCCGCATTAGAAAACTTTAGATTGGCGGATCGAACAGGACAATACAATCCAAGATACTCTTACTCCACTGAGCCTTCCGCGGTCCCGTTCTATGCCCATGATCCCCAACGATAACATGACGATGCTGCTCAAACATATGCTTTTCACGCACAACAACCTTATGTTGTTAGTAGAAATGAAGATGTGGCGGGACCATCTCAAGCAAAATTTATGCAACCTTCTCAAGCTGGTGATTTTTAGGGTCTAAACCCTAGCATGCCCCCATAGACGCAGACATTCACACAATTCTTAACCAGCAAATTTATTCCACATCAATTGACTGGATTCTCCCATTACGCAGATTCTAGCCGTGTGCCTCCATTCCAAAATCTCCAATGCACACCTCTACCAGCTATGATGCAAATGTCCCTACATCAGCATGCACCGCATCCAGAGCAGCCACCATCACAACATCATCAACGACCTTCACATATTGATAGAGCCTCATCAGTTAGGGACACACAACAACAACCACCACTAGAATCAAGTGAAGAGAGTGAGGGTGGTATGGTGGTGGTAGTCGGGGTCGTAGAGCTAATATATCATCACTCTTACGTCGGGCACGCAGAATTTTTTGATTCATGATAATTTGTATCAACAATCTCATTTTTATTTAGTAGAATAATGACAGTATTACCATTTACATTGATTTTAGTGCAATGTCAAGTGTGCTTTCATATTAGTAATAAAATGGCATAGAAATTGTAAGATCCACCTACTTGGAAAATGTATTTCCCTGTGCCATATTATGCTTTCATACAATCTAAAATGTGATTTGTATGCATGGCGCAAATCCGTAAGTATTCTTCATATTATTACATTTCAATATTATATTGGGTGCAATTCTTAACTAACTTAAGATAACTCTATTTTATTACATTTCTAATGCTATTGTATTACTGTAGGTTATAGCGAAAACTCGATTCACAGCTCGTAAGGCGGTGCATCTTTCAGCGAGCCGATTCCTAGCAGTTCATTCACCGTCCAATGCTAATGCATCACATCATGATCCACTTGCTTCACCACAACAACTGCGAGGTAGAGTTTGTGCAGTCCCACGAGAGGTTGCTCTCCACAACTCAGAGATGGGAGCTGACCCTCACAACCTATTGATGAATACCCATTCATCACTCTTTAATCCTTTATTTTATCTAGAAACCTTAGCCAAATACCTTGTAAATATGTGTAAATAGCATAAATGGTCAAAACACATGCATCATGTAAATATGCATAATTAACATGTTTTTGTGTAAAATAAAGGAACAAAGAAACACAAGAAAGAGAGGGAAATATTTAGAATAAATATTGAGTGACCTAATCCCAAGGGAGGGCCCAGCATGGGCATGACCGCAAAAGAATCCAAGTAGAGAGAGATAAGGTCAAATCATACTTGTACCTAACCCTATGTATATAAATAATTTTATTTTCCTCAAAATAAAAATAAAAAGTGTTTCTCATACCATGTACATATTTATAAAAATAAAATAAAATTCATAAAAATTAAAATAAAAAGGAAAATAATAAAATCATTCCCCACCTTATATTTATACCATGTACATATGTATATAAACCTATTTATTTAACTCATGTAAATAACTCATAAAAATAAAATAAAAATACCTTATTATTCCAAATTTTATGTTGTAAATAATTAAAATATAAAATTGGAATAATGGTACAAAAATAAATAATTAAAAATAAAAATAAAAAATACATATGTGTATATACCTATATATAATAATAATATAATGTAAATACATTATATATTTTTCAAAAAAATATTTAAAAATCACTAAAAAATACTTTTAAAAAAAAATAAACATTTTTCATGTTGAAAAGTTTTTAAAATAAAATCATCTACTATTTTTAATTGAATTTTCAAATAATTAATAAATGGCGGCCTCCCATTGGTCCACGGGGGATGTTGACCCCCTGTTAACTGTCCCCCAGGACCACACCTTAGCGGATCTGCCTCGCCGACCTGTTTTCTCTGATTTTTTGCGAGTCGATCTGGCCTCCATCAATCGAAACCCCGGGCTCCATTTACACTTGTTCCATCCGAGACCCACGCCCGGGGAGGATTCTAGGGATCCGTGCACCATAGAGCCATGCCCGACCCATTCTTGTCGGACCCTCACTTGTATAAAGCCACAGCTCCGGCCGCAATTTCAATCCATCTTTGGCCTCGTCTTCCATTCCCAGGAGCTCCATTCTCTTTCCTAGAATGACAGCTATCGGAGAGGAGTGTTGCAGCGAGGAGGGAAGGTCCCACCAATGATCCGGCGCGCTTCTTCGTCGTACGCCGCCGCGAGGTGCGCCCCAGCCTCTGGCCCCGACGAACCATTGAGGCGAAGACCCAGGAGCTTCCTTAGCTTCAGCCTAGTCGACTGCGCCCATCAGGTAGTCTCGATTCGCCTTAGATTCGCCTAATTTTCGATTTCGCCCATTTGCGCCGCCGGGCTTCGCCGGTCGATTCCCCGTGCTCCGCTCATCCATAGACTCATCTGACCATCGATTCACGTCCATGAGACCTCTATCCACGTTCTTCACCCATCCGATCAACCTTTCTCGCCTCGGAGCAGGGCCTCGGGTCTCCTCCGCCGACGCCTCGCCGGAGACCTCCGTTTCGACCCATTCGACCACCCAATCCACCCCTAACCGGGTCGATGCACTTTGCCCTTGACCCAGGAGTCTTGCTGTGCTGTTTTGCAGATCAAAGAGACCCATCTGAGGGTCCGCATCTCTGAGCACAGGAGCTTCGCTCCTTCTTCGTCGTCGGCCACTCCGTGGTCCCCGGCCTCATCGGAGGTGCCCATCAGCTGCGGAAGAGTCCGAGCTTCATTTCGCCGGTATCAACAGCGTCTGAGGACCCCTCTACCATACGTATCGAGCCGGTGAACTTCGCTGGAGAGGTGTTCTTCTAGTGTCCTCCAGCACCGTCCGATCAGCCCCTCGTGCCAGACTAGATCATGTCCATCTGTTCGCGAGGAGTTATTAGCAGTTCGATCTTCATCTGGGCTTGATCAGGACCGTTCATCCAACGAAAAGGCGTCTTCTATTCTCAGTCGTTCGATCTCCACGTGGCGCTTCCTCATCCATCAGATCATAATAAAGGGGTAATTTCCCTTAGGCCCCTGTCCTTTTGTTATTTCTATTCAGTCCTGTAAATATTTTAGTACGTTATTTTTATTTCGGAACAATTGCGGTTAAGACCTTAGACTTTTTAGTATTTGCAATTTAGTCCTTGTTTATGTGAGCCACGTGCATCGACACGTGAGGGTTTGGGATATTTGCATGATTAGTCATGTATTTCCTATGTGTTACTGATTGCATATTTTTAAATAGGAATTACACTTATGCCCCTCTGAGTCTGAATCACGTGTGTTGCGCGTGTTGTTTTGGGCTTTTTGCAAGTTTGGCCCCTGAGCTTTTTATACGTGTTACTGTTTGGCCCTTGGAAATAAGTTTCTTTGCACTTAGGTCCCTACTTGTTGTGTGCCTTGTTTTTATTGAATAAAATATCAAATTAAATCCAAATTAGGTGAAATTTGGATACGTGGCTCCTACCACTGTGTAAAAATTTCCCTAAATTTTTGGAATATTTTTTAGGCTTTTTGGTATTTTAAAAAAATAAAAAATACGCATTTTTATTACTGTCTGAAAAAAAAATCAAAGAAAAATATAAAAACTTCTTTAAAAATTCTAAAAAAATTAGTGATAGTTAGTTTTACTGTTTTCTAGCTTCTATCCAATTTTGAACTTATTTGGATTTCTAAAGCCAAAAAAATTAAAAAACATTAAAAACCTTATAGAAATTCTAAAAAATTATATAAAAATAAAAAAATTACAAACTCTTTTTCTGTAGCTTAGTTTTTGCATATAGTTTTCATAAAAATTGTCTCCAGATTTTTATAGATCAATTATCTATTTCTTTATTGATCTTTCAATTTTGGCTGCACATTGAGCATTGTTTTTCTTCTTTCTTGATTTTTAGAAAATCAAATAAAAATCATAAAATCTTCGGAAAATTACCAAAAAACATTTAAAGACATAAAAAACACAAAAACAATTTTATTTGAATTTTTGGAGTATTTTTGGATGTCTAAATAAATTGTGATTGTTGATTATTTATATATTTTCACATATTTTCCTTATTATTAAAAATACAAAAAAATTTAAAAAGAATTAAAAATCCACCAAAAAATTCTTTTGTTCATTTTATTTTATTTTTAGACTACTTCGTAGGCCGTCTCGGCCAATTCGTGCTCCTTGAGTCCGACCCTGGTCGCTATACCAGGTTAATAAAATTAGCGAGGACCGCTACTGATTTTATTGTTTGATTGTCTTATTTGGTGGTTCTTATTCTTTCTTGATTGATCGAGTCTTCTCAATCCAGGTCGCAACGACCCGAGAGTGATTTTTACCTCACCCGGATCTTGAGAACTCTGATTTCTCGATCCATCAGAATGGCGTCGTTGTCGGGGAGCACGGTTTAGTAGTCCTTATTTTTTTCCTTTTTATTTGATTTTGTTTTTCGCGAGTTTTTCTGCGGCTTTTCGATTTTTCATGGCTTTTCGCAGCTTTGTGATTTTCTCTATTTTCTTTTATTTTTATTTTTATTTTGTTTTATTTTCTTTTCTTTATTTTATTTTTGATTGTTTTTGTTTTGGGTGTTTATTTTATTTTTGCATACATTGTCTTTTATCATTTCTCTTTTATTATTATAATAATCTATGTCTGATACACCAGTGTTTGTTTGCTTGCGAGGGCCCGAGGACCGAGGCGGCTCTTCTCGAAGAGCCGACGCAACCGTGAGATTCAGAGGCAGTTCCCTTTTGCACGGAGCCGCAAGAGAGCGCGAGGAGACGAGCAGGAGTGCGGGAGTTTAGTTAGGTTTAGATTAGATTTTTTCAGCAGAATTATATTGTTGTAATAATACAGGAACAAACTCAGACTTGGACACTTGTGGTGATTGCGGGGTCTGTTTCGTCGAGCACCGGTGTGCTCGGGGGACCTCACCGCGGTTTTCGTCGGTTTTGTTTTCTGATCGTTTATTTACTGCTTATTTGATTTTCGTGGTTTTCAGCCTTAGCTTCGGATTTTCTGTGATTGCGCCGTAATAATTAGGGTCCATACACTTAACTATCTGGCTATACCTATTAGATCGTAATTTGGACCTAAATAAAATTAATAAAGAAAAGGCTACTTGGTCACTTGAGGGGTCCCGAGCTGCTAGAGGTCGTATACAGCGCTGGCAGGACCCGTTGTGGCAGGCACCGATCGGCATCCGAGACCGGACACCGACCCCTCCTGTTGACCACTTAGTCGTCGGTTCTCTCCGTGTAGAAATTGCTCTGCTTAAGGCCGATTCTCGTGCATCATATAGGTAGTTTATATTCTGTCTTTATTTTATGCGCGGATCACTTTGCATGTAGACTGCTGGAGTCAAATACGCATCTCTTACTCTACATGCATCATTGATTTCCCGTGCATCGGCTTTTTCGTCTTCTCCCCCTGTTTTTGGACTTAAAATAATCAGGAGAACCGAAAAATTCGTTAGGCGTTGTTTGTTTGAAAAATACCTAAAATAAAAACTATAAAATTTGGGATTGCTAAACAAACTTGAACCTAAAAGACACCTCACCTAAAAATCTGTCTTGGGGAGAGCAACCTCCTCATTGTCTGGTTTGTATGCGTGAGAGAGTGACCCGCACACTAGGCTAGAGCCACATCCGAGCCCCGATCAGACTACTGGCCTTTTATATGGGACAGTCTAGTAGGCGGATTGGATTCCTATCAGGTCACGTAACCGCTCTGATATCCTGACATGATCACCTAAATAAAATCGACAAGATAATTGACCGAGCTCTTACGGTCTTCAGCTCAGCATGGAGGAGGTGAATTCAGGGTTTGTTTGCTCATCTTGTTTGTTTCCCAGATCTCATCCGCCCGACTCGCCATATCAAGATGATGGGCATGAGGTCTCTTAGGCAGCCTCTGGCTGCACTGCTTTTTAGCACTCCATCCCGTTCATCAAGGTTGGTTCGTGAGAGCCGAGACCTGCTCTCCGAACACGAGTTCGATTCCGCCATGTTCCCCCTTGACCACCCTTCTTCTATTCCTGAGTTACCAGTGCCAGATGCGAGATAGCAGATAGTTGATATTTCGGCACCGGAGTTTGGGTCTTTTACCTTTGCAGAGACCATGGCCAGCAGCGAGGAGCGCACCGATGGTCCGAGGCCAGAGACGACCACATACGTTCTGGACCAGGGTCCGATCAACACCACCATGTTAGCTTCCCTCGAGACCATGCAGAGATAGATACGAGATCAGGGGGCTTTCATGGTAGAGATGAGGAGAGAGATGGAGTAGATGAGAGCCGACCGCGAGCAGCGCGGGCCCGGAGGAGATGGACCATGGAGACCCGATGAGCCAGCAGCAGCAGCAGCAGCCGCAACAGCAGCATGGCCGAGACCGATGCGGGAGTTGCACAACCCCGCATCGACACTGACACACCGGTGGGTGGTACTTCCATCCATGGATCGCCATATCGCGATATATCGTCGATATATCGGCGATATATCGGTATCGACAGGTCACCGATATATCGCCGATATGGATATATCGGGCATCGACAGGAGAAAAATGCCTAATGGATACCGGGTTTCGACGATATGCATTAATATATCGACGATATATCGACGATATATCGGTATCGACATTGTATCGATATGTTGTCGATATCGATATGTCCTTCCATGCTTCCAGCTATCGTGGGGGACTTCAAGTTCCCCCCGAACACACTTCAGCTATTCCCCTGCTTCCACGGGCTCACCACTGAGGAGCCCCATCTACATCTCCAGGAGTTTGAGATGATCTGCAGTACAGTCCACGATCATCAGGTGGACGAGGACACCATCAGGATGATTGTTTTTCCTTTCTCCCTGGCAGACAGAGCAACCAACTGGCTCAAGCACTTAGGGAGATTCGTATACACCTGGGAGCAGCTCCGCACCGAGTACTTGAACAAGTACTATCCACTCAGGCGGACCAATGCAGCGAGGGCCCTGATCAGCAACTTCTCCATGCTCCCCAATGAGTAGTTTCATGATGCATGGGAGAGGTTCAGAGAGCTGACCGACAGATGTCCGCACCACGACATCACGAAGCCGAACCTGGTTCAGAGCTTCTTCTGCAGGTTGACACCAGAGCTGTAGGGCCTGGTGAATACTTCTTGTGGTGGTTCCTACTTCGCCAAGGATGAGGATCTGGTCTGGGCCATCTACGAGTAGATGTTTGAGAACTATACAGTGATGTCCCAGACCCGACTCTACACTCAGGGACACCCACAGCCACAACCACGGACCGTGCAGTACCAGAGGATAGCACGGGTCAATGCCGGTCCTTCCACTTCGTCCGTGATAGCCACACAGGCCGAGTCCATAGCCGCAGACATGGGCATCATCAGCGAGAAGCTGGACCGGATCGAGTTGATAGAGAAGAAGACATGCCAGGGCATATCTCAGATGGACTAGATGGCACAGATGCTGAGTTACCTGAAGACACAGATCATGTGTCTCCAGGAGGCACAGACGGCTTCTCAGCCCCGTCTTCAGGAATGAGGAGATTCGAGCAGCAGTGGTAGCTCGTCCCAGCGCTCCAGTCAGCCTAGACAGGTTCACCTTGTACAGGCAGAACCGTACCAGCAGCCACAGTCATACTACCAGTCACCACCATCCCCAGACACTCAGATGGTGGTTTACCAGCCGGATCAGCCCCTGGCAGTACTCCCGCCACCTCCCTACGAGCCGGAGCCGTTGATGGATGTCAATGGGATTTGGTACGACCGACCCTAGCCCGATATCCGACAAGACCATCCCGGATTCCGCTGGTCGGCCGGAGGCACCAGTTCCCAGCAACAGCCTCCAGTTTAGGGTGGCCAGTACAGCCATCAGCGAGAGCAGCACCAGCAGCCCCAACCCCAGTTCACCACCAGCAGCAGTTACCCCAGCACCACCAGTAGTATGGTCCTCGTCCCTATCAGCAGGGACAACCTTGGAGGTGAGAGTAGCCTCAACAGTATCATCCACAATACCCCTCTCACCCGCACCAGCAGCAGCAGCCTCACAACCAGCGAGGCCACCCGTCAGGTTCTCATGGGATAGCCTATGAGAACCCTTCCTTAGACGACCTAGCCCACCTCATGACAGAGCAGCAGGCTACCTTTAGACGGGAGACGGATGAGTTCCACCAGGAGATGCGGGAGATTGTGAGAGGGAAGGCCGCCATCCCTGCCCAGATTGAGCCGAACCCGAACAATCTGAAGAGGAAGTCTGAGCATGTAGAGTTTATAGAGATTACCACTCCTAATGATTCATTTGGTGATTTGTCTGCATACATGTTTGATGCTGATTTTGTTACACTTAGGAGCGGTAGGATGCCAGCAGGCGGCGCCTCGTCTGAGCGACGTCCTCATGCCGCTTCCAGAGCGCCAGGCAAGGAGGATCGCAGTACTGATGCCGCGAGAGATGATGACGGTGGTGCTAACGCCACCATGGATGTTGATCCAACCGATGGTACTGAGGCCATCGCTTCACCAGTTGGAGGAGGTGGTACTGACGCCACCACAGTTGTTGAGCCAGAGCGCGGTACTGATGCCGCGAGTCGACATGCCGAGGGTGGTACTGGGGCCACCATTCCTAGATCTGCTAGTCCTATTGTCTTTCCTTCTGTACATATATCTCAGGACGTTTCTGGAAATAAAGGAAAGGGTTTGTTATTTTCGGATCCACATGTGTTGGTTGATGATGTTTGTGTGGATTCTGTTGTTCATGAGCATGCCAGACCCTCTCCTAGTCCTTCATCTGAGAAGGGCCCTGTGATCCCCTTTCGACGAGCACTTCACATGGTAAAGGGGAAGAAAACAGAAAATCAGAAAAAGAATCACCAGATAGAGTTCAACCAGCAGATGATCGATAGATTCCATATCCAGCTGACTCTTCAGGAGGCCTTGGAGCACATCCCTCTACTCCAGAGATCACTTAGAGACAGGACCACAGTCAGGAGGAAGAGGAGGAACCATCAGTCTGAGATCCATGTGCTTACTCGAGCCACTTGTTTCGCGATACAGAACCGTCTCCCAGCCAAGAGGCCAGATGCAGGAGCTCCGTATGTAAGATGCCACATCCATGAGCAGAGGTTTGACCGCACTCTATTAGACAGCGGTTCTTCGATCAACCTACTTCCGGCAGCCCTTCTCGACCGCTTCGAGTTGGGCACTCTATGACAAAGCAGGACGGTCCTTCAGTTTGCTGATCGATCTGTCAAGAGGCCGAAGGGGTTGCTGAAGAATGTTTCACGATTCAGGGCCTGAAATTCCCCGTGAACTTCGTTGTGTTGGACATGAAGATCCGTGAGTCTGTGACCGATACCCCCATCATTTTAGGACGCCCGTTCTTGGCCACTGCCAAGGCAATGTCCGACCATGATAGAGGGAAGGTATACTTTCGCGTCGAGGGTGAGAGTATACAAATAGAGACGGTCGAGGAGACTAGAGCCAGAGATGCAGCTTACTCAGAGCCGACTTCCAATTCAGAGCAGATGATAGAGGCAGGGCGAGACATCCACCAGGACTGTGATTTTGTGATTACAGATGACGAGGCAGTTTGGGCAGATCCAGTCGCACAGGCCATCCTCTCACCTTCAGAGTTTGCTGATGTAGAGATGCCAACAGAGGAGAGCATGGAGAGTGCATTCCTGGTCCAGGATATATTTCAGGCAGTAGACCCAGTTTCCGACCGCTAGACAGATTTTTGTGAGTCTGATACAGATCCCTCGGAGTCAGATATTGATTGGGCAGAGTTTGATGATTTGATACCATGTTTGACTTCTACTGAGCCTTGATGAATACCCATTCATCACTCTTTATTCTTATATTTTAGCTACAAAAACTTATGCAAATGCATGTAGATATGTGTAAATAGGAGCAATTAGCAAAAGCATGCATGTTTGTAAATACTTATAATTAGCATGTTTTTGTGCAAAAATAAAAGAATAAAGATTAAAAAGAAAAAAAGAGGGAAATATTTAGAATAAATATTGAGCAACCTAACCCAAGGGAGGGCTCAGCATGGGTCTGACCGCATAAAAGCCAAAGTAGAGGGAGATAGGGGCTCATGTGTAAATATTTATGTAAATAAATAAAATTATATTTTCCTCACCCAAAAATATGCTTGTATATATTGTGTATATATTTAGAAGATATTAAAAACAAAATAAAAAATTAAAAATCAAAAATCCAAAAATATCTTTTCACCATGTACATAGACCATGATCCTTACTTTATTTCACCTTGTAAATAAATTTATTTATTTTTAAAACTCTTTGTAAATATTCTATGATATATTGTAAATAAAATAAATAAAAAGAAACAAACAAAAATCAAATAAAAATAACAAAAATTAAAATTACAAAAATATCTTGTATATATGCCATGTATATAGTTGTACATAACTATTTATTTCCTCTATGTATATAAAATAAAAATAGCCTTTTATTCCTCATTTTATTCTATAAATAAATAAAATATAAAATAGAAATAAAAATGTATAAAAATAACTAATTAAAAATCAAAAATTAAAAACCCTATATTGTATATATACCTATGTATAGCTATACTATGTAAATACCTTATTTTTATTTCCAAAAATTAATTAAAAATCAAAAAAAATAGAAAAAAATAAATTAAAAATATTTCATGTTTTAAGTTTTTGAAAATTCGGTCATTTAATGGCCCAAAAAAATCAAATAAAAACTTATGGCTTGGCGGGCTCTGATTGGTCCACGGGGGATTGTTGACCCCCGGTCAACTCCCCCCCCCAGGACCACCAGAACCGGGTCTGGTTCGCGGACCCAACTTCTCCCACTTATTCCCACCAGACCCGATCACCATTTCGCCTAATCCAAGGTCCTAATTACTCCCCAGGTATCCGGGAATCTCGCCCGACATTGATCCTAGGGATCCGTGCTCAATCGAGCCGGACCCGAGCTCTTCTTCCCGGACCTGCACCCACATAAAAACCTGAGCTCCGCCGCACTTCATTTCTATCTTTGGCTCGCCACTCTCATTCCCGTGACCTCCATTGCAATCCCTGAGGTGACAGCTCGCGGTTGCCTTTGTCGCAGTGAGGAGGGGGTGCCCGGACCATTGATCCGGCGACGTTGCGCCGCCGTGCTCCGCCCAGAGCAGGAGCTCGAGCCTCAGGCCTTGGCGACCTTCGAGGCAGCGACCAGGAGCTGCCTAAGCTTCAGCACAGCCTTCCACTCCACCCAGGTAGCATCCTAGCTCGCCTATTTAGCGTAATTTCTAGTTTCCCCCAATTCGTACCTCCGACGTATTCCTTTGATTCCGGCTATATCGTACATCTTCTCGATCATCGGAACACTCAGTCACCTCCGCCATCCCTCGACGCACCTTCTCCGCCCCTTCACTCAACCCAGCTGGCACAGGAGCTGGGGTTCGAGCTCCACCGTCCTCCGCTCGCCGGAGCTCGCTCGTCCCGACCCACAGTTCACCCTCACGCCGCTTCTTCGGGTCGAGGCACTTTGCCCTCGACCCGCGAAGCTCTTGAGCTGTTTTGCAGGTCAAGAGGAGGCCATCTGAGGCCCCCTCACATCCAGGCCAGGAGCTCATCGCCGCCGCGCTCGCCGGAGCCCTTCCAGGGCTCGGCTGAGCCATCGGAGGCCACCACCAGCTGCGGGACGTCATCGCCGATCTTCTCCGATCCTTGGAGGCAGCTGAGGAGGACCCTAGCACGCATACGAGGCCGGCGAAACTCGCCGGCCACCTGTTCTTCGAGGGACCTCCATCACCGTCCGATCACCCGCAGCTCCCCAGTTTTCATCTTGATCGTCCATCCACGGAGGAGCAGGCACCGTTGATCCCATCGAGGGGCTGATCCGGACCGTTAGCGCAGAGGAGAGAGGCACCAGCACTGCCAGCCGTTAGATCCTCCACGTGCCTCGCCCTGCACCGTCGATCGGCCCACGTGCGAAGAAGAGAGAGGCGCCACTCACTAGGACCGTCCGATCATCTACGTGGCGCTCATCCAGCCGTCGGCGTAATAAAGGGGTAAATTACCTTAGGCCCCCTTTTAGTTTCTGTTTGACGTGTCAGTCCTGTAAATATTTTATGCATTTTATTTACGTAGGGTAAATTGCACATTGGACCTCGTGCTTGTTTATATTTGCACTTATGCCCCTGTGTATGTGAACCACGTGCTTCGTCACGTGCTTTGTCTGGGTTATTTGCAACTCTTATCCTGTAGTTCTGGAGGTTAATGATTGAATAGAAACTTTTTGGTAATTGCATATATGCCCCTGTGAGTGTTTTTATTCCGCATGTGCGCCTTTTAGTGGGTTAATTGCATAACCGTCCCTGGACTTTTTGGTACGAGTTACCAAAAGGTCCTAGGACTTGGTTTTTATTACCAGAAGGTCCCTGAGTGCCCCAGGCACGCGCCAAGCGCGTGACTTGCTGGGTTATTTACACCTGGACCCCCAGATCTTCGGGTATTTGCACTTAAGTCCCTGTGCACTGTGCCCTCTTTTTGATTTTGAATAAAATATCAAACCACCTCCAAATTCGATGAAAATTTGACACATGGCTCCTGCCATGTTGTAGAATTTTTGAGAATTTTTGAGGACATTTTTGATTTTATTTGTTATTTTTTTAAAATTCAAAAACATCTATTTTAGCTACTGTCTAGGTTTAAAAATCCCAAAAAAATATAAAAACACCCCCAAAAAATCTAAAAAAATTAGTTACTGTTCTTTTTGTGTTGTTTGAATTTCTAGCCAATTTTGGCTATGTTTCATTGAGTAAAAACCCTAAAAATCTAAAAACACCTAAAAACTCATAAAAAGTATAGTAAATAATCTAAAAACCCAAAAAAAATAATTTTGGTGCCCTAATTTTCCTTGTTTTATCTAGTATACAGGAAAATTACCTCCAGGCCCCTCTGAGATCCTTAAATATTTTATTTTTGGATTTTGGGCCTGGTTGGACAGTACCTTGCCTTTTTAGCACTGTTTGATTTTTAGGAAATAAAATACACCTTATAAAAATCCCAAAAATTCACCAAAAACACTTAAAAACCTAAAAAACATAAAAACAATTTTTCTTGAATTTTTGCTTGATTTTTGGTGCTTTAAATAAATTGCTCAAGTGTGCTTTCATTTGCTTTCTTTTATTTTCTCATTATATTAAAAATCCAAAAAAAATATAAAAATTATTAAAAACAACTAAAAATCCTTGTATTTTATTTTATTTTATTTTTACTACTTCGTAGGCCTCTGGCCAACCCGTGCTCCTTGTGTTCGACCCTAGGTGCTATACCAGGTTAATCTCATAGTGAGGTCGCTTTCTTTTGTGCTTGATTGATTTATTTGCTCGAGTGGTCTGATTTTTCTTGATACACTAGTCTGAGTGACTGAGGTCGCAACGACCATTTCTATACCTTTACCTTAGTCATTCGGACCGGTGATCAGAATGGCGCCGTTGCCGGGGAGCACGGCTTAGTAGTATTTTTGTCTTTATTTTCGTTTTTCGTTTCGCGGTTTCTCGCGGCTCTTCGGAGTCTGTGGCTTTTCGCGGCTTTTGTATCTAGTTTCTTTTTGTTTTATTTTGTTTTATTTTGATTTTCTTTTATTTTTATTTTTGTTTTATATTGTGTGTTTATTTTATTTTTCATTTTTGCATATATACCCTGACTTGTATCTTTATTTCTTTTTCTTTTCATTTGATTATTTTTACTGGTCTGACCACTCTTTTCTCTGTCTTGCGAGGGCCCGAGGACCGCGGAGGCGACTTTCGAGGAGCCTGAGCAGCCGAGGAACTTGGAGGCGGCTTCTTTCTCTACGAAGCCGCAGGAGAGAGCGAGAGAGAGAGAAAGTTGAGTGGGTGAGGATAGCTTAGGACTTTATTTCATTTATTATTCTTATTGTAATAATACAGGGACTTGAACTCTTGGACTTGGACACTTGTGACTGTAGCGGGTCTGTTTCGCCGAGCACCGGTGTGCTCGGGGGACCCATTAGGACCTCGCGGTTTTTCGCGGCTTTTCTTTTTCTTTCTTACTGTCATTTTCCGGTTTTCTTCGCGGTTTTTGTCGAGCCCCTAGATTTAGGACTTTCTGGTGATTGTGACGTAATTAAGTAGGATCCACACACCTTAATGACTTATCTGTTCCTATAGACCGTAATTGGACCTGCTTAAAATAAATAATAAAAATAATCGACTCGCTAGCCTCCGTAGCCTACGTGCCGTAGCCCGTCCTGTAAAGCGCTTACTCCTACCCCCGATTTGTCGGGCAGGGGAGGGACGGGCCAAGACCGGACCCTTTGGCTTGGAGGTCGGTGACCGGTTAGACGGTTCTTCGCTAGAAGTTGCTCGTCTAGGACTCGGCTTCCCGCTGCATCATTTAGCTTAGTTTAAATTCTGTCTTTATTTTATGCGCGGATCATTTTGCATGTAGAGAGCTGGAGCAAGGTACGCATTTCTGACTTTGCATGCATCATTGATTTCTCGTGCATCGGCTTTTTCGACTTCTCCCCCCTGTTTTGGACTTAATAATCAGGAGAATCGAAAAATTCGTTAGGCATTTTGTTTGCTTTGAAAAATACCTAAAAAGTGTAACCATAAAATTGGGACTGCTAAGATTATTGACCTTAAAACTCGCTCACCCTAAAAATTTTGTCTTGGGGAGAGCAACCCCCTCATTGCTTGGTTTGTATGCGCGAGAGAGTGACCCGCACCCTAGGTAGAGCCCCCCGTTGCTAAACCCGACTGATTACCGACTCTTCCGTGCGGGCCAGTCGGTTGGGGTTAGCAGCGGATATCCCAACAGGTCACGTAAGCGCTCTGATATCTTGAGTGTTCACCAAAATAAAATCGACAAGATAATTTGACCGAACTTTTACGGTCTTCAGCTCGCGTTGCGTTGGTGAACCGGGGGTTTGTTTTTAGATCATAATTTTTCCAGATCTCATCCGCCCTACTCGCCAGATCAAGATGATGGGTAGACGATCTCTTAGGCAGCCTCTGGCTGCACCGCTTTCGGGCGCGTCTACCTCATCATCTAGGTTGGCTCGCGAGAGCTCAGACCCGCTCTCCGAGCCCGAGTACGACTCCACCCTGTTCCCCCTCGATCCCCTTTCTGACCGTCCTGAGAGACACGAGCCCGAGGAGAGACTGATACATTTGACGGCACCTGAGTTGGGCTCATTTGATTTTGCAGACGTCGAGATGGCCGGAGCAGGCAGTTCTGATGGTCACTCCCGTCGACCAGAGCACATTGTACTAGACCAGGGAGCGATCAACTCCACCCTGATCGCATCACTCGATACAGTTCAGCAGCAGCTCCACGATCAGGGAGCATTCATGATAGAGATGAGGAGAGAGTTGGAGAGGCTCAGAGCAGAGCGAGACCAGCAGAGCGAGCCCGAGGAGATCCCGGATGCAGATGCACAGGCACGAGCCGCAGCAGCAGCAGCCGCCGCCGCAGCGGCAGCAGCCGCAGGAGGAGCAGGACCACCTAGACCGATGCGGGAGTTGCACAACCCCGGATCTACACTGATGCACCATTGGGTTGTGGTTCCGGCTATCGTGGGGGACTTCAAGTTCCCCCCGAACACCTTGCAGATGCTTCCTCGGTTCCATGGACTTGCTACAGAGGAGCCCCACCTCCACCTCCAGGAGTTTTTGATGATATGCAGCACTGTCCACGACAGACATGTGGACCAGGACACGATCAGGATGATCGCCTTCCCCTTTTCACTGGCAGACAGAGCAGCCACTTGGCTGAAACATTTAGGGAGATTTTTCTACACCTGGGAGCAGCTCCGCACCGAGTACTTGAATAAGTACTATCCACTCGGGCGGACGAATGCAGCGAGGGCCCTGATCAGCAACTTCTCCATGTTCCCCAACAAGCAGTTTCACGAGGCTTGGGAGAGGTTCAGAGAGCTCCTGGACAGATGCCCGCACCACGACATCACGAAGCCGAACCTAGTTCAAAGCTTCTTCAGCGGGTTGTCACCAGAGCTACAGGGCCTGGTGAATGCTTCTTGTGGCGGGTCCTACTTCGCCAAGGACCACGACCAGGTCTGGGCCATTTTTGAGGAGATGGCAGAGAATTACATGGTGATGTCCCAGACCCGGCTCTACACTCAGAAGACCCAGCCACATCAGCCAGGACCCGTGCAGTACCAGCGGATAGCACGGGTAGACGCAGGTCCATCCAGTTCGTCTGCAGCCACAGCAGCACAGGCAGAGTCATCAGCTGCAGACATGGGTATCATCAGCGAGAAGTTGGACCGCATGGAGCTGATCGAGAAGAAGCAGTGCCAGAGTATCACGCAGATGGAGCAGATGGCACAGGTCTTGAGCGACATGAAGACACAACTCATGTGTCTCCAGGAGGCACAGACGGCTTCTCAGCCCCGTCTTCAGTCGCGAGGCGACACCGGCAGCAGCAGCAGCTCGTCCCAGCGCTCCAGCACTCCAGTGCAGCCTAGACAGGTTCACCTTGTACAGGCGGAGCCGTACCTGCAACCGCAGCCCACCTACCAGTCTCCACCATCTCCAGAGATGCAGATGGTGGTCTACCAGTCGGACCAGCCTCTGGCAGTACTCCCGCCAGCCCCCTTTGATGCCGAGCCGTTGATGGATGTCAACGGGATTTGGTACGACCGTCCCTAGCCTGGGATCCGACGAGACCATCCCGGATTCAGGTGGGGGAGTGGTGGTCCCCAGCCCCAGCAGCAGCCGTCAGGACAGGGAGGGCAGTACTCCCAGCAGAGAGACCAGCACCAGCCGCAGCAGCAGCCCCCAACGTATCAGCAGCAGTCATCCTATGGTCCTCGTCCCTATCAGCAGCAGGGACAGTCTTGGAGACGTGAGCAGCATGCTCACCAGGGATACCAGCAGCACCCTCCATCCTACCCCTCTTACCCACCACAGCAGTTCCAGCAGCCTCACCCACAGTGAGGCCACCCGTCGGGCTCCCACGAGAGCCCCGCCTTGGATGATATCGCCCGCCTCCTCACGGACCAGCAGGCTACATTCCGACGGGAGATGGACGAGTTCCGCCAGGAGATGCGGGACCTGGTGAGAGGGAAGGCCGCCATACCAGCCCAGATAGAGCCCAATCCGAACAGCCTCAAGAGGAAGTCTGAGCAGGTAGTACCTACTGAGTTAGCCACTCCTAGTGACCCATTTGATGATACTTCTTCGGATCTATTTGATGCTGATTTTGTCACACTTAGGAGCGGTAGGACCCCAGCAGGCGGCGGCGCCTCATCTGAGCACCATCCCGAGGCGCCACAGGAGGAGGAGGAGAGCGGTACTGAGGCCGCTCCAGATGATGACGGTGGTACTGAGGCCACCAAGGATGCTGATCCCACCGGCGGTACTGAGGCCGCCGCTTCACCAGATCTAGGAGGTGGTACTGATGCCACCCATTCAGCCAAGCCAGCCAGCGGTACTGATGCCGCACGACGTCTACCTTCAGCAGCAGCAGAGCAGCCAGCCCGTGGTGGTACTGAGGCCACCGGTGTTTGTAGAGACAGTGATGTTGTTTTTCCTCGTGTTCATGTATCTCGGAACTCTGCTATGAATAAAGGAAAAGGTTTACTTTCTTCTGGTCCCACTGTGGTGCATGATGTATGTGTGGATCCGGTCCCTGAACCGTCTAGACCTTTTCCTAGTCCTTCATCTGAAAAGGACCCAGTGATCCCCTTCCCTAGAGCCCTTCAGATGGGGAAGGGGAAGAAAAATGATCCAAAAAAGAGAGAGCTTGAGGAGTTCAGCCAGAGCATGATTGACCGATTCCATATCCAGCTGACCCTCCAGGAGGCTTTGCAGCACATCCCCCTTCTCCAGCGTTCTTTGAGAGAGAGGACTACAGTCAGGAGGAGGAGGAGGAACCACACTTCAGAGATACATGTGCTGACGAAAGCTACGTGCTTTGCGATCCAGAACCGACTGCCAGCCAAGAGGCCAGATTCAGGGGCCCCGTATGTCAGATGCCAGATTAGTGAGCAGTGGTTCGACCGTACTCTTCTAGATAGCGGATCGTCGATTAACCTTCTTCCGGCAGCCCTTCTCGACCGCTTCGAGTTGGGCACTCTTCGACAGAGCAGGACAGTCCTTCAGTTCGCTGATCGATCTGTCAAGAGGCCGAAGGGGTTATTACGAGACGTTATCGTCACGATTCAGGGCCTGCAATTCCCCGTGGACTTCGTAGTGTTGGACATGGAGATCCCTGAGTCAGTGGCCGATACCCCCATCATCCTTGGTCGTCCGTTCTTGGCCACAGCCAAGGCGGTGACTGATCATGATAGCGGGAAGGTGTGCTTTCGCGTCCAGGGCGAGAGTATACAAATAGAGACGGTCGAGGACTATAGAGCCAGATTCAGATCCCGCTCAGATGCGAGTACAGACTCAGAGCAGCTGACAGACGCAGAGCCAGACATCCACCAGGACTGTGATTTTGTGATCACAGATGATGAGGCAGCTTGGGCAGACCTTGAGACACAGACCACCCTCTCACTTTCAGACACAGCTGATGCAGAGATGACAGCAGAGGAGAGTCTGGAGAGCACAGACCTGGTTCAGGATACCATTGAGGCAGCAGAGCCGGTCCTTGATCGCAGCACGATGATTAGTGATGGTGGTGCTGAGGCCACCTTGTTTTCCGGTGGTACTGATGCCACCGTTTCTGATACAGATCCCTCGGATTCAGAGTCTGATTGGGCCGATTGCTATGATCAGATGCCAGACCTGAGTCCATCTGAGCCGATAGATGAGGAGGAGGTAGATGCAGAGCAAAGCAGAGACAGTGCAGTAGAGCAGCCTTTCCCCGATCCAGTTTGCGAGAGTACACTTTCACTTTCCCAGGCAGATTTGGCCGACCTTGCAGCTTTCACTCAGTTTCTTCCACAGCCAGATTTGCCGGCACCCAGCATTCCAGAGCTGAAGCCGCTCCCTACTTCGCTGAAGTATCGATTCCTTGCGGGCGATCCAGAGATGTACCCAGTCATCATCTCCGCCGAGTTGACTGGAGAGCAGGAATCCCGTTTGATGGGGGTTCTTGAAAAGAACCGCAAGGCGATCGGATGGAGCGTAGCAGATCTCCATGGGATTAGTCCATCAGTGTGCTCCCACCATATCTATCTCGAGGAGGGGGCGAAGCCGTCGCGTGAGTTCCAGCGGCGTCTGAACCCCAACCTGAGAGAGGTTGTGATGAAGGAAATATCAAAGTGGTAGGGTGCAGGTTTTATTTATCCCATTTCCGACTCCAAGTGGGTCAGCCCCTTGCATGTGGTGCCCAAGAAGACGGGCATCACGACTGTGATCAGTGAGTCGGGAGAGGAGATTGCTACACGAGTACCCACCTCTTGGAGGGTTTGTGTTGACTACAGGAGACTCAACCAAGCCACCAAGAAGGACCATTTCCCCCTGCCTTTTATTGACCAGATCATTGAGAGACTGGCAGGGAAGAGCCATTATTGCTTCCTGGATGGGTACTCGGGCTACAACCAAGTGGCCATCGCTCCTGAGGATCGGGAGAAGACCACCTTTACCTGTCCCTTCGGCACATACGCTTTTCGACGCATGCCATTTGGGCTATGCAACGCCCCTGCGACTTTTCAGAGGTGCATGCTGTCGATCTTCTCGGACATGGTAGGGGAGTGCTTGGAGGTCTTCATGGATGATTTCTCGATCTACGGCGACGGATTTGATTCTTGTCTTGACTGCCTAGATCGAGTACTTCAGCGATGTATTGAGTATCACTTGGTGCTATCTTGGGAGAAGAGTCACTTCATGGTGACTCAAGGGACGGTGCTTGGCCACATCATCTCCAACAGGGGCATGGAGGTTGATCCGGCCAAGGTTGTTGTCATTAGAAAACTCGCACCGCCGTCCAATCTGAGGCAGTTACGGTCATTTCTGGGGCACGTTGGATTTTATAGGAGATTCATTCAGGATTTCAGCAGGATCGCCCGACCGTTGACTGACCTCCTGACGAAAGACACCGAGTTCCTTGTCGATGACAAGTGTCTTTCGTCGTTTGCTACTCTCCAGCAGTGTGTGATTGAGGCTCCTGTCCTCCAGCCGCCTGATTGGTCTCTCCCATTCGAGATCATGACGGACGCCTCCGATTTTGCCGTAGGGGCAGTGCTGGGACAGAGGAGGGATGGAGTGCCATTTGCTATACACTATGCTAGCCGCACATTGGATTCCGCCCAGCGGAATTACACGGTCACAGAGAAGGAGATGCTAGCCGTAGTGTTTGCCCTGGATAAGTTCAGATCATATATCATTGGATCTAGAGTGACTTTGTTTACAGATCACACCGCCATCAGGTACCTCATGGCAAAGAAGGATGCCAAGGCCAGACTGACTAGATGGATCCTTCTACTCCAGGAGTTCGACATTGAGATTAAGGATAAACCTGGAGTCAAAAATGTGGTGGCAGATCATCTCTCCCGATTAGAGCAGCCTGAGGATTCTGAGCAGATTGATCCTATTAGAGATACCTTCCCAGATGAGGCGATCCTTGCTATCGCCTCACTCCCATGGTACGCCGATATTGTGAACTTTCTCGTTGCTGGGAAAGTCCCACAAGATTGGCCCAGGCAGAGGCTTGAGACCTTTCTAGCGAAGGCCAAGTATTACCATTGGGAGGATCCCATCCTTTACCACGAAGGAGGGGATAGCGTCTGGCGTCGATGTATTCCTCAGGAGGAACACCATAGCGTCCTCACTTACTGCCACAAGCTTGAGGCAGGAGGACATCATTCTGGGAGGAGAACGGCACAGAAAGTGCTCCAATCCGGCTTGTGGTGGCCTACCCTCTTCAAGGACTCAGATGAGTTCGTGAAGAGGTGTACCGACTGTCAGAGGATGGGCACTTGTGGACAGCGTGATATGATGCCGATGCAGCCCATTCACTTCTGTGAGGTTTTTGACGCATGGGGCATCGATTTCATGGGTCCATTCCCTAAGAGTCAGGGATTTGAGTACATTCTGTTGGCCGTGGATTATGTGAGTCGTTGGGTGGAGGCTATCCCCGCCTGAGCCGCTGATGCGAGAACAGTTTGCAGATTTTTGAGGAAACATATCATCACGCGGTTCGGGGTTCCACGAGTTCTCATCTCTGATGGGGGATCTCACTTCATCAACGACCAGGTGAAGGCACTTGCTAGCGAGTTCGGCATAGATCATCGTGTTGCTACACCGTACCATCCACAGACGAATGGTCTAGCCGAAGTGTCGAATAGGAGATCAAGACTATTCTGCAGAAAGTCGTCCGCCCTGACCGAAAGGATTGGTCACAGCTTTTGGACTCGGTCTTGTGGGCATATAGGACGTCTTTCAAGACACCTTTGGGTACATCTCCCTTTCGCCTCGTATATGGCAAGCCATGCCATTTACCTGTTGAGCTGAGGCACAAGTCACTTTGGGCAGTTACAGACATACTTATGGATCCAGATGGTATAGGAGACCAGAGGAGGGCAGAGCTAGCTGCCCTGGAGGATCTTAGAGATTCAGCTTTCTCAAGCATCCTACATTATAAGGAGAGAGTCAGGGAGTGGCATGATTCTCATACCAGCCACAAGCATTTTGAGATTGGACAGAGAGTATGGCTGTTTGATGCGAGGCTTAGATTATTTCCAGGGAAGCTACAGAGCAAATGGAAAGGACCTTATCTGGTTCGGAAGGTACACGACAACGGTAGCATCGACATATCTGAGTTGTCTTCTGAGAGTACCTTCCGAGTGAACGACCAGCGGCTCAAACCATTTCTAGATCATGAGCCGCGGGTCGTTGATATTGCCCCTATTCATTTTGCGTGAGATGTGGTCTTTGACTCACATCTAATGCATCTCACGCCTGAGCTTTACTGATCCTCCGCTGTATATAGATCCAGATGTCCATATCACCACATTCCTTAGTCCCACATCCCTTTCTTCATCTTGTGATTATGCTATACTTAGGGTGCACCTTACCCTAAGTATATGGGGAATGTGAGACCTTTCGGGTATTTCTTTTGTTTCTGTCTAGCCCTGTTTTGCTGCCTATACTTAGGGGCATTTCACCCTAAGTATAGGGGGGATAGACCCTGTACATTCTCTACTCGGTTTTCCCTTCGTGGACAGCCTGCTATACTTAGGATTACTTGATCCTAAGTATAGGGGGAAGACCCGAGATCCTCTTCACTTTTCATTCTCTTTTGTATAGCCTTCCTTTTCACTTCCCTATACATAGCACGAGTTATGTCTTCTTCATCGCTCTTGACTCTGAGGACATCGTTCGAGCTAAGTATAGGGGGGTGTGTATATATTTCATATATACTTTAGCCATAACTCGTACTTTGTGTGAGTGTGTTAAGAAATAAAAATGGCTAAAAACCACAAAAATTAAAAATTTTCATGTACATAATCTTCTTTTATTTGCACATACATAGCTAGTGTACAAATTATTTTTGTAAAAATGATTTCAAAAATCTTTTGTGTGTAAAGCTTGTGTAAATATTTTTGTATCAAAATTATGTATATAGTACAATTTTTTTCCAAAATGTTTTGAAAATCAAAAGTTTGCAAAATCTTGTGTAAATGTGTGTAAATATCTTTTTGCAAAACTTGCACTTCATGCATCATCATTCATGATTTCAAAACATTTTTCAAAAATTTTGCATGATTGTAAAATAGTGTGTAAATATGCATCTTTTTGTACATATGTATATAGTTTTTCTTGGATGATAGTTGACATTTAAACTAGCCTGGAATCAAATTGAGAAATGGAGCTTGATTAAGATCTTAATCCACCTAATTCTAAGAGGAACCTTATAGGGCTTAGGTTTAAGGCTTTTCAGGTCCATGGTGACTTAATTCTTTGAGTCCACTAGGCTATGATCACATGTCATCTCAATGAGCCTAAGTAGAGCACTTAACAACAACACATGACTCATATAGATTATGGCTTTACTTGGACAACCGCACTATGCACCGAGCTCTCTACGGATGAGGTGGTGAGGAGGCAGTCTTCCTTGACTTGGGGTAGCATATGAGGGTAGTACTTCTAGGCGGAACCTCTCTTCTTCTTATAGTGAAGGAAGTGCGTCTCAACTTGGTCTGGTTGCCATGAGGTCTAACGACGGGAGTTGTGGGTTGCAATAAAGCTTCAAAAGAGGGATAGTCTACTGGCTCAAGAGGAAAAACTCCTTGTATATATGCTGCACATGTATATGTTGTATAGATGCACTCGAAAAAAAAATGTGCAAAAAGAAAAGAACTCCAAAAAAGTGGTGGGTCTGAGAGAAAATGATAATCCCACCGGAGTGTGTATAGAAGTGCAATAAGCAAAGCTTGGTTTCATGATCCACCTGTTGTAGCTTGCAGCAGGGAGACTTGGCTACACTGGTCAAGCTCCCAAGGGTACTTGGCTACACTGGCCTTGACCCATTCTCTTCTTCCCCCTCTTCTTGAGCCGGTTGTACTTGAACTTAGAAGGGAATACCCCGCTCCTCGAGGAAAGAGTGGCCAGATTGAGGTCATAGAGTTACCTTGTTGGGGAGGGTTGTCAAGTTGCCATTTCTGAAGTGGAGAGCTTAGACCTCACTTTCACAGGACAAGAAAAGATTCATGGTCTTCAGGGTTTGTGATTGATGACTTGTTCTGATCTGGAGCATTGAGGAGTCTTGGTTATAGATTGGTGGAACTTAGAGGCTGTTAGGTTTTAAGCTTAAGTCTAAATAAGGTTCCGACACATTAATAATCCAAAGATCTGATTGAGCTCCATACCTCAATTTAATAAAGGCAAGTTTAATAATCAACCTTGATCCATGTACATTCTCTTTTTCTTTTTCTTTCTTTCTTTTTCACTTCTTTTTCAAATAAGTGTTTGCTAAGGGACTAGCAAAGTATAGTATAGGGGGTGATGAATACCCATTCATCACTCTTTATTCTTATATTTTAGCTACAAAAACTTATGCAAATGCATGTAGATATGTGTAAATAGGAGCAATTAGCAAAAGCATGCATGTTTGTAAATACTTATAATTAGCATGTTTTTGTGCAAAAATAAAAGAATAAAGATTAAAAATAAAAAAAGAGGGAAATATTTAGAATAAATATTGAGCAACCTAACCCAAGGGAGGGCTCAGCATGGGTCTGACCGCATAAAAGCCAAAGTAGAGGGAGATAGGGGATCATGTGTAAATATTTATGTAAATAAATAAAATTATATTTTCCTCACCCAAAAATATGCTTGTATATATTGTGTATATATTTAGAAGATATTAAAAACAAAATAAAAAATTAAAAATCAAAAATCCAAAAATATCTTTTCATTATGTACATAGACCATGATCCTTTCTTTATTTCACCTTGTAAATAAATTTATTTATTTTTAAAACTCTTTGTAAATATTCTATGATATATTGTAAATAAAATAAATAAAAAGAAACAAAACAAAAATCAAATAAAAATAACAAAAATTAAAATTACAAAAATATCTTGTATATATGCCATGTATATAGTTGTACATAACTATTTATTTCCTCTATGTATATAAAATAAAAATAGCCTTTTATTCCTCATTTTATTCTATATATAAATAAAATATAAAATAGAAATAAAAATGTATAAAAATAACTAATTAAAAATCAAAAAATAAAAACCCTATATTGTATATATACCTATGTATAGCTATACTATGTAAATACCTTATTTTTATTTCCAAAAATTAATTAAAAATCACAAAAAAATAGAAAAAAATAAATTAAAAATATTTCATGTTTTAAGTTTTTGAAAATTCGGTCATTTAATGGCCCAAAAAAATCAAATAAAAACTTATGGCTTGGCGGGCTCTGATTGGTCCATGGGGGATTGTTGACCCCCGGTCAACTCCCCCCCCAGGACCACCAGAACCGGGTCTAGTTCGCGGACCCAACTTCTCCCACTTATTCCCACCAGACCCGATCACCATTTCGCCTAATCCAAGGTCCTAATTACTCCCCAGGTATCCGGGAATCTCGCCCGACATTGATCCTAGGGATCCGTGCTCAATCGAGCCGGACCCGAGCTCTTCTTCCCGGACCTGCACCCACATAAAAACCTGAGCTCCGCCGCACTTCATTTCTATCTTTAGCTCGCCACTCTCATTCCCATGACCTCCATTGCAATCCCTGAGGTGACAGCTCGCGGTTGCCTTTGTCGCAGTGAGGAGGGGGTGCCCGGACCATTGATCCGGCGACGTTGCGCCGTCGTGCTCCGCCCAGAGCAGGAGCTCGAGCCTCAGGCCTTGGCGACCTTCGAGGCAACGACCAGGAGCTGCCTAAGCTTCAGCACAGCCTTCCACTCCACCCAGGTAGCATCCTAGCTCGCCTATTTAGCGTAATTTCTAGTTTCCCCCAATTCGTACCTCCGACGTATTCCTTTGATTCCGGCTATATCGTACATCTTCTCGATCATCGGAACACTCAGTCACCTCCGCCATCCCTCGACGCACCTTCTCCACCCCTTCACTCAACCCAGCTCTCACAGGAGCTGGGGTTCGAGCTCCACCGTCCTCCGCTCGCCGGAGCTCGCTCGTCCCGACCCACAGTTCACCCTCACGCCGCTTCTTCGGGTCGAGGCACTTTGCCCTCGACCCGCGAAGCTCTTGAGCTGTTTTGCAGGTCAAGAGGAGGCCATCTGAGGCCCCCTCACATCCAGGCCAGGAGCTCATCGCCGCCGCGCTCGCCGGAGCCCTTCCAGGGCTCGGCTGAGCCATCGGAGGCCACCACCAGCTGCGGGACGTCATCGCCGATCTTCTCCGATCCTTGGAGGCAGCTGAGGAGGACCCTAGCACGCATACGAGGCCGGCGAAACTCGCCGGCCACCTGTTCTTCGAGGGACCTCCATCACCGTCCGATCACCCGCAGCTCCCCAGTTTTCATCTTGATCATCCATCCACGGAGGAGCAGGCACCGTTGATCCCATCGAGGGGCTGATCCGGACCGTTAGCGCAGAGGAGAGAGGCACCAGCACTGCTAACCGTTAGATCCTCCACGTGCCTCGCCCTGCACCGTCGATCGGCCCACGTGCGAAGGAGAGAGAGGCGCCACTTACTAGGACCGTCCGATCATCTACGTGGCGCTCATCCAGCCGTCGGCATAATAAAGGGGTAAATTACCTTAGGCCCCCTTTTAGTTTCTGTTTTACGTGTCAGTCCTGTAAATATTTTATGCATTTTATTTACGTAGGGTAAATTGCACATTGGACCTCGTGCTTGTTTATATTTGCACTTATGCCCCTGTGTATGTGAACCACGTGCTTCGTCACGTGCTTTGTCTGGGTTATTTGCAACTCTTATCCTGTAGTTCTGGAGGTTAATGATTGAATAGAAACTTTTTAGTAATTGCATATATGCCCCTGTGAGTGTTTTTATTCCGCATGTGCGCCTTTTAGTGGGTTAATTGCATAACCGTCCCTGGACTTTTTGGTACGAGTTACCAAAAGGTCCTAGGACTTGGTTTTTATTACCAGAAGGTCCCTAAGTGCCCCAGGCACGCGCCAAGCGCGTGACTTGCCGGGTTATTTGCACCTGGACCCCCAGATCTTCGGGTATTTGCACTTAAGTCCCTGTGCACTGTGCCCTCTTTTTGATTTTGAATAAAATATCAAACCACCTCCAAATTCGATGAAAATTTGATACATGGCTCCTGCCATGTTGTAGAATTTTTGAGAATTTTTGAGGACATTTTTGATTTTATTTGTTATTTTTTTAAAATTCAAAAACATCTATTTTAGCTACTGTCTAGGTTTAAAAATCCCAAAAAAATATAAAAACACCCCCAAAAAATCTAAAAAAATTAGTTACTGTTCTTTTTGTGTTGTTTGAATTTCTAGCCAATTTTGGCTATATTTCATTGAGTAAAAACCCTAAAAATCTAAAACCACCTAAAAACTCATAAAAATTATAGTAAATAATCTAAAAACCCAAAAACAATAATTTTGGTGCCCTAATTTTTCTTGTTTTATCTAGTATACAGGAAAATTACCTCCAGGCCCCTCTGAGATCCTTAAATATTTTATTTTTGGATTTTGGGCCTGGCTGGACAGTACCTTGCCTTTTTAGCACTGTTTTATTTTTAGGAAATAAAATACACCTTATAAAAATCCCAAAAATTCACCAAAAACACTTAAAAACCTAAAAAACATAAAAACAATTTTTCTTGAATTTTTGCTTGATTTTTGGTGCTTTAAATAAATTGCTCAAGTGTGCTTTCATTTGCTTTCTTTTATTTTCTCATTATATTAAAAATCCAAAAAAAATATAAAAATTATTAAAAACAACTAAAAATCCTTGTATTTTATTTTATTTTATTTTTACTACTTCGTAGGCCTCTGGCCAACCCGTGCTCCTTGTGTTCGACCCTGGGTGCTATACCAGGTTAATCTCATAGCGAGGCCGCTTTCTTTTGTGCTTGATTGATTTATTTGCTCGAGTGGTCTGATTTTTCTTGATACACTAGTCTGAGTGACTGAGGTCGCAACGACCATTTCTATACCTTTACCTTAGTCATTCGGACCGGCGATCAAGCCTACAGCTAGGGAGGAGGTTGATTCCATGCAGAGCAGAGACAGTCCAGCAGAGCAGCCTTCTCCAGATACAGATTGTGAGCGATAGTTCTCATTCTCCCATGCAGATTTGGCAGCATTCACTCAGACTTTTCAGAGGCCAGATCCGCCAGCACCTACTTGTCCAGAGCTGAAGCCGTTACCTTCGTCGCTGAAGTATAGGTTCCTTGTGGGTGAGCATGAGATGTACCCAGTCATTATCTCCGCTGATCTGACTGGAGAGCAAGAATCCCGTCTAATGGGGGTTCTTGAAAAGAACCGCAAGGCGATAGGATGGAGCGTAGCCGATCTCCAGGGGATAAGTCCGGCCCTGTGCTCCCACCATATCTATCTCGAGGAGGAGGCAAAGCCGTCGCCTGAGTTCCAGCGGCGGCTGAACCCGAATCTTAGAGATGTTGTCATGAAGGAGATCTCGAAATGGTGGAGCGCCGATTTTATCTACCCCATCTCCGACTCCAAGTGGGTCAGTCCGTTGCATGTGGTGCCCAAGAAGACGGGCATCACTACAGTTGTCAGCGAGTCTGGAGAGGAGATCGCTACCCGATTACCCACTTCTTGGCGGGTCTGCGTGGATTACAAACGACTCAACCAGGCGACCAAGAAGGATCATTTCCCCCTGCCCTTTATTGGTCAGATTATTGAGAGGCTGGCAGGGAAGAGCCATTACTATCTTCTGGATGGGTACTCCGGCTATAATCAGGTGGCCATTGCGCCCGAGGACCAGGACAAGACCACCTTCACCTGTCCCTTCGGGACATATGCTTTCAGACGCATGCCATTTGGATTGTGCAACGCTCCGGCGACATTCCAGAGATGCATGCTGTCCATCTTTTCGGACATGATGGGGGAGTGCTTGGAGGTCTTCATGGATGATTTATCGGTCTACGACGACAGGTTCGATTCTTGTCTTGACTACCTAGACCGAGTCCTTCAGCGATGCATTGAGGTTCACCTTGTGTTGTCTTGGGAGAAGAGTTACTTCATGGTGACTCAGGGGACGGTGCTTGGCCATATCATCTCCAACAGGGGCATGGAGGTTGATCCGGCCAAGGTGTATGTCATTAGAAAACTCAATCCACCGTCCAACTTGCAGCAGTTACGGTCTTTTCTGGGGCACGTTGGTTTCTACCGACGCTTCATTCATGATTTCAGCAGGATTGCCTGATCGTTGACTGAACTGTTGACGAAAGACACCGAGTTCCTTGTTGATGATAAGTTCTAACGTCGTTTGAGACTCTCAAGAGCTGTGTTGTAGAGGCTCATGTTCTCCAACCGCCTGATTGGTCTCTCCCATTCGAGATCATGACGGATGCCTCCGATTTTGCCGTGGGGGCCGTGCTGGGACAGAGGAGGGATGGAGTCCCATTTGCTATTCACTACACTAGCCGTACTTTGGATGCTGCCCAACAAAGCTATACAGTCACTGAGAAGGAGATGCTAGCCGTAGTTTTCGCCCTACATAAGTTCAGATCTTACATCATTGGATCTAGAGTGACCATCTACACTGATCATACCGCCATCAGGTACCTCATGGCAAAGAAGGATGCCAAAGCCAGATTGACCAGATGGATCCTTCTACTCCAGGAGTTTGATATAGAGATTAAGGACAATCCTGGAGTTAAGAATGTAGTGGCGAATCATCTCTCCCGATTAGAGCATCTTGAGGATTCTGAGCAGACCGAGCCTATTTGTGAGGCCTTCCCAGATGAGGCGATCCTTGCTATCGCCTCTCTCCCGTGGTACGCCGATATTGTGAACTTTCTTGTTGCCAAGAAAGTCCCACAGGATTGGCCCAGGCAGAGACTTGAGACCTTCCTCGCGAAGGCCAAGTTCTACAACTGGGAGGATCCCCTCCTTTATCACGAAGGAGGGGATAGCGTCTGGCGTAGATGCATTCCTCAGGAGGAGCACCACAGCGTCCTCACTTACTGCCACAAGCTTGAGGCAGGAGGACATCACTCTGGGAGGAGAACGGCACAGAAAGTGCTCCAATCTGGCCTATGGTGGCCTACTCTCTTCAAGGACTCTGATGAGTTCGTGAAGAGATGTACTGACTGTCAGAGGATGGCCACTTGTGGACAGCATGATATGATGCCGATGCAGCCCATTCACTTCTGTGAGGTTTTTGACGCATGGGGCATCGATTTCATGGGTCCATTCCCTAGGAGTCAGGGATTTCAGTACATTCTGTTGGCCGTTGATTATGTTAGTCGTTGGGTTGAGGCCATCCCCGCCTGAACCGCAGATGCTAGGACTGTTTGCAGATTTTTGAGGAAGCATATCATTTCACTGTTTGGGGTCCCTCGAGTGTTGATATCTGACGGGGGGGTCTCATTTCGTCAACGACAAGGTAAAGGCCCTTGCTAGCGAGTTCAGCATAGACCATCGAGTAGCCACTCCATACCACCCTTAGACGAATGGTCTTGCTGAAGTGTCGAATAGAGAGATCAAGACTATATTACAGAAAGTCGTCCGCTCTGACCGAAAGGATTGGTCACAGCTTTTGGACTCAGTCTTGTGGGCATACAGGACGTCTTTCAAGACTCCTTTGGGTACATCTCCCTTTCGCCTCGTTTATGGCAAGCGCTGCCATTTACCTATTGAGCTGAGACATAGGTCACTTTGGGCTGTTACTGATATACTTTTGGATCCAGAGCATGTAGGAGGTCAGAGGAGGGCAGAGTTAGCAACCCTGGAGGAGCTTTGTGATACCTCCTTTTTAAACAGCCTACATTACAAGGAGAGAATGAAGGTGTGGCATGATTCTCACATCGGCCACAAGCAGTTTGAGCCAGGACAGAGAGTATGGTTGTTTGATGCTAGGCTTCGTCTATTTCCAGGGAAGCTACAGAGCAAATGGAAGGGACCGTATTTGGTTAGAAAGGTGCATGACAATGGGAGTATTGATATATCTGAGTTGTCTTCTGATGCTACCTTTCGTGTGAACGGCCAGCGGCTCAAGACATATCTAGATCATGAGTCGTTGGTCGTTGATGTTGTCCCAATTCATTTTGCATGAGATGTGGTCTCTTGACTCACATCTATTGCATCTCACGCCTGATTATCACTGTTCTTCCGACTTGTATAGATCCAATTGTCCATATCACTCTATTCTTTAGTCCCACACCCCTTTTCTCATCTTATGATTATGCTATACTTAGGGTGTACTTTACCCTAAGTATAGGGGTGTATGACTCTCGGGTATTCTTTTGATTCATTTTTACCTCTATTTTGCTGCCTATACTTAGGGAGATTTTACCCCACGTATAGGAGAGGTAGACCCTATACATTCTCACTCGGATTCCCCTTTGTGTACAGCCTTCTATACTTAGGATTATTTGATCCTAAGTATAGGGGGAAAACCCGAGATCCTTTTGCATTTCTATTCTTTCATCCGTCTTTGTATATAGCCTTCCTTTTCACTTTCCTATACTAAGCACGAGTTATGTCTTCTTCATCGCTCTTGACTCTGAGGACATCATTCGAGCTAAGTATAGGGGGGTGTGTATATATTTCATATATACTTTAGCCATAACTCGTACTTTGTGTGAGTGTGTTAATAAATAAAAATAGCTAAAAACCTAAAACCCAAAAATCCATAAAAATTAAAATTTTTCCTTGTAAATAAAAATTCTTTTATTGCACATACATAGCTAGTTGTACAAATTATTTTTTGTAAAAAGGTTTGTAAAAACTGTTTGTGTAAATAATTTGTAAATATTTTGATATCAAAATTATGTATATAGTACAAAATTTTTGTAAAATATTTTGAAAATCAAAAGTTTGCAAAAACCTTGTGTAAATTTGTGTATATATTTTTCAAAACTTGCATTCAGCATACATCTGTGTTTTCAAAACATTTTTAAAAATTTTGCACATGTGTAAATAGTTTGTAAATTGCATCTTTGTAAATATTTGTATAGTTTTTCTGGATCATAGTTGACATTTAAACTAGCCTGGAATTAAATTGGAAAATGGAGCTTGATTAAGATCTTAATCCACCTAATTATAAGAGGAACCTTATAGGGCTTAGGGTTGAGACTTTTCAGGTCCATGGTGACTTAATTCTTTGAGTCCACTAGGCTATGATCATATGTCATCTCAATGAGCCTAAGTGATGAATATGTGATTCATCACTCCAAAAGTTAAAAATAGAGCCTTGTTCCTGAGTAAATAGAGGCATATTTCCCTTTATAATGCATAAATAGCATTCATTCATGCATATATAAAACTTGCATTTTAGCACTCCATTTGCATTAAATAAGAAGCCAACATCATTTGTAAAATGTCCACTCAGCAAAATAAGCTCTCCCTTATACTATGTACACCTTAGTTAATAATATAAGGAAGAAAGCCAGGAATCCCCTTTGTAAAAGCACCAATAAAGCCCTAAAGCCTTTGGACCATAAAATGCTCATAGATCCCTCATACCAACTCCAGAATAGGTCTACTCACTTTCAAATTAATACACATTAAAAGACCTTTAAAATGAGACTAATTTCATCCAATTTGGAGCTCGTATGAAAAAGTTGGGTTTTTGGGCCTCCATGTATACTATATATGTGTATATTTGCACTCTTGTATTTTTGTATCATATTTGACCTCATCTCCGTCTTTGGTCAACATGAAACTTGTAGATCTCATCAAGATCTACAGCTTTCATGTTTTGAGTTTTCCAAATTCGGCCTCCTTCTCTCTTTACATACATTTCTATTTCAGCCAATCACAGCTGGCCACGTGGCGCCCTCTGGTTGCGCCACGCGACCCGCCCCGCTTGACTCATCCGCCTGCGCTCTCAGCCGTTGGATGGTCTTCTTGATCCGACGGTCCAGCCGCTTCCACGGCCCTTAGATCGCTTCGCCCAGATCTAATCCTACCGCTCCATCCCGCCTCGATCTTGGCCGTTGGATCAAGGGATCCAACGGCCAAGACCTCGTCTTCCACCTCTGGCACCCCTCTCTCCCACATTCTCAGCCGTGCGCGAGGGGCGTGCCCCTTCCTATTCATGGCCGCACTCCAGCCACCCTCTCCGACCACCATCACCTCCACGTCCTTCCCCACTCGTCCCTCATCCTCGCCAGCCACCTCACTACCCACGTCGACTGCCAGCGACGCTCCACGAACTCCATGAACCTCGCCCCGTCACCAGCCCGGCCGTCTACTTCGCCCTTTAAATACTCGAGCACCGACCATCATCACGCCCATCCGCCACCCTGAGAGATCTCCCGAGCTCGGAGCGTCCGATTGGTGACAGAGATTGAACGAATCCTTGAGCGAAGACGGTCTTCTTCTCCGGCGAGATCCTCGGCGCCACCGCCGTGTCGCAGCCACTCCTCCGAGTAGCTGCTTGAGCTCATGGACTTACCGCCCCTTCGAGCGACGACCTGGACCTCGACCTCGAGCTCCAAACCCCAGGTAAACTCCTCCATCTCCGTTTGATTCTCGTTCTGATTTTCCCCTTTATTTCTCCGAATTTATTCGCCGTCCACCTTCATCTTCACGCTCCACTTCCACTTCGTCGAGCTCCGTGACGGAGCTCTCATCCTCGCGCTACACTTTGCACCCTCCGACGACGCACTTCACCTTTCATCAGCTCCAGCTCCGCCACATGGTCGGAGCACCATCGCCGGAACCTCATCCCTCCGCTTTCGGCCTCGCCACTCCATCCTCACCTCTCCACTAGCACGCATGAGCTTCGGCTACTCTTCTAACACCTGCAGGTACCCATCTCGTGCATTGGCCGGAACATCACCGGAGAGCCAATCGAGCTTCATCGCCAGAGAGCTCCGACGCTCCTCTCTCCTTCCTGGGATCACCTGAAGCTTCGCCGGACCGCTGCACGTCTTCCGGGATATCTCCGACCCTCCCGAGAGCCTCACCAACGCAAGGAGGACCAGGCGGAGCCAAGGCCTCGTTGCCGGAGCCCCGCCATCTCCTCCGTAGGCGGCGGAGGACCATTGAGGGAGAAGCCCCAGCTACCATTCGATCATCTTGATCGAACGGTCAACTTCACGCCACGTCGCCATTCGCCTGGAGCTGCAAGCCGACGTAGGATCATCTGTGATCCCACGGATCTTAGCACGCCTCGTGTCCAACATCTGCAGCAGCCGAGAGCCGTAGGATCTATCTGTGATCCAGCGGTCTGCATTCAGCCACGTCACCCCCTTCCGCGGTTTCATAGCACCGTTGGATCTATCCAGATCTGACGACCTCTGATCTCGCCATGCGTCAGCACCGACATCCTTTGGATCGATCTTGATCCAAAGGCCTGCAGCCAGCCATGTCAACGAAGTACGAGCCTCTTCCCCGACCCTAGGCTCGGACCATCCGAGGCTACTCCGAGCCTTACTCCAGACCTCCAGGAGCACCCGAGCCGAGCCCAGAGCCTCCGAAGCCACCCGAGCCTAGGTCCCCACGTGAGGAGCACGTGCGACCTGGGTAAATTGCACAGAGGCCCTGGAAGCTTTTCAAAATTACCGAAAGGTCCCTGTGAAGCAGCCCCCACGTGAGGAGCATGTGCCCAGTGGAGAAATTGCATTCCACCCCAGCATTATAGGTAACTGCATTTAAGTCCCCGTCATCATGTTTCTTTTTATGTAATTTTATTTTCTGTATTGCAAATACACCCCTGTCTTTGCATGCATCCCTAGGTGTCATTTAGCATCATTTTGAAATTTCAAAAATTGCATATTGTTGAGTAACTTGTCCTCTATCTGTTGTGTCACTTGTCACATTTTTGTAATTGCAGTAGATTTTTGAATTAATTAATTGGTTGACTTTTGTGATATTTTGCCCAGTTAGACCTTTTAATTAATAATTAATTCTCTGTAGCTCCAAAAATTCTCAAAAATTCGCAGTAGCTCTAGGATAGTTAACTCAACTTTGCATAAAAATTTCATGTCATTTGCACACATATCGAGGCCTGAATAAATTCTTTAGTGATTTCCTTAGTTTAATTTTAATAGGTTCATTTCACAATAAAATGAAGGTTTGATAATTTTTCTAGATTCCTTATCATTAGATCTATCTAGGGTAATTTTATTTCCTTAAAATATTATGATTTGTTATTTATTAAAAATAAATTAGTGAAAAATCACTCTGCCTACATTTTTAATTCACAGTAAATTTATTTAGTGTCTAAAAATTCCAAAAAAAATAGGGTAGCTTTATTTCATCACAATTCATCATCTGGCCAATTTTCATAATTTTTGGACTTCATTTGATACCTTAATTGATTTAACTTTGAATTGGCTTGCTTGTTGCATGTGTCCTGCATAGAAATTAAAAAAAGACCAAAAAAATAATTCCCCGAAAATCATACACTTGGAAATTTGATAAAAATCTACCTAAGGAGACAGATACCTCCCTGAGTTCGACCTTGGACTTCACCAAGTAAAACAAATCTGCTGCTTGAAATTAACTTTAATCTAATTTAAGTGGTTTTTGATATTCCCTCTCGTGTCCGACTGCAATGAACAAATATCGATTAATTTGGACACTAATCTGAACGAATTAAGATAGGGTGTGGGGGTGGTTATCAAATGGTGCCATTGTCGGGGAGGCACAACTTAGGTTAATTTTAGTGAAATTTTGAGTGTTTGATTTTCTTTCCCCGGGTAGTCTGACCCCCGGTTGTCTTGTAATTATTTTTTCTCTCTTTTATTTCTTTTCATTATTTTTCTGTGTCACTCTCTGAACTCAATTTGTTTTTGTGCGAGGAACGCGAGGAGTCGAAGACGCTTCGAGGATCTAGCATTTGAATTTATTGAGTGAATAGAGAGGCTTTGTAATTTTCATTTTTTATTTATTTCTTTTTTTTTCGCATTATTTCCAACGGTTACCGTTTGGGTTCTCGCGCGTGTAAATATAGTGAAATTGTGTTCCCGTGTGTTGTGTGGGTGAATGTAATTTAGCTTGCACTAGCGGCTCCCCGAGCCAATCTAGGAATTGCTTCTGCTCGTAATTACTAGGACCACACAACTCACTTAAAAGATGCACTTAGACCGCAGAACTTAGCCAAAATAACATGTTCTTCACGCTAATAGAACTGCTTGTCTAGGAGCGGATTTTATCGTTTACATTTGCATTTAGATAAAAGTTTTCAATTCTGTTTTGCATCCTGCATAAAAAAGCGAAGGGATCACTATAAGTCTCCTGAACTCAGCATAGCATCATTGTTTTTATCTTACATCGGCTTTTTCTCGATTCCCCCCCTGATTTTTCACATTTAATTAAAAGGAAATTGGGATTGTCCGATAGGCGTGCTGTGTGATTGGACTTAATCAGTGAGAACTTAACTTAAAATCGGGACTGCTAAACATTATTGACCAAAAAAAGAGGAATAAAATTTGAAAATTGTTTGCGGGAGATTAATCCCCGACCTTGTTTTCAGGCTGAGTGAGGGTACTTGAGTGTGTGTGAACACCTTAAGGCAGAGCCTAAATCCCCGCCTTCCATATCACGTTCCAACTAATCCTAGCAAATATCACAAGTCGAATAATTTCAGATTCACTGACTAGTACCAAGTAGCCTCCGCCTGTCTCAGGTAGATAGGTGCGAAATTGCGGTACTTTGTGACAAGTTGCCAGTAACCCCCCGGGGTGAAGTTCCGACCTTGTCAGCCTCCGCCTGCTTGCAGGTAGATAGGGGTGTGGTCTTTGAATCCATCGACTTGGGATAGGAGCGAAGAAAGGAAGGACCGGCGGTATCTTAGGCGACAGGTTGAACATGGAAGACGCATCCAGCTCTGAGCCGACTTCCTTATAGGTCGCGTAATCCTTGCTATCTTGCTTGAAAATCGCACTTAAAATCTACAAGATTAATTGGACTCGATTTCGAGTCCTTCACTGTATTGAGTGTGAAACCAGGGTTTTGGATTGATTTGTTTGCTTCAGGTAGGAGTAAAATCCTATCTTCTTCTCGCCATATCAAGATGAGCGACTGGGGAGATCTCGACTCTTTATTTACCGATTTCTCTATGAGTCCCCCATGTAACTCATCTTCATCTGCCCAAGCGCACCTTGGACCACCCAAGACTCATGACCCTCTTGAGTCTTGGTTCCCTCATACTCAGGGTGGTTACTCTCAAACCAACCCTTTCATCTCCTCTGAGCTTACCGAGGAAGACCATTGCCTCGGTAAGAACCCCTTCCTTGATTTGTCCTCTGACACCGATCTTAATTCATCCACAGGAATAAAGGACAAGATGCCGCCTAAGATGCCACCGGATGAGGAGCAATTATGGCAGATTCTTGCTCGCCTTGCTGAAGTCGAACAGAAGAATGCAGATCTCACGGCTCGGATGGGACAGATCATAGTAGCAGGAGGAATCGATCGACCAATGGTCGATGCCTACAACCCGGCGGAGAACGAGATACAGAATTGGTTGGCACCAGCAGTTCCCGCCGAAGCATTTGAGCTGAAGCCCCACTTCCTTAGTCTGCTTTCGAAGTTCAACGGGAATACCAAATAAGAGCCGTATACCTTCCTCCGTGCCTTCGAGCTGGTTTGCAACAATCTTAGCCATCCCAATGTTGGCCCAGATTACATTAAACTGAAGGCCACCCCATTTTCCTTAGGAGATAAGGCAGCACATTGGCTGAAGAACCTAGGGGTGATCTATAGAACCTGGATGTAGTTCAAGGACCTCTTCCTGAAAAAGTTCTACCCTCTCAGTAGAACTAACCAGATGAGAACGAAGATCGCCAGCTTCTCTCAAGGACCCAGTGAACCTTTCCATGATGCTTGGAATTGGTTCAATGACTTAGTGCAGAAATGCCCCTGCCACGACATTTCTAAGGCAATCTTAGTCCATACCTTGTTCTGTGGTCTAACCCCGGAGATGTAGGGGTTAGTCAGTGCCACCTGTGGAGGAACCTATCTGAACAAAAATGAGCATGCCGTATGGAAGATCTTGGAGCAGATGGCGGAAACTGGCAGGTCGCAGGCCAGGGCCTATCAGTTGTCTCCTTCAATCCTATCCAACGAGACAACCCGAATGACTGTAGCGGATCTAACCGAGGACCTCATCCCTAGCATGGGGATGATTGCCGACAAGCTAACCATGGTCGAGCAGATCCATAAGAGGGTCACTGACCTTGAGTCTCTCTCACGTCTACCGAAGCAAGTGGAGGAACTCACTGAGAAGGTAGCAAAGATGAAGCTACCTGCCCCTTCTGCACCACCTGCACATGTACATCGAGTCCATCTTGTACAGGAACAGGCACCGGGGCCTCAGAGTGGCTGGGTGGAGGACCAGACTTACACCCAGTAGGACCAGCATGCACCCCCACAAGAAGAGACCGAATACGAGGAGCCTCTGCAGGTGTTCGAGATCAACGGGCTGTGGTACAGCCGTGACCCCGTCAGTAGACAGTCGGGGATGGGGAATGGTCAGCCTCACCGACCTTCCCTAGCTTACCAAGGAACCAGCTCTGTCCCCGCACCGCGCTTTCAGTCCAGGCCAGAACAAGGGTACCAGCCTCAGCAGTACCACCAGCAGCAGCGCACATATCAGCAGGGCCCAGCATCGTCCCACCAGCAGCAGCAGTATCGGAATGGCCAGCAGGGCTAGTATAGAACCTCATCCACAAATCAGCCAGCCCAGCCCACTGAATTGGAGTCCCTCACCTTGGCGATCCAGACCCTATCTGATAGGGTCCAACAGATGCAGAACGATTATCTGGATATGAGAACCGATATCAATCATGTCTCTCGTACCCAGGACCAACAGATGGCGCCAAAGACCCCAATTCCCGCACAGGTTTAGGCCAACCCGAACAACATAATCCATGGCCAGAACCGACCTCGTGATCAGGTATATTATTCAGATAACTATTAATCTCAACATGAGATCCTTTCGTACGATAATGTAAATCATATGTCCCTCAGGAGCGGAAGGACCGTGACCATACCTTATCGGGCACGGGCACAGAAGGAAGGAGCCTCCGAGTCTCTACCTGAGGAGAACTTGGAGGAAGAAGAGGAGCAGCACCACCACCACCATTGCCGGCAGAAGAAGAGGACGTCTGAGTCCTCGAAGCAGCAGTCCTGCATCAGCACGGAGTCCGACGAAACCAATGAAGAGCCCGCACCTCCATCTGAGGAGGATCGTCCAGAAGTTGCGGAAGAAGCATCACCGGTTTCGCCACAGCATTTTCTTTTCAGTCAGAGTCAGAGTCCTAGTTTATTTCAGAGTTAGAGTCATGTAAAGAACTCAGTTCCAGAAGTTAATGAAAATCTTTCAGTTTCCAAACATGAGTTGGAGTCAATAATCCCTTTCCCCCGAGCTCTAAAGGGTGGAAAGAAGAAAATGAAAAAAATCCAAAAAGATGACCCTGAGATGGCAGAGTTCTGCAACCAACACATCTAGGTCACAATCCCCTTTGACAAGTATGTGGAAATGACCCTTGCATTTCAAAAATACCTTAAGGTGTGATGCACACCTACTAGGGTTAGCAGGAAGTCCAAAAGCCGTGTTGAGAACACATTTTATCCGTAGCCACGACTTGTGCAATAAAGAACTCGTTTCCAAGGAAACGAAGAGATATGGGTGCACACTATGTAGTGAGTCATGTTGATGACATCGCGTTTGCACACACTCTCCTGGACAATGGTTCCTCAATCAATCTGATGCCTACAGCCCTCTATGAGCGGCTTAATTTCGGACCTCTTAGGAAATCTAGAGCCCTTCTACAGTTTGCTGATAAATCAACCAAGAGGTCCCAAGGAGAATTTAGGAACATTGTGATCAAAGTTGAGGGAGGGACAGGAATACATGATGGACTTCACTGTCTTGGATATGGAAACCCCTCGTAATTGGAGAGATTCCCAGATCATCTTAGGCAGGCCCTTCCTCAGAACAGCAGGGGCCTTGTTTGATTATAAGATCGGGAAGATCCAGTTCCAAACTCCAGGCGGAGATGAGGAACTCGAGATGAAGCAGACAAGATGGCAGAGACCGGATTCCGAATCCAGCAACGAGTACTCTTCAACCGAAGCAGACTGCGATCATGTAGACACAGTTGGGCCATGGAGACAGAACCCAGCTAGCACCGATGCGTCCATCTCCTCCGAAGATGATCCAGTGCATGAGTCAGTTTGCGAGGTTTTCAAGAACGAGTACAACTCAGAACTTGCATCGCCCTACATCTTCGATGACTTAGAGGCCCAGTTGGGCCTGTCAGTCCTTACCTCTTTAGGACAATCGAAAGATGAGGATGACGAGTCGGACGAGGCTTTTGCCGATTGTATGGAGACTTTTGACGATCCGACTCCTGAGCCAAATAACTTGGTGGCAGCCATCACAGAAAAAGATCCAGCCACTTCCAACACTGAACTAGATCAGATTGAGCCAGACTTCTTAGACGATCACACTATTCCTGAGCTCAAACCTTTACCCACAACTTTAAAATACGCCTTCCTTGCGGGTCAGGACAAGAAATTTCCGGTCATCATCAGTCCGCGATTGACCTAGGAGCAGGAATCTCGCTTGCTAGAGATCCTGGAGAAAAACCGCAAGGCGATAGGCTGGAGCATTTCTGATCTCCACAGGATAAATCCCGCTCTATGTTCGCACCATATCTACTTAGTGAATGATGCCAAACCCTCTCGTGAATTCCAACGTTGTTTGAATCCAAATTTACGAGAGGTCGTGAAGAAGGAGATAGAGAAATGGTGCAACACGGGTTTCATTTACCCAATCTCCTACTCTAAGTGGGTGGCCCCAATCCATGTTGTCCCGAAAAAGTCGGGAATTCAGACAACCACCAATGAGGACGGAGAGGAGATCGTGACACGAGTGCCCACGTCGTGGCGCATCTGTGTGGATTACAGATGCCTGAATGCCGCAACGAAGAAGGATCATTTCCCCATGCCGTTCATTGATCAAATCTTGGAGAGACTAGTGGGGAAAGAATTCTTCTGCTTCTTAAATGGGTTCTCGGGCTACAATCAAGTAGCCATAGCCCCGGAGGACCAGGAAAAAACCACATTCACATGCCCCTTTGGTACCTATGCTTTCAGGCACATGCCTTTTGGGTTATGCAATGCTCCAGGTACTTTCCAAAGGTGCATGATTGCTGTATTCGCCGAAATGGTCGGCGAATTCCTGGAAGTCTTCATGGATGACTTCTCAGTCCACGACGATTCCTTCGATTCATGTCTTAGGAATCTGGACCGAGTCCTCAAAAGATGTTGTGAGGTTAATCTAGTGCTTTCCTGGGCGAAAAGTCACTTCATGGCGACGGAGGGCATAGTGTTGGGGCACGTCATCTCCAAGAGAGGAATGGAGGTTGACCCTGCCAAGGTGGATGTGATCAGACGACTCCAGCCACCAACCAACGTAAAACAGTTGCGGTCGTTCCTCGGGCATGTTGGATTCTATCGGAGATTTATTAAGGATTTTTCTAAGATTGCCCGATCGCTAACTGAGCTTCTAGATAAAGACATGGAGTTTATTGTTGATCACAAATGTCTTGAGGCCTTTAAGCTATTGCAAGGAATGATTATGGACACACCTATCCTACAAGCCCCAGATTGATCTCTACCTTTTGAGATCATGACAGACGCCTCAGACTTTGCTGTGGGGGCTGTATTAGGACAGAGAAGGGATGGCGTCCCGTTCGCAATTCACTACGCAAGCAAAGTGCTTGACACCGCTCAGCGTAACTATACAGTTACGGTAAAGGAAACGCTTGCGGTAGTGTTTGACTTGGACAAGTTCAGATCTCACTTAATTGGATCCAAGGTAATTGTGTTCACTGACCACACGGCTCTACGATATTTGATGGAGAAGAAGGACGCGAAGGTGCGTCTTCTTCGGTGGATTTTTCTTATCCAGGAGTTTGATTTGGACATACGTGATAAACCTGGAAAGAAGAATGTAGTAGCCGATCATCTTTCTCGTCTCGAAGATCTTAATACTTCCGAGGATTCACCAATTCGAGACTCCTTCCCTGACGAGTCGATTTTCGTTGTCGACTCACTCCCATGGTATGCCAATATCATGAGCTATCTTGTATCCAAGAAAGTTCCCGAAGATTGGCCCAAGAGCCACATTGACCGTCCGAAATCGGACGCTAGACACTACCATTGAGAGGATCCGATCCTTTTCTTTGAAGGAACGGATTGTGTTTGGAGACGGTGTATTCCTCAGGAGGAATACCAGAGTGTCCTTTCTTTATGCCACAACTTAGAGGCAGGAGGACACCACTCCGGGAAGAGGACCGCATGGAAGGTACTTCATTGTGGCTTTTACTGGCCGACTCTGTTTCGCGATGCCATCGCTTCGCGAAGTCGTGTCCGGTGTGACAGAGAATGGGAGGAATCGTTGGTTCCAAGGATGAGATGCCGATGCAGCCTGTCATCATTTGTGATGTCTTTGATGCCTGGGGCATCGATTTCGTGGGCACATTCCCTGTTAGCCACGGGTTCGAGTATATCCTTCTTGCGGTAGACTATCTATCCAGATGGGTGGAGGCTATCCTGACCCAAGCCGCAGACAGCAGGACTGTTTGTAAATTCATCAGAGAGCACATCATCTCTAGGTTCGGGATCCCCAAAATGATGATATCAGACAGGGGTAGCCACTTTGTGAATCAGGAGGTGAAGAAACTCCTAAAGGACTACGGCATCGAACACCGTGTTGCTAGCCCTTACCACCCACAGACCAATGGTATGGCTGAGGTTTCAAATAGGGAGGTGAAAACCATATTGCAAAAGCTTGTCCGCCCGGACAGGAAGGACTGGTCTCAGATCTTGGATCAAGTCCTCTGGGCGTATATGACAGCTTACAAGACACCATTAGGAACCTCCCCATTCCGAATGGTATTCGGAAAGCCGTGCCATTTGCCCGCAGAGTTAGTGCACAAATCAGAATGGGAAATCAAGAAGGTCAACTGGAACACGCACCTTAGGCAGAAGCAGAGAGACATGGATCTGAATGAGCTTGTGGAACTCAGAAACCGTGCATATGACAACAGTTTGGTGTACAAGGACAAGGTGAAGCATTGGCATGATAGATATATCAGACGAAAGACCTTTGTTCCTGGACAGAAGGTATGGTTGTTTATTGCTAGGCTGAAGATCTTCCAAGGCAAGTTGAAGTCCAAGTGGACAGGCCCATTTGTCGTCCGCACGGTGCATGATAGTGGATGTGTCGAGATCTCAGATCTCGCAGATGACACACCGACATTCCTAGTGAATGGACAACTGTTGAAGTACTTCGTCGAATCCAATGAGCAGTTAGTCCATGTTGAGGAGATTGTATTCATGCGCGAGACAGATTCAGTAGATACACCTTGAGCCGTGTATGAGACCTTGCAGCAGTGAGCTCCAGCCATCGGCAGCATCTTGAAAGATTCAGACCGACTCATTTGTATATATCATCGTTTTTGTACATCCTATCCTTTCTCCCCCGCGACTCTAGTAACCATCCCCACCTCATCGAATCACTATCTTGGACTATACTTAGGATGACCAGATCCTAAGTATAGGGGGGATGAGTCACTTGAGTCAGTTCTCTCTCCTGATCACGTCGGTCCTCACACTCACTTCCATCCTATACTTAGGCTGACCTGAGCCTAAGTATAGGGGGGACCGATGCCCACATTGTATATTCATCCACTTCTCTTCTTGACCTCGTCCGCCCCACTTTTTGACTTTCTTCTATACTTAGGCTGCCAGAGCCTAAGTATAGGGGGGCCGGTCGATTTCTATACATTTTCATTTCTCTTTAGCTCTCTTACGCTTAGCACGAGCTATGTCTTTTTCCTCGCTCTTTGTGCTCTGAGGACATAGCACACGCTAAGTATACGGGGGCGTATATATATTACATATATACTTTACCCATAGCTCGTACTTTCGCATATTTTTGTATATATTTTACAATAATTACAGGAGGGTAAAAATTGAAAAAAAATGCATATATACTTGTATAATACTTGTAAACCTCTTGTAAATTGTTGTAAAATAGGAGGTATACCAAAAAAATGAAAATAACAATAGGCTTCTTATTTACTCTTGCATATCATCTCTGCATCTAAGAAAAGAAAAAGACTCTTGCATTTTCATTCATCTTCATAGCATGACATCTGCATCTCATCTGCATATCTTGCATATGCAAGGTGGAAAGCTAGTGGGTTCTGAACCAAGTTGTGAGTAGATATTGAGGATGGACTTGATTTGACCTTAATCCACCTAATTTCAGAGGAACCTTATAGGATCTGGAGTTAAGATTTCTCAGGTCAAGTGACTTAATTCTTTGAGTCTGCAAGTCTATGTTCACATGTCATCTTGATTAGTCTAAATAGAATATCTCGTGCATACACAGTATTCTTTTAGATAATGACCTAACTTGAACAAGCACAATGCACGTAGCTCTTCATTGATGAGGTGGTGAGGAGGTAGAATCCTTTAGCTTGGAGTAGCACATAGGTGGAAACATCCATCCTCCTCTAGGGAGGGTAGTGCATCTCAACCTAGTCTGGTGGTGTTGACATCTAAGGACAGGATGATGTGGGTTGCAATAATGCTTCAAAAGAGGGATAGTCTACTGACTCAAGAGGAAAAACTCCTAATGTACATGCTGCACCTTGTATGAGTGTGAAAAAAAATGCAAAAAACTCCAAAAAAATCAGGCAGGTCCAAGTGAAAATAAAATACCTGTCGGAGTCTGTATATTCACAAAGAAATGCAGCTGGATGACTTGGCTACACTGGTCAGGCATCCTGGGATAGGTAGCTACACTGGCTACCGTCCATTCTTTTCTCTACCCCCTCCTCTTGAGTTGGTCGCACTTGAACTTAGAAGGGAATACCCCGCTCCTCGAGGAAAGAGTTGCTGGACCGGGTTATTGAGTTACCTTGTTAGAGGAGGATGGTTCCGAGCCATTTCTAATGTGGAGAGCTATATCTCACTTACACAGTACAAGTAAGAATCATAGTCATCAGAAATTTGCGTTTGAGGATTTGTTCTGACCTGACTATTGAGGAGTCTTGAATAGAAGACTTGTGGAACTTGAAGTCTGTTAGGTCTTAAGTTCAGGTCCAAATAAGGTTCCGCCACACAATTAATCCAAAGGTCGAGTCAAGCTCCATTTTTAAGTTTTGTTCATGACCTTGGTATGGAACCCAAAATCATTTCACTTTTGCATTTCATTTAGTTGCTCAGGGACGAGCAAGGTTTAAGTATAGGGGGTTGATGAATCTGTGATTCATCACTCCAAAAGTTAAAAATAGAGCCTTGTTCCCGAGTAAATAGAGGCATATTTCCCTTTATAATGCATAAATAGCATTCATTCATGCATATATAAAACATGCATTTTAGCACTCCATTTGCATTAAATAAGAAGCCAACATCACTTGTAAAATGTCCACTCAGCAAAATAAGCTCTCCCTTATACTATGTACACCTTAGTTAATAATATAAGGAAGAAAGCCATGAATCCCCTTTGTAAAAGCACCGATAAAACCCTTAGACCATAAAATGCCCATAGATCCCTCATACCAACTCCAAAATAGGTCTACTCACTTTCAGATTAATACACATTAAAAGACCTTTAAAATGAGACTATTTCATCCAATTTGGAGCTCGTATGAAAAAGTTGGGTTTTTGGGCCTCCATGTATACTATATATGGGTATATTTGTACTCTTGTATTTTTGTATCATATTTGACCTCATCTCCGTCTTTGGTCAACATGAAACTTGTAGATCTCATCAAGATCTACAACTTTCATGTTTTGAGTTTTTCCAAATTCGGCCTCCTTCTCTCTCTACATACATTTCTATTTCAGCCAATCACAGCTGGCCATGTGGCACCCTCTGGTTGCGCCATGCGGCCCGCCCCCTTGACTCATCCTCCTGCGCTCTCAGCCGTTGGATGGTCTTCTTGATCCGAAGGCCCAGCCGCTTCCATGGCCCTCAGATCGCTTCGCCCAGATCTAATCCTACCGCTCCATCCCGCCTTGATCTCGGCCGTTGGATCAAGGGATCCAACGGCCAAGACCTCGTCTTCCACCTCTGGCGCCCCTCTCTCCCACGTTCTCAGCCGTACGTGAGGGGCGTGCCACTTCCTATTCTTGGTCGCACTCCAGCCACCCTCTCCGACCACCATCACCTCCACGTCCTTCCCCACTCGTCCCTCATCCTCACCAGCCACCTCACTACCCACGTCGACCGCCAGCGACGCTCCACGAACTCCATGAACCTCGCCCCATCACCAGCCCGGCCGTCTACTTCGCCCTTTAAATACTCGAGCAACGGCCATCGTCACGCCCATCCGCCACCCCTGAGAGATCCCCCGAGCTCGGAGCGTCCAATTGGTGACAGAGATTGAACGAATCCTTGAGCGAAGACGGTCTTCTTCTCCGACGAGATCCTCGGCGCCACCGTCGTGTCGCAGCCACTCCTCCGAGTAGCTGCTTGAGCTCAGGGACTTACCGCCCCTTCGAGCGACGACCTGGACCTCAACCTCCAGCTCCAAACCCCAGGTAAACTCCTCCATCTCCGTTTGATTCTCGTTCTGATTTTTCCCTTTATTTCTCTGAATTTATTCACCGTCCACCTTCATCTTTACGCTCCGCTTCCACTTCGCCGAGCTCCACGACGGAGCTCTCATCCTCACGCTACACTTTGCACCTTCCGATGACGCACTTCACCTTTCATCAGCTCCAGCTCCGCCACCTGGCCGGAGCACCATCGCCGGAACCTCTTCCCTCTGCTTTAGGCCTCGCCACTCCATCCTCACCTCTCCACTAGCACGCACGAGCTTCGGCTACTCTTCTAACACCTGCAGGTACCCATCTCGTGCGTTGGCCGGAACATCACCGGAGAGCCTATCGAGCTTCATCGCCAGAGAGCTCCGACGCTCCTCTCTCCTTTCTGGGATCACCTGAAGCTTCGCCGGACCGCCGCACGTCTTCTGGGGTATCTCCGACCCTCCGGAGAGCATCACCAACGCAAGGAGGACCAGGCGGAGCCAAGGCCTCGTCGCCGGAGCCCCGCCATCTCCTCCGCAAGCGGCGGAGGACCATTGAGGGAGAAGCCCCAGCTACCGTTCGATCATCTTGATCGAACGGTCAACTTCACGCTACGTTGCCATCCGCCCGGAGCTGTAAGCCGCCGTAGGATCATCTGTGATCCCACGGATCTTAGCGCGCTGATGAATACTCATTCATCACTCTTTATTCTTATATTTTAGCTACAAAAACCTTTGCAAATGCATGTATATAGTTGTAAATACAAATAATTACCAAAAGCATGCATTGTGTAAAAAATAATAATTAGCATGTTTTTGTGCAAAAATAAAAGAATAAAGATCAAAAAGAAAAAGAGGGAAATATTTAGAATAAATATTGAGCAACCTAACCCAAGGGAGGGCTCAGCATGGGCCTGACCGCATAAAAGCCAAAGTAAAGGGAGATAGGGGCTCATGTGTGTGTATATATATATAAATAAAATAAAAATATTTTCCTCCCAAAAATAGACTCAAAAGGGGCTTGTGAATATTTGTATATATTTATAATTATAAAATCAAGATAAAAATAGTAAAATTAAAAAGAAAACAAAAACATCACTTATGTACATAGGCACCATGTATATAGTCCATTCATCTTATATTTATTTAGCTTTTATAAATAAATAAAATTAATTTCTAAAAATTTTTGTAAATATTTTATATGATATGGTGTAAATAAATAAAAATAAAAACAATTAAAACAAAAAAACCAAATAAAAAAAACAAAATTAAAAACCCAAAAATACTTGGTAAATATACCATGTATATATATGTACATATCTATTTATTTCACCTATGTATAAAAATAATAAAAATAAAATAAAAATATCTTTTTATTCCTTATTTTATGATATAAATAAATAAAATATAAAATGGGAATAAAATTGTATAAAAATAACAAATTAAAAATCAAAATTAAAAACCCTATATTGTATATATACCTATGTATAGTACTATATTGTAAATACCCTATTTTTACTTTGAAAAATTAATTAAAAATCACAAAAAATAGAAAAAAATTAAAACAAAAATATTTCATGTTTTGACTTTTTAATAATTCGGCCATTAGTTATTTTTAATTTAATTTCCAAATATTTGCCACGCGGCCGCTTCCCATTGGTCCAGGGGGGTTGTTGACCGCCCAGTCAACTCCCCCCCAGGACCACCTTCCACGGGTTTTGGTTCACGGACCCGGTTTCTCGGATTTTTCGCACCTAAATCCGATCATCTATCTTCCTAAATCTCGGGTCCATCTTAATCATGGCAGACCCGGCACCTTCGCTGGCGCATCCGCATCGAGATCCGCGCCTCATGCAGCCCTACCCGATCACTCCTAGCCGGACCTGCACCCATACTTAAGTTGAGCTCCGCCACCCTATTGCCCATCTTTGGCTCATTTGCTTCACCACCTGTGACCTCCACCGTGTTGGCGAGAGTGACAGCTTGCTCCAGCAGGTGTTGCAGCGAGGAGGGAGCAAGCGGCCACTGATCCGGCGAGCCACCACCGCCGTGCTCCGCCCAGAGCAGGAGCTCGAGCCTCGGAGGTCGACGCTCCTCAAGGCAAGGACCAAGAGCTGCACAATCTCCTTCCCAGTCGATTCCTCCACCCAGGTAGACCCATTTCCCTTTCCTTTTCATTAATTTCCGATTACCCCCAATTCGCCCCGTCGCCGACCACCGTCGATTCCGATCACGTCTGCCTCCCATTCGACCATCGGGCTGCACCATAGCCTCCGCCTTCCTCCCGCGCACATTCTCCGCACTTCCATTCAACCCAGCTCGCACAGGAGCTGGGGTTCGAGCTCTTCCGTCCACCCCTTCGCCGGAGCTCGCCCGCACCGACTCCCCGACCGCTTTCACCACGCCTAACGGGGTCGAGGCAGTTTGCCCTCGACCCGCGAGCTTTCTGGTGCACTTTGCAGGTTCATCCAAGCCCATCTGAGGGCTTAGACCATTTGGTCCAGTAGCTCCACCTTCGCCGACCTCGCCGGAGCTCTCCAGGGCTCGGTTGGGTCATCGGAGGGCACCACTCGACGCAGAAGCCTTCCACGCACCTTCTCCGATCTTCAGCGAGCTTCCAGGAGGACACCAGCGCCGCCACGAGCCCGGCGAAGTTCGCCGGAGCCTAGTTCGTCCAGCATCCTCCTCGGCCGTCCGATCGCCCCCGAGCTCCAGACTCGATCCTGTGCGTCCATTTGAGGAGTTCACAACACCGTCAAATCTTGGGAGGGGCGATCTGGACCGCCCGATGCGCGAGGTTTAGCCACCGCTACCCTCCCACCATGCGATCTTCCACGTGGCTACGCCTTTGCCGTTCGATCATCGCGAGGAGCCCAGCTTTGGAGCGCCACCTGATCCTGACCGTTTGATCCACCACGTGGCGTCCATCCAACGACTTCATTAATAAAGGGTAATTTACCCTTAGGCCCTGCCTTTTATTTTATTTAGCATTTAGTCCTGTAAATACGTTATCTAGTTGTTTTATTTTTGGTACAATTGCACTGAGGACCCTGCGCTTTATCTTATTTGCTTATATGCCCATGTGTATGGTGTAGCACGTGCATCGACACGTGCTTTGTTGGGTATTTTGCATTATTAGCCCTGTAGTTCTGGCTGGTTCTGAAATGAATAAAAACTTTTGGATAATTGCTTTTATACCCCTGTGCGTGAATTAATTGTGCATGTGCGCTTTTTATTGGGTATTTTATAAACAAGCCCTCGGACTTTTGGTACCTGTTACCAAATAGCCCCTGGAACTTGTTTTTATTACAGTTGGGTCCCTGAGTGCCTCAGGCACGCTCGACGCGCGTGTTTTCCTGGGTATTTTGCACCGGACCCCCCAGAGCTTTGGGTATTTGCACTCAGGTCCCTATGCACAGTACCTACTTTTTATTTTTGAATAAAATAACAAATTAACTCCGAATCCAATGAAAATGGATACATGGCTCCTGCCATAGTGTAAAATTTTCTGGAATTTTTGGAGACATTTTTGTTTTGATTTGATATTTTTAAAAATTCAAAAACCTCCATTTTTGTTACTGTTTGATTTGAAAAATAACAAAAAATATTAAAACCTATTTAAAAATTATAAAAAAGTTAGCTACTGTTTCTTTTGTTGTGTTTGATTTTTCAGCCAATTTTGGCTATTTTTCATTACATAAAACTCATTAAATTTGAAAAACACCTAAAAACTCATAAAAATTCTAATAATTAATCTAAAAACCCAAAAATAATAATTAAGGGCCCAAATTTTCCTTGTTTCTTTCGCTATACAGGAAAATTACCTCCAGGCTTATTGGGGATTTTTAGATATTTTATCTAAGTCCCTTAAGCTCGGCTGGACAGTACCCCCTTTTTCTGTCATTGTTTCATTTTTAGAAAATTAAATAAACATAAAAAAATCCTAAAAATTCACTAAAAACAGTAAGAATTATAAAATACACAAAAACATTTTTATTTGAATTTTTGGTTGATTTTTAGTGCATTAAATAAATAGTTGAATTGCCTTGTGTTCTTGTTTTCTTTAGTTTCTTAATTAATTTAAAATCCAAAAAAATATAAAAAGAATTAAAATCCACCAAAAATACCCTTTTCTTTTCTTTTAGTTTATTTTTGACTACTTCGTAGGCCGTGAGGCCATCACGTGCTCCCTGAGTTCGACCCTGGTCGCTATACCAGGTTAAAATAATAGCAAGACCGCTATCGTGTTTTGAGTTGATTTTATCTTATATTGGTGGTCTCTTTTTCTTGATTGACACACCCGGGCGATTGAGGTCGCAACGACCATTTTAGATATACCTGATTACCTTGCTCGCTCGCATTTTTGTGCCCATCAGAATGGCGCCGTTGCCGGGGAGCACGGCTTAGTAGTTTTCCTTTTATTTTCATTTTCTTTTTCGCGGCTTTCCGCGGCTCTTTCAGAGTCCGCAGCTTTTCGCGGCTTTTTGTTTTTATTTTATTTTTGCTTTATTTTGTCTTATTTTATTTTCTTTTATTTTTGTTTTTGTTTGAGTTTTGTTTGTTTATTTTATTTGCCATTTTGCACATATACCTATGTTTTTAGTTATTGCTCATATTTGCTCATTTTATCTGGGTTTGACACTTGTTTCTTTCTTGCGATGGGCCCGAGGACAGAGGCGGCTGATCTCGAGAAGCCAACGCAACCGAGGAACTTGGAGGTGGCTCCCTTCTGCACGGAGCCACAGGAGAGCATGAGAGAGTAGACGAGTGGGCGAGGATTAGAGTAGGATTAGTTTAGATTTTTTATTATTCATTTGATTATTATTATAATAATACAGGGACACTTGCTGGACTTTGAACTTCTTTCTCGGGTCTATTTCGCCGAGCACCGGTGTGCTCGGGGGACCCAGTTCGCGGTTTTGGTTTTCTTGCTGCCTTTGACGGTTTTACGTGGTTTTTATCGAGCCCCTAGACTTAGGATTTTCTGCTTGATTGTACCATAATTAGTAGGATCCCCACACCTAATTGCTTGCATGTTCCTATAGTGCGATTAATTGGACCTACTAATAATTGATTACTAAAAATAACTGACTCATCCCCTTCGTAGCCTACGTGCCGTAGCCTGCCCTGCCAAGCGCTGCTCCTGAACCCGATGTGTCGGGAGGAGGAGGGGTAGACCGAGACCGGACCTTTGGCTTGAAGGATCGGTGACCAGTTAGACGGTTCTTCGAGTAGAATTGCATGTTTAGGACTCGGTTTTCACCGCTGCATCATATAGGTAGTTTATTTTCTGTCTTTACATTTCTGCGCGGATCACTTGCATGTAGAGTGCTGGAGGAAGGTACGCATTTCTATCTCTGCATGCATCATTGATTTTATCGCGCATCAGTTTTTTCGTCTTCTCCTCCTTGTTTTTGACTAAATAACCAGGAGAACCGAAAAATTCATTAGGCCTTTGTTTTTATTGAAAAATATTAAAAAAAGAAAAACCATAAAATTGGGACTGTTTAAGCTATTGACCCTAAAAGACACTTGACTTAAAAAACTTGTCTTGGAGAGAGCAACCCCCTCATTGTTTGGTTTGATTGCGCGAGAGAGTGACCCGCACACTAGGTAGAGCCCTCCGGTGCTATTCCCGACCGATTATGGACTTTTCCGTGCGGGCCAGTCGGTTGGGGTAGCATCGGGTATCCCAACAGGTCACGTAAGCGCTCTGATAGATTGTTTGTACACCTAATAAAATTTGACAAGATAATTTGACCGAGCCTTCACGGTCTTCAGCTCGCGTTGCGTTGGTGAACAGAGGGTTTGGTTGCCGATCATAGTTTCTCCAGATCTCATCCGCCTTACTCGTCAGATCACGATGATGGATAGACGCTCTCTTAGGCAGCCTCTGGCTGCACCGCTTTCGGGCACGTCTACTCGTTCATCTAGGTTGGCCCGCGAGAGCCGAGACCAGCTCTCTGAGCCCGAGTACGACTCCGCCCTGTTCCCCCCTTGACCCCCTTTCTTTCGGTTCTGAGAGACATGAGCCAGAGGAGAGATTAGCAGATTTGTCAGCACCTGAGTTTGGCTCATTTGATTTTGCACACGCCATGGCCGGCAGTTCAGAGGATCGTTCCCGAGGTCAGCCTGAGCACTTTGTGCTGGACCAGGGTGCGATCAACTCCACCATGATCGCCTCCCTCGAGACAGTTCAGCAGCAGTTGAGGGATCAGGGAGCATTTATGCTAGATATGAGGAGAGAGTTGGAGCAGATGAGAGCTGAGCGCGAGGAGCGCAGAGAGAAACCGAGGATCCCAGAGGATGCAGATGCAGCAGCCGCAGCAGCAGCCGCCGCAGCAGCAGCAGCCACCGCAGTTGTGGCAGGAGGACCACCGAGACCGATGCGGGAGTTACACAACCCCGGATCGACGCTGACGCACCACTAGGTTGTACTTCCAGCTATCGTGGGGGACTTCAAGTTCCCCCCGATCACCTTGCAGTTACTCCCCCGCTTCCACGGACTCGCTACTGAGGAGCCCCATCTCCACCTCCAGGAATTTCTCATGATCTGCAGTACTGTCCACGATCGTCAGGTGGACCAGGATACTATTCGGATGATTGCCTTCCCTTTCCTTGGTCGAAAGAGTAGCCACTTGGCTGAAGCACTTGGGGAAGTTTGTTTACACATGGGAGCAGCTCTGCACCGAGTACTTGAACAAGTACTATCCACTCGGGCAGACCAATGCAGCGAGAGCCCTCATCAGCAACTTCTCCATGCTCCCCAACGAGCAATTCCATGAGGCATGGGAGAGGTTTCGTGAGCTTACTGATCGATGCCCGCACAATGATATTTCGAAGCCCAACCTTGTGCAGAGCTTTTTCAGCGGGCTGACACCAGAGCTCCAGGGCTTGGTGAACGCTTCTTGTGGCGGGTCTTACTTCGCCAAGGATCACGACCAGGTCTGGGCCATCTACGAGGAGATGGCTGAGAACTATATGGTGATGTCTCAGACCAGGTTATACACTCAGGGCAGACCGCATCAGCAGCCAGGACCCGTGCAGTACCAGAGGATAGCACGGGGCGACGTCGGTCCATCCAGTTCATCCGCAGTAGTAGCAGTACAGGCAGAGTCATCAGCTGCGGATATGGGTATTATCAGCGAGAAGTTGGATCGGATGGAGCTGATAGAGAAGAAGCAGTGCCAGGGCATCACTCAGATGGAGCAGATGGCACAGACTCTGAGCGACATGAAGACCCAGCTCATGTGTCTCCAGGAGGCACAGACGGCTTCACAGCCCCGTCTTCAGTCACGAGGCGATCACGGCGGCAGCAGCAGCTCGTCCCAGCGCTCCAGCTCACACCAGCAGCCTAGACAGGTTCACCTTGTATAGGCGGAGCCGTACCAGTAGCAGCAGCCCTCCTACCAGTCACCACCATCTCCAGACTTGCAGATGGTGGTATACCAGCCGGATCAGCCTCTGGAACTACTCCCGCCAGCCCAGTACGATGCAGAGCCGTTGATGGATGTCAACGGGATTTGGTATGACCGCCCACAGCCTGGAATCCGACGGACCATCCCGGATTCAGGTGGGGGAATGGAGGTACCCAGCCCCAGCAGCAGCCATCTGGTCAGGGAGGCCAGTACAGCCAGCAGAGGGATCACCACCAGCAGCAACCCCCAGTCTACCAGCCACAGCAGCAGTCATCCTACGTTCCTCGTCTCTATCAGCAGGGACAATCTTGGAGGCGAGAACAGCCTCACCAGCCACACCAGCAGCAGGATCCTTCCTCTTACCCCTCGCATCAGCAGCAGCACCAGTTCCAACAGCCTCATTACCAGAGAGGCTACCCGTCGGGCTCCCATGGTCCACCATATGAGAGCCTCGCCTTGGACGACATAGCCCGCCTCCTCACGGACCAGCAGGCTACTTTTAGACGGGAGATGGACGCGTTCCGCCAGGAGATGCGGGACATTGTGAGAGGGAAGGCCGCTATTCCTGCCCAGATCGAGCCGAACCCCAACAGCCTGAAGCGGAAGTCTGAGCAGGTAGTTTACACTGAGCATGCCACTCCTAGTGATCCGTTCGATGATATGTCTTCAGATCTTTTTGATGCTGATTTTGTCACACTTAGGAGCGGTAGGGCACCAGCCGGCGGCGCCTCGTCTGGGCGACGGCACGAGGATACACTTAGAGCACCAGATGAGGAGGAGGAGAGCGGTAATGAGGCCGCTCAAGATGATGACGGCGGTACTGATGCCACCAAGGATGCTGATTCCACAGGCGGTGCTGAGGCCGCCACTTCACCAGTTCGAGGAGGTGGTACTGATGCCACCCGAGATGCCGAGCCAGAGCGCGGTACTGAGGCCGCGAGACGTCCAGCAGAGCCAGTCCATGGTGGTACTGAGGCCACCGGTGTTCATTCTGAGAGAGTTGTTGTCTTTCTTCATTCTGATGTACCTCGGAACAATGTTGTGAATAAAGGAAAAAGTTTAGTTTACTCTGGTCCCACTGTGGTGCTTGATGTATGTGCGGATCCGGCCGTCGAGCCGCCTAGACCTATTCCTAGTCCTTCATCTGAGAAGGACCCTGTGATCCCCTTCCCTAGAGCCCTTCTGATGGGGAAGGGGAAGAAAAAAGAAAAAGATCCAAAAAAGAGAGAGCAGGAGGAGTTCAGCCAGAGCATGATTGACCGATTCCATATACAGCTGACCCTTCAGGAGGCTTTGCAGCACATCCCCCTTCTTCAGCGTTCTTTGAGAGACAGGACTACAGTCAGGAGGAGGAGGAGGAACCACCATTCAGAGATTCATGTGCTGACGAGAGCCACGTGTTTCACGATCCAGAACCGTCTACCGGCCAAGAGGCCAGATTCAGGAGCCCCTTATGTCAGATGTAACATTAGAGAGCAGAGGTTCGACCGGACTCTATTGGATAGCGGATCGTCTATCAACCTCCTTCCGACAGCCCTTCTCGACCGCTTCGAGTTGGGCACTCTTAGACAGAGTAGGACAGTCCTTCAGTTTGCTGATCGATCTATCAAGAGGCCGAAGGGGTTGTTGTGAAACGTTGTCGTCACTATTCATGGCCTAAAATTCCCCGTGGACTTCGTAGTGTTGGACATGGAGATCCCTGATTCAGTGGTCGATACCCCCATCATCCTCAGTCGTCCGTTCTTGGCCACAACCAAGGCGATGACTGATCATGATAGCGGGAAGGTATACTTTCACGTCGAGGGCAAAAGTGTACAAATAGAGACGGTCGAGGACCACAGAGCCAGAGACAGAGCATGCTCAGAGACCAGTACAGATACAGAGCAGCTGACAGATGCCGGGTTAGACATCCACCAGGACTGTGATTTTGTGATCACAGACGATGAGGCAGCATGGGCAGACCCTGCAGCACAGGCCATCCTCTCATTTCCAGACACCGCTGATGCCGAGTTGATAGCAGAGGAGAGCTTGGAGAGCACAACCCTGGTTCAGGATACTTCAGAGGCAGCAGAGCCGGTTCTCGACCGCGACACGGAGTTTAGTGATGGTGGAACTGAGGCCACCTTGTCTGATGCAGATCCCTCGGATTCAGAGTCTGATTGGGCAGATTGCGAGGATCACATGCCAGACCTGAGTCCCACAGAGCCTACAGCTGAGGAGGAGGTAGATGCTGAGCAGATCAAAGACAGTTCAGTTGAGCAACCTTCTCCAGATCCAGTTTGCGAGAGTTCGTTTTCATTCTCCCAGGCAGACTTGGCAGCATACACGCATCTTCTTCCGAAGCCAGATTTGCCAGCACCCAGCTGTCCAGAGCTGAAGCCGCTCCCTACTTCGCTGAAGTATCGATTCCTTGCGGGCGAGCCTGAGATGTACCCAGTCATCATCTCCGCCGATCTGACTGGAGAGCAAGAATCCCGTTTGATGGGGGTTCTTAAAAAGAACCGCAAGGCAATCGGATGGAACGTAGCAGATCTCCATGGGATTAGTCCAACGTTGTGCTCCCACCATATCTATCTCTAGGAGGGGGCTAAGCCGTCGCATGAGTTCCAGCGGCGGCTGAACCCCAACCTGAGAGAGGTCGTCATGAAGGAAATCTCAAAATGGTGGAGCGCAGATTTTATTTATCCCATTTCCGACTCCAAGTGGGTCAGCCCCTTGCATGTGGTGCCCAAGAAGATGGGCATCACGACTGTGATCAGTGAGTCGGGAGAGGAGATTGCTACACGAGTACCCACCTCTTGGCGGGTCTGTGTTGACTACAGGAGACTCAACCAGGCCACCAAGAAGGACCATTTCCCCCTGCCTTTTATTGACCAGATCATTAAGAGACTGGCAGGGAAGAGCCATTACTATTTTCTGGATGGGTACTCGGGCTACAACCAGGTGGCCATCGCTCCTGAGGACCAGGAGAAGACCACCTTTACCTGTCCCTTCGGTACATATGCCTTTCGACGCATGCCATTTGGGCTATGCAATGCCCCTGCGACTTTTCAGAGATGCATGTTGTCGATCTTTTCGGACATGGTAGGGGAGTGTTTGGAGGTCTTCATGGACGATTTCTTGGTCTACGGCGACTGATTCGACTCCTATCTTGACTGACTAGATCGGGTACTCCAGCGATGTATAGAGGTCCATCTGGTGCTTTCTTGGGAGAAGAGTCACTTCATGGTGACTCAAGGGACGGTGCTTGGCCATATCATCTCCAACAGGGGCATGGAGGTTGATCCGGCCAAGGTTGATGTCATTAGAAAACTCGCACCGCCGTCCAATTTGAGGCAGCTACGGTCATTCCTGGGGCGCGTTGGTTTCTATCAGAGATTCATTCATGATTTCAACAAGATTGCCCGGCCGTTGACTGACCTCTTGACGAAAGACACCGAGTTCCTTGTCGATGACAAGTGTCTTTCGTCCTTTGCGACTCTCCAGCAGTGTGTTATTGAGGCTCCTGTTCTCCAGCCACCTGATTAGTCTCTCACATTCGAGATCATGATGGATGCCTCCAATTTTGCCGTGGGGGCCATGCTGGGACAGAGGAGGGATGGAGTCCCCTTTGCTATGCACTACGCTAGCCGCACATTGGATTCCGCGCAGCAGAATTATACCGTCATTGAGAAGGAGATGCTAGCCGTAGTGTTCGCCCTAGATAAGTTCAGATCTTATATCATTGGATCTAGAGTGACCTTGTACATTGATCACACCGCCATCCGATACCTCATGGCAAAGAAGGATGCTAAGGCCAGACTTACTAGATGGATCCTTCTACTCCAGGAGTTCGACATTGAGATCAAGGATAAGCCTGGAGTCAAGAATGTGGTGGCGGATCATCTCTCCCGTTTAGAGCAGCCTGAGGAGTCTGAGCATATTGATCCCATCTGTGAGACCTTCCCAGATGAGGCGATCCTTGCTATCGCCTCACTCCCGTGGTATGCCGATATGGTGAACTTTCTCGTTGCTGGGAAAGTCCCACAAGATTGGCCCAGGCAGAGGCTTGAGACCTTCCTTGCGAAGGCTAAGTCCTACCACTAGGAGGATCCCATCCTTTACCACGAAGGAGGGGATAGCGTCTGGCGTCGGTGCATTCCTCAGGAGGAGCACCATAGCGTCCTCACTTACTGCCACAAGCTTGAGGCAGGAGGACATCATTCTGGGAGGAGAACGGCACAGAAAGTGCTCCAATCCGGCTTGTGGTGGCCTACCCTCTTCAAGGACTCCGATGAGTTCGTGAAGAGGTGTACTGACTATCAGAGGATGGGCACTTGTGGACAGCGTGATATGATGCCGATGCAGCCCATTCACTTCTGTGAGGTTTTTGACGCATGGTTCATCAATTTCATGGGTCCATTCCCTAAAAGTCAGGGATTTGAGTACATTCTGTTGGCTGTGGACTATGTTAGTCGTTGGGTTGAGGCTATCCCCGCCTGAGCCGCTGATGCGAGGACAGTTTGCAGATTTTTGAGGAAGCACGTCATCACGCGGTTTGGGGTCCCTCGAGTTTTGATTTCTGATGGGGGGTCTCATTTCATCAACGACCAGGTGAAGGCCCTTGCTAGCGAGTTCGGTATAGACCATCGTGTTGCTACACCTTACCATCCACAGACGAATGGTCTAGCCGAAATGTCGAAGAGGGAGATCAAGACTATATTGCAGAAAGTCGTCCGCCCTGACCAAAAGGATTGGTCGTAGCTTTTGGATTCGGTCTTGTGGGCATATAGGACGTCTTTCAAGACACCATTGGGCACATCTCCCTTTTGCCTCATATATGGCAAGCCGTGCCATTTACCTGTTGAGCTGAGGCACAGGTCACTTTGGGCAGTTACTGATATACTTATAGATCCATATGGTGTAGGAGACCAGAGGAGGGCAGAGTTAGCAGCCTTGGAGGAGCTTAGAGATACCGCCTTCTCAAACAGCCTACAGTATAAGGAGAGAGTGAAGGAGTGGCATGATTCTCATATCAGCTACAAGCATTTTGAGCCTAGTCAGAGAGTATGGCTGTTTGATGCGAGGCTTCGTTTATTTCCAGGGAATCTACAGAGCAAGTGGAAGGGACCCTACTTGGTGAGAAAGGTACACGACAACGGTAGCATTGATATATCCGAGTTGTCTTCTGAGAGTACCTTTCGAGTGAACGGCCAGCGGCTCAAGCCATTTCTAGATCATGAGCCGCAGGTCGTTGATCTTGCCCCTATTCATTTTGCGTGAGATGTGGTCTTTGACTCACATCTAATGCATCTCACGCCTGAGTTTCACTGATCTTCCGCCTTGTATAGATCCAGATGTCTATATCACTACATTCTTTAGTCCCACATCCCTTTCTTCATCTTTTGATTATGCTATACTTAGGAAGCACTTTACCCTAAGTATAGGGGGGATGTGAGACCTTTGGGTATTTCTTTTGTTTCTGTCTACCCCTGATTTTGCTGCCTATACTTAGGGATATTTCACCCTAAGTATGGGGGGGCGGACCCTGTACATTCTCCACTCGGTTTTCCCTTAGTATACAGCCTGCTATACTTAGGATTACTTGATCCTAAGTATAGGGGGAAAAACCGAGAGTCTCTTGATATTCATTCGTCTTTGTATATAGCTTTCCTTTTCACTTCCCTATACCTAGCACGAGTTATGTCTTCTTCATCGCTCTTGACTCTGAGGACATCGTTCGAGCTAAGTATAGGGGGGGTGTATATATTTCATATATACTTTAGCCATAACTCGTACTTTGTGTGAGTGTGTAAATAAATAAAATGGCTAAAATCCCTAAAAATCACAAAAATTAAAAAAAAATTATGTACATAAACATTCTTTTATTTGCACATAAATAACTAGTGTACAAATTATTTTTGTAAAAATGATTCAAAAATCTTTTATGTAAAGCTTGTGTAAATATTTTCTTATCAAAATTATGTAGTATAAAATTTTTCCAAAATGTTTTGAAAATCAAAAGTTTGCAAAAATCTTGTGTAAATATGTGTAAATACTTTTTGCAAAACTTGCACTTCATGCATCATCCATTCATGATTTCAAAACATTTTTCAAAAATTTTGCATGATTGTAAACTTTGTGTAAATAGCATCTTTTGTACATATGTATATAGTTTTTCTGGATGATAGTTGACATTTAAACTAGCCTGGAATCAAATTGAGAAATGGAGCTTGATTAAGATCTTAACCCACCTAACTTTTAAGAGGAACCTTATAGGGCTTAGGTTTAAGGCTTTTCAGGTCCATGGTGACTTAATTCTTTGAGTCCACTAGGCTATGATCACATGTCTTCTCAATGAGCCTAAGTAGAGCACTTAACAACAACACATGACTCATATAGACAATGGCTTTACTTGGACACTAGCACTTTGCACCGAGCTCTCTATGGATGAGGTGGTGAGGAGGCAGTCTTCCTTGACTTGGGGTAGCATATGAGGGTAGTACTTCTAGGCGGAACCTCTCTTCTTCTTTTAGTGAAGGAAGTGCGTCTCAACTTGGTCTGGTTGCCAGGAGGTCTAACGACGGGAGTTGTGGGTTGCAATAAAGCTTCAAAAGAGGGATAGTCTACTGGCTAAAGAGGAAAAACTCCTTGTATATATGCTGCACATGTATATGTTGTATAGATGCACTTGAAAAAAAATGCAAAAAGAAAATAACTCCAAAAAAGTGGTGGGTCTAATAGAAAATGATAATCCCACCGGAGTATGTATATAGAGTGCAATAAGCAAAGCTTGAGTTCATGGTCCATCGTATGTAGCTTGCAGCAGGGAGACTTGGCTACACTGGTCAAGCTCCCAAGGGTACATGGCTACACTGGCCTTGACCCATTCTCTTCTTCCTCCTCTTCTTGAGCCGGTTGAACTTGAACTTAGAAGGGAATACCCCTCTCCTCGAGGAAAGAGTGGCCAGATTGAGGTCATAGAGTTACCTTGTTGGGGAGGGTTGTCAAGTTGCCATTTCTGAGGTGGAGAGCTTATACCTCACATTCACAGGACAAGAAAAGATTCATGGTCTTCAGGGTTTGTGATTGATGACTTGTTCTGATCTGGAGCATTGAGGAGTCTTGGTTATAGATTAGTGGAACTTAGAGGCTGTTGAGCTTTAAACTTAAGACCAAATAAGGTTCCGACACATTAATAATCCAAAGATCTGATCGAGCTCCATACCTTAATTTAATGAAGGCAAGTTTAATAATCAACCTTGATCCGTGTACATTCTCTTTTTCTTTTTCTTTCTTTCTTTTTCACTTCTTTTCCAAATAAGTGTTTGCTAAGGGACTAGCAAAGTTAAGTATAGGGGGGTGATGAATACTCATTCATCACTCTTTATTCTTATATTTTAGCTACAAAAACCATTGCAAATGCATGTATATAGTTGTAAATACAAATAATTACCAAAAGCATGCATTGTGTAAAAAGTAGTAATTAGCATGTTTTTGTGCAAAAATAAAAGAATAAAGATCAAAAAGAAAAAGAGGGAAATATTTAGAATAAATATTGAGCAACCTAACCCAAGGGAGGGCTCAGCATGGGCCTGACCGCATAAAAGCCAAAGTAGAGGGAGATAGGGGCTCATGTGTGTATATATATAAATAAAATAAAAACATTTTCCTCCCAAAAATAGACTCAAAAAGGGCTTGTGAATATTTGTATATATTTATAATTATAAAATCAAGATAAAAATAGAAAAATTAAAAAGAAAACAAAAACATCACTTATGTACATAGGCACCATGTATATAGTCCATTCATCTTATATTTATTTAGCCTTATAAATAAATAAAATTAATTTCTAAAAATTTTGTAAATATTTTATATGATATGGTGTAAATAAATAAAAATAAAAACAATTAAAACAAAATAACCAAATAAAAAGAACAAAATTAAAAACCCAAAAATACTTGGTAAATATACCATGTATATATATATATATGTACATATCTATTTATTTCACCTATGTATAAAAATATTAAAAATAAAATAAAAATATATTTTTATTCCTTATTTTATGATATAAATAAATAAAATATAAAATGGGAATAAAATTGTATAAAAATAACAAATTAAAAATCAAAATTAAAAACCCTATATTGTATATATACCTATGTATAGTACTATATTGTAAATACCCTATTTTTACTTTGAAAAATTAATTAAAAATAACAAAAAAATAGAAAAAATTAAAACAAAAATATTTCATGTTTTGACTTTTTAATAATTCGACCATTAGCTATTTTTAATTTAATTTCCAAATATTTGCCACGCGGCCGCTTCCCATTGGTCCAGGGGGGTTGTTGACCGCCCGGTCAACTCCACCCCAGGACCACCTTCCACAGGTTTTGGTTCACGGACCCGGTTTCTCGGATTTTTCGCACCTAAACCCGATCACCTATCTTCCTAAACCCCGGGTCCATCTTAATCATGGCAGACCCGACACCTTCGTCGGCGCATCCGCATCGAGATCCGCGCCTCATGCAGCCCTACCCGATCACTCCTAGCCGGACCTGCACCCATACTTAAGCTGAGCTCCGCCACCCTATTGCCCATCTTTGGCTCATTTGCTTCACCACTTGTGACCTCCACCGTGTTGGCGAAAGTGACAGCTTGCTCCAGCAGGTGTTGCAGCGAGGAGGGAGCAAGCGGCCACTGATCCGGCGAGCCACCACCGCCGTGCTCCGCCCAGAGTAGGAGCTCGAGCCTCGGAGGTCGACGCTCCTCAAGGCAAGGACCAAGAGCTGCACAAGATCCTTCCCAGTCGATTCCTCCACCCAGGTAGACCCATTTCCCTTTCCTTTTCGTTAATTTCCGATTACCCCCAATTCGTCCCGTCGTCGACCACCGTCGATTCTGATCACATCCGCCTCCCATTCGACCATCAGGCTGCACCATAGCCTCCGCCTTCCTCCCGCGCACATTCTCCGCACTTCCATTTAACCCAGCTCGCACAGGAGCTGGGGTTTGAGCTCTTCCGTCCACCCCTTCACCGGAGCTCGCCAGCACCGACTCCCCGACCGCTTTCACCACGCCTAACGGGGTCGAGGCAGTTTGCCCTCGACCCGCGAGCTTTCTGGTGCACTTTGCAGGTTCATCCAAGCCCATCTGAGGGCTTGGACCATTTGGTCCAGTAGCTCCACCTCCGCCGACCTCGCCGGAGCTCTCCAGGGCTCGGTTGGGTCATCGAAGGGCACCACTCGACGCGGAAGCCTTCCACGCACCTTCTCCGATCTTCAGAGAGCTTCCAGGAGGACACCAGCGCCGCCACGAGCCCGGCAAAGTTCACCGGAGCCCAGTTCGTCCAGCATCCTCCTCGACCGTCCGATCGCCCCCGAGCTCCAGACTCGATCCTGTGCGTCCATTTGAGGAGTTCACAGCACCGTCAGATCTTGGGAGGGGCGATCTGGACCGCCCGATTCGCGAGTTTTAGCCACCGCCACCCCCCCACCGTGCGATCTTCCACGTGGCTACGCCTTGGCCGTTCGATCATCGCAAGGAGCCCAGCTTTGGAGCGCCACCTGATCCTGACCGTTTGATCCACCACGTGGCGTCCATCCAACGGCTTCATTAATAAAGGGTAATTTACCCTTAGGCCCTGCCTTTTATTTTATTTAGCATTTAGTCCTGTAAATACGTTATCTAGTTGTTTTATTTTGGTACAATTGCACTGAGGGCCCTGCGCTTTATCTTATTTGCTTATATGCCCCTGTGTATGGTGTAGCACGTGCAGCGAGACGTGCTTTGTTGGGTATTTTGCATTATTAGCCCTGTAGTTCTGGCTGGTTCTGAAATGAATGAAAACTTTTGGATAATTGCTTTTATACCCCTGTGCGTGAATTAATTGTGCATGCGCGCTTTTTATTGGGTATTTTATAAACAAGCCCTCAGACTTTTGGTACCTGTTACCAAATAGCCCCTGGAACTTGTTTTTATTACAGTTGGGTCCCTGAGTGCCTCAGGCACGCTCGACGCGCATGTTTTCCTGGGTATTTTGCACCAGACCCCCCAGAGCTTTGGGTATTTGCAGTCAGGTCCCTGTGCACAGTACCTACTTTTTATTTTTGAATAAAATAGCAAATTAACTCCGAATCCAATGAAAATTGGATACATGGCTCCTGCCACAGTGTAAAATTTTCTGGAATTTTTGGAGACATTTTTGTTTTGATTTGATATTTTTAAAATTCAAAAACCTCCATTTTTGTTACTATTTGATTTGAAAAATCACAAAAAATATTAAAACCTATCTAAAAATTATAAAAAAGTTAGCTAGTGTTTCTTTTGTTGTGTTTGATTTTCCAGCCAATTTTGGCTATTTTTCATTACATAAAACATATAAAAATTGAAAAACACCTAAAAAATCATAAAAATTCTAATAATTAATCTAAAAACCAAAAAATAATAATTAAGGTGCCCAAATTTTCCTTGTTTATTTCTCTATACAGGAAAATTACCTCCAAGCTTATTGGGGATTTTTAGATATTTTATCTAAGTCCCTTAAGCTCGGCTGGACAGTACCCCCTTTTTCTGTCATTGTTTCATTTTTAGAAAATTAAATAACATCAGAAAAATCCCAAAAATTCGCTAAAAACAGTAAGAATTATAAAATACACAAAAACATTTTTATTTGAATTTTTGGTTGATTTTTAGTGCATTAAAAAAATAGTTGAATTGCCTTGTGTTCTTGTTTTCTTTAGTTTCTTAATTAATTAAAAATCCAAAAAAATATAAAAAGAATTAAAATCCACCAAAAATACCCTTTTCTTTTCTTTTAGTTTATTTTTGACTACTTCGTAGGCCGTGAGGTCATCACGTGCTCCCTGAGTTCGACCCCGATCGCTATACCAGGTTCAAATAATAGCAAGACCGCTATCGTGTTTTGAGTTGATTTTATCTTATATTGGTGGTCTCTTTTTCTTGATTGACACACCCGGGCGATTGAGGTCGCAACGACCATTTTAGATATACCTGATTACCTCGCTCGCTCACATTTTTGTGCCCATCACGCGCCACGTGTCCAACATCTGCAGCAGCCGAGAGCCGTAGGATCTATCTGTGATCCAGCGGTCTGCACTCAGCCACGTCGCCCCCTTCCGCGGTTTCCTAGAACCGTTGGATCTATCCAGATCTGACGGCCTCTGATCTCGCCACGTGTCAGCACCGACATCCTTTGGATCGATCTTGATCCAAAGGCCCGCAGCCAGCCACGTCGACGAAGTCCGAGCCTCTTCCCCGACCCTAGGCTCGGACCATCCGAGGCTACTCCGAGCCTTACTCCAGACCTCCAGGAGCACCCGAGCCAAGCCCCAAGCCTCCGAAGCCGCCTGAGCCTAGGTCCCCACGTGAGGAGCACGTGCAGCCTGGGTAAATTGCATAGAGGCCCTGTGAGCTTTTCAAAATTGCAGAAAGGTCCCTATGAAGCAGCCCCCACGTGAGGAGCATGTGCTCAGTGGAGAAATTGCATTCCACCCCCCAGCATTATAGGTAATTGCATTTAAGTCCCTGTCAGCATGTTTCTTTTTATGTAATTTTATTTTCTGTATTGCAAATACACCCCTGTCTTTGCACGCATCCCTAGGTGTCATTTAACATCATTTTGAAATTCCAAAAATTGCATATTGTTGAGTAACTTGTCCTCAATCTGTTGTACCACTTGTCACATTTTTGTAATTGCAGTAGATTTTTGAATTAATTAATTGGTTGACTTTTGTGATATTTTGCCCAGTTAAACATTTTAATTAATAATTAATTCTCTGTAGCTCTAAAAATTCTCAAAAATACATAGTAGCTCTAGGATAGTTAACTCAACTTTACATAAAAATTTCATGTCATTTGCACACATATCGAGGCCTGAATAAATTCTTTAGTGATTTCCTTAGTTTAATTTTAATAGGTCCATTTCATAGTAAAATTAAGGTTTGATAATTTTCCTAGATTCCTTATCGATAGATCTATCTAGGGTAATTTTATTTCCTTAAAATATTGTGATTTGTTATTTATTAAAAATAAATTATTGAAAATCACCCTGCTTGCATTTTTAATTCACAGTAAATTCATTTAGTGTCTAAAAATTCCAAAAAAATTAGGGTAGCTTTATTTCATCACAATTCATCATCTGGCCAATTTTCATAATTTTTGGACTTCATTTGATACCTTAATTGATTTAACTTTGAATTTGCTTGCTTGTTGCATGTGTCCTGCATAGAAATTAAAAAAAGACCAAAAAAATAATTCCCCGAAAATCACACACTTGAAAATTTGCTAAAAATCTACCTAAGGAGACAGATGCCTCCCTGAGTTCGACCTTGGACTTCACCAAGTAAAAAAAATCTGCCGCTTGAAATTAACTTTAATCTAATTTAAGTGGTTTTTGATATTCCCTCTCGTATCCGACTGCAACGAACAAATATCGATTAATTTGGACATTAATCTGAATGAATTAACATAGGGTGCGGGGGCGGTTATCACTAAGTAGAGCACTTAACAACACACACATGACTCATATAGACAATGGCTTGACTTGGACCCACACTTCACACCGAGCTCTCTACGGATGAGGTGGTGAGGAGGCAGTAATCCTTGACTTGGGGTAGCATATGAGTGTAGTACTTCTAGGCAGAACCTCTCTTCTTCTTATAGTGAAAGAAGTGCATCTCAACTTGGTCTAGTTGCCATGAGGTCTAACGACATGAGTTGTGAGGTGCAATAATACTTCAAAAGAGGGATAGTCTACTGGCTCAAGAGGAAAAACTCCTTATGTATATATGCTGCACTTTGTAGATATGTTGTACAGATGCACATTAAAAAAAATGCAAAAATAAAGAACTCCACAAAAAGTGGTGGGTCTGAGAGAAAATGATAATCCCACCGGAGTGTATATAGTGCAATAAGCAAAGCTTGAGACTCATGTTCCATCTTATGAAGCTTGCAGCAGGGAGACTTAACTACAATGGTTGAGCTCCCAGGGATACATGGCTACATTGGCCATGGTCCATTCTCTTCTTCCCCCTCTTCTTGAGCCGGTTGAACTTGAATTTGGAAGGGAATACCCCGCTCCTCGAGGAAAGAGTGACCAGATTAGGGTCATAGAGTTACCTTGTTGGGGAGGGTTGTCATTTTGCTACTTCTGAGGTGGAGAGCTATACCTCACTTGCATTGTACAAGGAAAGATTCAAGGTCTTCAGGGTTTGTGTATGTAAACTTGTTCTGATCTGGATTATTGAGGAGTCTTGACTATAGATTAGTGGATCTTAGAGGCTGTTAAGTCTTAAACCTGAGTCCAAATAAGGTTCCGACACATTAATAATCCAAAGATCTGATTGAGCTCCATATTTCAATTTAATGAAGTCAAGTTTTATAATCAGCATTGATCCTTGTATTTCCTCTCTTTTTCTTTTCCTTTTCTTTTTCACTTCTTTTTCAAATAAGTGTTTGCTAAGGGACTAGCAAAGTTAAGTATGTGGGGGGGGGGGGGGGGTGATGAATACCCATTCATCACTCTTTATTCCTTTATTTTAGCTAGAAACCTTAGCCAAATACCTTGTAAATATGTGTAAATGGCATAAATTGTCAAAAAACATGCATCATGTAAATATGCATAATTAGTATGTTTTTGTGTAAAATAAAGGAATAAAGAAATACAAGAAAAAGAGGGAAATATTTAGAATAAATATTGAGTGATCTAATCCCAAGGGAGGGTCCCGCATGGGCCTGACCGCAAAAGAATCCAAGTAGGGAGAGATAAGGTCAAATCATACTTGTACCTAACCCTATGTATATAAATAATTTTATTTTCCTCAAAATAAAAATAAAAAGTGTTTCTCATACCTTGTACATATTTAGAAAAATAAAATAAAATTCATAAAAATTAAAATAAAAAGAAAAATAATAAAATCATTTTCCACCTTATATTTTATACCATGATATATGTATATACACCTATTTATTTAACTCATGTAAATAACTCATAAAAATAAAATAAAAATACCATATTATTCCAAATTTTATGTTGTAAATAAATAAAATATAAAATTGGAATAACTGTACAAAAATAAATAATTAAAAATAAAAATAAAAAATACATATGTGTATATACCTATATATAATAATAATATAATGTATATACATTATATATTTTTCAAAAAATATTTAAAAATCAGTAAAAAATACTTTGAAAATAAATAAACATTTTTCATGTTGAAAAGTTTTAAAATAAAATCATCTACTATTTTTAATTGAATTTTCAAATAATTAATAAATGGCGGCCTCCCATTGGTCCACGGGGGATGTTGACCCCTGGTCAACTGTCCCCCCAGGACCACACCTTAGTGGATCTGCCTCGCCGACCCGTTTTCTCTGATTTTTTGCGAGTCGATCTGACCTCCATCAATTGAAAATCCGGGCTCCATTTACACTTGATCCATCCGAGACCCTCTCTCGGGGAGGATTCTAGGGATCCATGCACCATAGAGCCATGCCTGACCCATTCTTGTCGGACCCTCACTTGTATAAAGCCACAGCTCCGGCCGCAATTTCAATCCATCTTTGGCCTCGTCTTCCATTCCCAGGAGCTCCATTCTCTTTCCTAGAGTGACAGCTATCGGAGAGGAGTGTTGCAACGAAGAGAGAAGGTCCCAACCACTAATCCGGCGAGCTTCTTCGTCGTACGCCGCCGCGAGGTGCGCCCAAGCCTCTGGCCCCGATGAACCATTGAGGCGAAGACCTAGGAGCTTCCTTAGCTTTAGCCTAGTCGACTGCGCCCATCAGGTAGTCTCGATTCACCTTAGATTCGCCTAATTTTCGATTTCGCCCATTTGCGCCGCCGGGCTTCGCCGGTCGATTCCCCGTGCTCCGCTCATCCATAGACTCATCTGACCATCGATTCACGTCCACGAGACCTCTATCCACATTCTTCACCCATCCGATCAATCTGTCTCGCCTCGGAGCAGGGCCTTGTGTCTCCTCCGCCGACGCCTCGTCGGAGACCTCCGTTCCGACCCATTCGACCACCCATTCCACCCCTAACCGGTCGAGGCACTTTGCCCTCAGCCCAGGAGTCTTGTTGTGCTGTTTTGCAGGTCAAAGAGACCCATCTGAGGGTCCACACATCCGAGCACAGGAGCTTCGCTCCTCCTTCGTCGTCGGGCCACTCCGGTGGTCCCCAGCCTCATCGGAGGTGCCCATCAGCTGCGGAAGAGTCCGAGCTTCATTTCGCCGATATCAGCAGCGTCTGAGGACCCCTCCACCACGCGTATCGAGTTGGCGAACTTCGCTGGCGAGGTGTTCTTTGAAAGTCCTCCAGCACCGTCCGATCAGCCCCTCGCGCCAGACTAGATCGTGTCTATCCGTTCATGAGGAGTTATTAGCAGTCCGATCTTCATATGGGCTTGATCAGGACCGTTCATCCAGCGAAGAGGCGTCTTCTATTCTCAGCCGTTCGATCTCCACGTGGCGCTTCCTCGTCCATCAGATCATAATAAAGGGGTAATTTCCCTTAGGCCCCTTTCCTTTTGTTATTTCCATTCAAAACTGTAAATATTTTAGTACGTTATTTTTTTTTTGGAACAATTGCAGTTAGGACCTTAGACTTTTTAGTATTTGTAATTTAGTCCTTATTTATGTGAGCCACGTGCATCGACACGTGAGGTTCTGGGATATTTGCATGATTAGTCATGTATTTCCTATGTGTTACTGATTACATATTTTTAATTAGGAATTACACTTATGCCCCTCTGAGTCTGAATCACGTGTGTTGCGCTTGTTGTTTTGGGCTTTTTGCAAGTTTGGCCCCTGAGCTTTTTATACGTGTTACTGTTTGGCCCTTGGAAATAAGTTTCTTTGCACTTAGGTCCCTTCTTGTTTTGAGCCTTGTTTTTATTGAATAAAATATCAAATTAAATCCAAATTAGGTGATATTTGGAAACGTGGCTTCTATCACTGTGTAAAAATTACCCTAGATTTTGGAACATTTTCGAGGCTTTTTGGTATTTTAAAAAATGAAAAATATGTCTTTTTGTTACTGTCTGAAAAAGAAATCAAAGAACCAAAAAAACATTAAAATTAGTGATAGTTAGTTTTACTGTTTTCTAGCTTCTATCCAATTTTGAGCTTATTTGGATGTATAAAAACCAAAAAAATTTAAAAAACATTAATAACCTAATAAAAATTCTAAAAAATTCTATAAAATCAAAAAAATACAAACTCTTTTTCTGTAGCTTAGTTTTTACATATATTTTTCATAAAAATTGTCTCCAGATTTTTATAGATCAATTATCTATTTTTAATTGATCTTTTAAGTCTGGTTGCACATTGAGCATTGTTGTTCTTCTTTCTTGATTTTTAGAAAATCAAATAAAAATCATAAAATCTCTGAAAAATTACCAAAAACACTTAAAAACATAAAAAACACAAAAATAATTTTATTTGAATTTTTGGAGTATTTTTGGATGTCTAAATAAATTGTGGTTGTTGCTTGTTTATATCTTTTCTCATATTTTCCTTATTATTAAAAATACAAAAAAATTAAAAAGAATTAAAAATCCACCAAAAAATTTCTTTTCTTCATTTTATTTTATTTTTAGACTACTTTGTAGGCCGTCTCGGCCAATTCATGCTCCCTGAGTCCGACCCTGGTCGCTATACCATGTTAATAAAATTAGCGAGGACCGCTACTGATTTTATTGTTTGATTTTCTTATTTGGTGGTTCTTATTCTTTCTTTATTGACCGAGTCTTCTCGATCCGGGTCGCAACGACCTGAGAGTGATTTTTACCTCACCCGGATCTTGAGAACTCTGATTTCTCGGTCATCACCTATCAGATGCTCCTACGGAGTATCCATTAGAGGATCGATCATTTCCTCAACCGCTTCAGTTGATTGACTCTCTGTTCACAGACTACTCGCCACAGTCAATGCCTCCACCTATGGTTGAGAGTTCTCAGAGAGAGACCTCCCCGCTCAAGGAAGTGTACGATGAGGAGGAGGATATGTACGCTGACTTAGCATATGTGCATTACACAATGGCATTGAAGTACGCATGTCTGAGCATACTTCGAGGACAACGAGTCCGATCGAGGAGATGATTAATAGCATCAATGTACTGTACTTTTTTTAAGTCATGTTTATCTAATGTAATGCTAGATGTGATCTTTTTACTTCGTATTTGTAACACCGAATTATTGATTTAGAGTGTGAAATGGAGATCTTGAACGGTAGATTGTCTTTGTACTCCCATGAAGTTGGCATGTGATGATGAACTAACATAGGCGACCAATAGGAAACAATGCATGGCGCTTTGACTCAAGGTGAACTAAATCTTGCTGGTCTTAAAAAAATCAGTAAACAACCAAAGTAACGTCAAAGTAGAATAAAATAACTCAAAATAAAATTTGGTCTAAATGAAAGTTGTAGTTATCAATGAGATCTGCAACATTCATTAATGTCCAAAAATAAAAAAGAGTCATATGTTCAAATATGAAAGTTTTTGAAGTATTTATAGGTGTAACATGTATGGTTGTTAGGATTTATCTTTTTTTTTATTTTGTTCCTCTTAATAATATACCTAATATATTTATATAAAATACTCGTATGTGTTGACATATTATGTTTAATATTTAAGAAAAAGTGAAAATGGAATAACGAAGGTTTTATATGCATGCTCTTGGGTCAATATATACATTGTTCTTTTTTATTGTTTCCTAATCTTTATGAATTTTAATTTCTTTATAATTAGTTATTAATAAATTACAAAATAAATAACTTAAAAAGGTAAATTTCTGAACATAAAATGATAAATTTGTTGTTCATAAAATTATGCAATTTACAATATAGTCTTAAAATCTAAAATTGGCATATGAACTCTGATTTTGGTCTTATTTAACAAGTATTTATTTATAAATTTTTAATATATTTTTCATTTTCATTTTTTCTCCATATTTATAACTTACGTTTTTGTTTTCTTGTATATTTGTTCTTTTTATATAATTAGCGTGAAATGGCAAACCATTCGTCGATCGGCGAATTGGTTTGTCGACTGTATTTAATGCTAATCATATGTTATCGTTAAGTTCTCTAGGCAGGGAAATTGGTCCCTGCCATGCCCTGATTGGGCATTCCGGACAGAGCCATGCCCTGTCCGGGAATCATCTCCAATAAAGCACATATCATCAGATAAAAGTAACAGAAGGCGTGTGGAAAAGGAAGGGGTAGAAGCAAGGCTTCCATCGCACTAAGGAAGGAGGAGGCAAAGTCTGAAAGCACAACCATCGGTAGAAGCAAGGCTTCCATCGCACTAAGGAAGGAGGAGGCAAAGCCTGAAAGCACAACCATCCACGTGGCACTAGGCAAGGGAAAAACTCACCTTTTGTTTTGGGCCTCGACAGACCTTTGTTGTTCCATACCTTTCTTTTTGATGGAACGAATTGCAATCTTTTTCTAAAAAAGTTTGATATGAATTGCAAGTAAAGAACTAGAAAGAAGAGTAGAGAAGGCACCATTGCTAGTCAAATCCTCACCAATTTTCAAAAAGGAGCTATAGCTCATAAGCATTACAAAGAGAGCGTGCTGATTTCTCATCACAATAAAATAGAGGTATCGTGAACAATGAAGTAAATTATATATGCAAATATATGTTTTAGAGGGAAAAAACATTGTATGGAACAAGAAACATTTTAAAAGTCACATGTTGTATTCCAATTATTTTATCCAACTCATGAAGTTTAAAGAAAACATAATCATACAATAATAGAGATTATCTAAGGCAAAGAATAATTTAATAATCGTGCAAAGAATAATTTAATAATCGTCGTATATTATCCATATTTACATATGTATCAACGAATATTATTCATTGTTTGTTCTTTAAATTAGTAAAAAAAAATATCATATTCATTGCTACATTATCAGCAATGAATTATAAACAATGGTTATCCGTTGAAATTTTCTTTTAAATGTTGCTACTAGAACAATAATTATTACAAAATTACAGTGAAAATTTAAATGGATAATTATTAACATCTAAAATTTTAATAACAAATATGGCATTCCTTATTAGTCTCAAGAACAAAAGATAATCTTGTGACAAATTATATTTTTCATTTTAAATATTTAAGACAGGGACATGTTGCATGGAATGTTCAACTTATTCGTTGTCTTAGACCACCTTTATTTCAACTACTGATTGCAAAGGAGCATAGGTATAATAATTTGGTGAGGTATATTATACCTACACGTATATGTTTAAAGCAAAAAGCATTATACTTAATAAATAATTATTTAAAGCAAGAATTTTACGTATCTTCTTTTAGTCTAAATAACAATGAAAGACTAGTTGAGAGATGGTAAAAATAAAATAGCAATCGAAAACTAGAAAAGATAAATAGACAATATTGAAGTTGTAGTACAAAGTGCAACTATGATTCATCATAATTGGGCCTATAGTGACGCTTAAGTCTGTCGCTAAATTAGTCGTCGTTAAATATATAGCGACGATATTATTCATGTGAAATGAATTTTTATACTTGAAATCAGTGACATATTATATACGTCAATGTATCGTTAGCAAGGATATATAGCGACGTTTCGTTGTTATTTTTCAAAATTTTAACTAATCGTCGCCAAATTTTATACTAAAAAAATAGCTACGACTAGATAAAATTTAGAAAATAGCAACGGATAAGTGCTTCTATATAGATTATCGCTAATGATATATCGATGTATATGATATTCGTTGCTATTTGAAGTATAAAAACATATTTCGTAACGATCAATATTGTTATTGTATATTCAACAACAGCTGATTTAGCGATGGATTTAGAAAAATCGTCACTATAGCCTTATTTTGTTCTAGTGTATGTGTTGCGTATAAGCACAATTACAAATTGTTAAGCAAGATAGAAATCATGATCCGGTATCTTGCTTGAAAACTAACATATTCAGAGCAATAATTTTGTATATTTTCCCTTTTCTGAATAACAATGAAGAACTACATGAGACGAAGGAAAAACTTAAAAAGTACAACTCACCACAAAAAGAATATTATTAAAGTATGCAATCGTACAATTATTTCTCGTGTCCAATTCTTTTGTTTTTCTGGCAACATTATTGAAAGTTGTCCATTATCATCAATTCGTTGGGCCCTCCTTGACATTGTAATATATTTCAAGTAGAAAGCCATAGAAGAATTTCTCCGGCAGCTAATTTAAAAGGATTCTTCAATCATCATCAATACGTCATCCACCTGATCCAAGAACCAAATTTGCCTACATAATCATCGCACTTCATGTTAAAATAATCACCATATCTCTCTCTCTCTCTCTCTCTCTCTATATATATATATATATATATATATATTGAGGAGTGATCCTATGAGAGCAAAAGGTTGTGAGAGCATGAGAGAGGGATGATTCTGGACCACATGATTCACCCAGGAGAGAGAAGAGCAGGAGAGAGAAAACAGAATCATGTGGTCCAGAATCATCCCTCTCATGATCTCACAACTTTTTGCTCTCATAAGATCACTCCTCATATATATATATATATATAGGATTTTTATCTAGAGAGCACTGTTCCCATTTGGTACGAGATGAGCCTCTAATTCCAGCCGTGAGATTTGTATCTCTCAATCCCTTAAAAATTGGAACCGTAACTAAAATGGAAGGAAAGCTAATTGGAAATATTTAACAATTCTATAATTAGTATACGTTTATGGAAACTTCTAGTTGAGAGATCAACGAGAGGAGATTCATCTGGCATTTTTTTATCTAGCGATTTGCAAAGTGAGTCGATCAATCGTGGAAACAGAGGGAAACGTTTTTATCTATTGTAAGGTTATGTATTTTGATTAGATTTTTATTTTTTGTATTTTGATTTGAATCTGATAGTATGTAGAAAGAATTGATTTTTTTGATCATTTTGACTTGAATCTGACTGATTATAGACCAGATTTTGATTTTTTTGTTATGTTTCTGGATCATGAGAAAGTGTGATTTGCAAAGATGAATTGCGGTGTATGATTTCTCTTTGGATTTCAATTTCAAATGAGATGGATGACTTGCGATTGAGTTTGTATCATGAAATCTCAGAAGGAATGATGATCAATGATTTGCGTTTGGATATTGAGATTTAATCTTAGAACGTTTAAAAAAAATCGTAAGGATACTGATATTGTATCAAAAGTTACTGGAGTAATTTACTTATTAGATATTTTATGTTACTAACGCTAACACAATTGTTACTTGTTATATAACAAACGTTACTAACAATTCATTACAAGTTACTTGTCATTAAATGAACAAGTTACTTGTCATTGAATGATTCTTACTGAAGCAAGTATATTGCTGAGTTACTAACAAGTCATTACTTGTTACTTGTCATATAACAAATGTTACTAACAATTCATTACAAGTTACTTGTCATTGAATGATTTTTACTGAAGAAAGTATATTGCTGAGTTACTAACAATTCATTACAAGTTACTTGTCATATAACAAATGTTACTAACAATTCATTACAAGTTACTTGTCATTGAATGATTCTTACTGAAGAAAGTATATTGCTGAGTTACTAACAATTCATTACAAGTTACTTGTCATATAACAAATGTTACTAACAATTCATTACAATTTACTTATCATTGAATGATTCTTACTGAAGAGAGTATATTGCTGAGTTACTTTCTTTATACAATTCTTACTATTCACGGATATAAATTTACTTATTGTTTCTTGCAGAACAATGCAACTATTTGGTGTCTTGAAGAAGCTGTTGTTATGCCGAGGAGCGAGAGCAAGACAACATCATCTAAATGAACTAGAAGACAAGTTGAAATTTGAATGTTCACCATATAACTTTAATTAAGTAATTTATGTGTGACTTTCAGTAATACTTGACGTATTACAAGTAATTAAACAGGCTACATAAGTAAAGAAGGTGTGATTCGATCAGTATGTCAAAACAAATAATAAAACAAGTAAGATATATAGAAGCATCAGTAACTTGTTATAAATTGTAGGTAAAAGAAGGTAATGGAATAAGTAAGTTGGAATAAGTATAAAAAACCACGTAACCAGTAAATTATGTATTGCTATCAGTAACACTCAATACATTATAAGTAATTAAAAATGTTATATAAGTAAATAAGATGTGCTTCAGTAAGACTCAAAGTATTAAGTAACTATAACATTAGTAACAATCAAAATGACTTCAGTAAAATGGACATTTGTAATCAGTACTTATTGTATGTACATTAGTAATTCACATACTTAATTATTGATCTCACAATAATAGTTACTTGAGAAATGAATATGTATTACTTGAGTAACATGGATGAATTACTGATCTCTGTACAATGTAATATTACAAATGTAAAATAACTATAAATTCAGTAACATTCATAATGCGTTCAGTAATATGCATATATGTAATCGGTAATTATTGTATGGACATTAGTAACTGACGTAATGAATAATTATAATCATATGCCCTTTTCTAATCTATACGTGGAATGATCATTCCATAAATAGACTGTATGCCGGCAATAATTAAAATGTGTAATTTTTTATCTTACTAAAACCGACCGCATATTTTTATGGAAATGATTTAACTCGAATTCTTATTATGTTAATAATGCAAAGCACATTGCTATTACCAAAACCGTCCCCTTCCTAATAGAACCAACACATACACGTGGCGAGCCGACATTTGGTGCTCAAAAAACCGCAAATGGGCACTGTGCTCTCTGGATAAGCCCTCTCTCTCTCTCTCTCTCTCTCTCTCTATATATATATATATATATATGGGTTAAATGGGGTTGCCCCTTGGGGGAGCTAACTTGGCTTCCCCCGCGCTATTTCGCCCGATTTTTTTAATTTCTTTTGAAAATTTCTACCGTGAATATTCATCACTATATCCTATATTATGCTATTAAAATTTCGTTCGAAACAGAGACTCGTATGACCTCCATCCAGACAGTCATTTTTTAATGCTAACATGGCCCCCCGCGCTATTTCGCCCGATTTTTTATTTTTTTTTTGAAAATTTCTTCCATGAATATTCATCACTATATCCCTATATTATGCTATTAAAATTTTGTGTGAAACAGAGACTCGCATGACATCCACTCAGACAGGCATTTTTTAATGCTAACTTGGTTCACCTGCGCTATTTCGCCCGATTTTTTTATTTTTTTTGAAAATTTCTTCCGTGAATATTCATCACTATATCCCTATATTATGCTACTAAAATTACATGCGAAACAGAGACTCGTATGACCTCCATCCAGACAGTCAATTTTTAATGGTAACACAACTGCTAAAAACGACCCTTCTGGATGGAGGCCGTAGGAGTCTCTGTTTCGCTTGAAAATTGAATGACATAATATAGGGTAAAATGGGGCTGCCCCATGGGGGGAGCTAACTTGGCTCCCCCCGCACCATTTTGCCCCCTTTTTTATTTTTTTTCGAAATTTGTTCCGTGGATTTTCATCAATATATATTATGTCATTCAAATTTCACGCGAAACAGAGACTCCTACGGCCTCCATCCAGAAGGTCGTTTTTAGCAATTCTGTTACCGTTAAAAAATGACTGCCTGGATGGAGGCCATACGAGTCTCTGTTTCGCACGAAATTTTAATAGCATAATATAGGGATATAGTGATGAATATTCACGGAAGAAATTTTCAAAAAAAATAAAAAAATCGGGCGAATAGCGCGGGAGGAGCCAAGTTATCTCCCCCCAGGGGGCAGCCTCATTTAACCCTGGCTGCCCCCACCTCATTTTTCGTAATTTTTTTTATTTTTTAGGAAAAATATCATCATGTATATTCATCCCTATATCCCTGCTATATGTCATTTGAATTTCGTCAGAAACAGAGACTCCTACGACCTCCATCCATACATCATTTTTTTAACGATCGCGATTTTTAAATCGACCATGTATGGATGGAGGTCGTAGGAGTCTCTGTTTCTAACGTAGGAGAGATATAGGGATGAATATACATGATGATATTTTCCCAAAAAAATAAAAAAAATTGCCCAAAATTGGGCGGGGCAGCCCCATCAACCCCATATATATATGGTATCTTTCAAATGGGACGTGGTCCTTCCATCTCTAAGGAAGGCCAACGATCCCATCCATTCGTAATTAATCGAACGGTTATTAAAAAATGTATGTTAATAATATTAGTTAATTAACCAAAAATCCATTTTGGTCATTATTCATTATCTAAATATAGTATGCAACCACCTAAAATATCTCCTCATTAATTACTCTCTCTTAATTTGCCATTAAACGTTGCCTCTCTCTCTCTCTCTCCTAATTTTCCATTCACGTCACCAAAGAGCTCCATTCTCTTCAGTTCATTTGTTTGTGTTTGTTGAGAGAGACAGAGATTGAGAGAGAGATGGAGACGATGTGCGTGATCGACGGCAGCGGCTTCATCCTAAGCCTCGCATGGCCGGCAGACGTCGTTAAGGGGGAGGACTGTTGGACAGATGTCGAGTATTGCTATTAGAATGAGGTGACACCATGTTGATGTTCGTTTGAATTCAGATTTCAAATTACGTTGTTTTTTTAATGTTATATGATTCAAGATTGATAGGGATCTCTGGCCGTTGCAACTTGCTTAGACATATGCGGTTAAGGATATGCAGTAGGATTTATATATATTAGTGAGCATTGTACCCCTACATTGTCGATCTTGTCGGCGATCCCGAGGTTCGGTGCAAATCGGTCTGTTCGTGTCGGCTTTGATGGATTCTCTGATCGTGGTGCGGAGTTGACGACGTCATGTACGGCCTCATTGGCAAGTTCTTCACGCAGACTCCAACGACAACGTGTCGGTCCGATCTGGATGGTGGGGGATCTGTCCAAGGACTATGCGGGAGTGGTGGTGACTATCGTAGAAGTTCTCGACGACGATAAAAAAGTGTTGCACCCAGTGCTGGATGAAGAATAATTCGCAGTTTCATACAATATTGACGTGTATTATACAATATTGATGTGTATTAGACAAATATGGCATGTATTATACATACTTGTTATGTATTTTTACATTTCAATTGGTTGCGAATGAAAAATGTATTTTTTTATATATCTTGTATATTTGATGTGCATTATACATCTTGGATGTGTATTATACATTTTAGATGTGTATTATACATATTTGGTTTGTATTTAATCATCAAATAAGCGTGAATGACTACCGCATTTTTACAAAGAACCATACAAGTTTATTATACAAAAACCATATAATCGTTACAAAGAACCACACATTAATTAAGAATATGAACTGTATTATACAAGAACCGTGTAGAATTTACAAAAAAACTGACGACTTTTTGAATGAACCACATATTCTACAAAAGAACATACAATCGTTACAAAAAGAACCACGGATTATACAAAAAACGTGTGAGTATACAAACATATGCCTCACGTAATGTCATCCGGCACAAAACTGAATATTTTTTAAATATGGTATTACGAAAAATACCAAAAATAAAACTAGCTAAATTTAGTATTTCAGAATATTAATTAGCGTGCACAATTAATACAAAAGTTGATGACCAAAATGCCCTTTTGGGCAACAAAATTAAAGGTGTCGTTGGATTTGAATCCGATGGTCCAGATCGTTGGCCTTCCTTAGGAATGGAAGGACCACTTCTCATTTGAAAGGCCCCCTATATATATATGGGGAAAATGGGGGCTGCCCCCACCTCATTTTTCGCAAATTGTTTTTATTTTTTTGGAAAAATATCACCATGTATATTCATCCCTATATGCCTCCTACATGTCATTCGAATTTCGTCAGAAACAGAGACTCCTACGGCCTCCATCAAGACGTCATTTTTTAACGTGCGCAGGATTTTTAAATCGATCCAGTCTGGATGGAGGCTCTATTTCTGACGAAATTCGAATGGCATGTAGGAGGAATATAGGAATGAATATACATGGCAATATTTTCCCAAAAAAAATAAAAAAAATGCGAAAAATGGGGCGGGGCGGCCATATAGGGGCAGCCCCATCAACCCCTACACACACATATAGGGTAAAATGGGGCTGCCCCCTGGGAGTAGCCAACTTGGCTACTCCCACTCCTATTTTTCCCTCATTTTTTATTTCTTTGGAAAATAAAAATGTGTATACTCATCACTATATCCCTCTAACATTCTATTAAAATTTCGTCAGAAACAGAGACTCCTAGGCCCTCCATCCAGACGTCATTTTTTTAACGGTCGCAGGATTTTTTAAATCGACCCTATTTGATGGAGGCCGTAGGAGTCTCTGTTTCTGACAAAATTTTAATAGAATGTTAGAGGGATATAATGATGAATTTACAAATTTTTATTTTCCAAAGAAATAAAAAAATGAGAGAAAAATAGGGGAAAAATAGGGGTAGGAGTAGCCAAGTTGGCTACTCCCAGGGGGCAGCCCCATTTAACCCTATATATATATATGATATCTTTCAAATGAGACATGGTCCTTCCATCCCTAAGGAAGGCCAACAATCCTGTCCATAATTGTTCAGATGGTTGTTATTAAAGGTGTGTTATTATTATTATTTAATTAATCAAAACCCGTTTTGGTCATTATGCATTATCTAAATATAGTATGTAGCATCCCAAAATATCTTCTCATTAATCTCTATCATACTCTTTCCAAAAATCCCATACGTATACCTAAAATATATCATTAACCTCTTTCCTAATCTCACAAACACGACGGCGGCACATGAGAGGAGGTGACGACGGTGGGAGGAAGAGGATCACGTCGAGCTTTGCACGTCTCTCCATCGTCTTCGTCGTAGGAGGAAGAGGATCACGTCGGGCTTCACGCATCTCTCCACCATCGTCCGTCTTCGTCGTGCGCACATCGGAGATCTTGTCTCTGTCGTCATCACATGTATCGTCAACCTCCTCGCTGCCTCCATCTTCATCTTCACCGCCGGCTATGAAGATGACGATCGAATAATTCTTGAAGCAAATTTTAGCATCATGCGTGGCCTCGTCGGCAAGGAAGAAGTTGATGGTACGTGTAATTTCCAGGGAATGATGTTGCGGCTCTCCGGGAAGACCTTCATGCAAACGACGACGACAACATGTAGATCGGATGATGATAAGTATACACGATGCTACAACCAGTCCTGGATGAAGAACGATTCGCAGTTTGATACAATATTGATGTGTACTATACAATATTAGTCTGTTTTATACAATTTTGATATGTATTATACAAATTTGTGATGTATTTTTACAAATCAAATGGTTGCGAATGAAAATTATATTTTTTATAGATCTTGTATCTTGTATATGTTAATGTGCATTACACATTTTGGATGTGCATTATACATTTTAGATGTGTTTTATACAAATTTGGTTTGTATATTCGCATCAATTAAGCGTGAATAACTACCACAATTTTTTTTAAAAAAAAAACTTACAAATTTTATTATACAAAGAACCATACAATCGTTACAAAGAACCACACATTAATTACTAATATGAATTGTATTTTACAAAGAACCACGCAAAATTTACAAATAACGGACGACTTTTTGAATGAACAACGGATTCTACAAAAAAACATGCAGTCATTACAAAAGGAACCTTAAATTCTACAAAAAAATGTGCGAGGATACAAAAATGCACCCCAGATAATATCGTCCAGCAAAAAATGGATATTTTTTAAATATGGTATTGCAAAAAATACCAAAAATAAAACTAACTAAATTTACTATTTCAGAATATTAATTAGAGTGCATAATTAATGCAAAAGTTGATGACCAAAATGCCCTTTTGGGCAACAAAATTGAAGGTGCCGTTGGATTTGAATCCGATGGTCCAGATCGTTGGCCTTCCTTAGAGATGGAAGGACCATGTCTCATTTGAAAGGCCCCCTATATATATATAAATATATATATATATATATATATCTGTGTGTGTGTGTGGTGTATGTGTATGTGTGGGTGTGTGTGTGTGTGCGTGCGTGCGTGCGTGTGTGTGCGTGCGTGCGTGCGTGTGTGTGTGTGCGTGTGTGCGCGGGTGTGTGTGCGTGTGTGCGCGGGTGTGTGTGCGTGTGTGCGCGGGTGTGTGTGCGTGTCTGTGCGTGTGCGTGTGTGCGTGTGCGTGTGTGCGCGCGCGCGTGCGGGTGCGGGTGCGGGTGCGGGTGTGTGTGTGTGTGCGGGTGCGTGTGCGTGTGCGGGTGCGTGTGTGTGTGTGTGCGTGTGCGTGTGCGTGTGCATGTGCGTCTGCGTCTGCGTCTGCATCCGCGTCTGCGTCTGCGTCTGCGTGTGCGTGTGCATGTGCGTGTGCGTGTGCGTGTGCGTGTTGTGTGTGTGTGTGGGTGGGTGGGTGTGTGGGTGGGTGGGTGGGTGGGTGGGTGTGGGTGTGGGTATGGGTGGGTGGGTGGGTGGGTGTGGGTGTGGGTGTGGGTGTGTGGGTGGGGGTGCGTGTGCGTGGGTGTGGGTGTGCGTGTGGGTGCGTGTGCGTGTGTGGGTGGGGGTGCGTTTGGGTGCGCGTGCGTGTGGGTGCGTGTGCGTGTGCGTGCGCGTGCGTGCGTGTGCGCGTGCGTGCGCGCGCGCGCGTGTGAGTTTGTGTGTGTGTGTGTGTGTGTGTTAAATGGGGCTACCCCCTGGGGGTGCTAACTGGGCTCCCCCCGTCTCATTTCGCCCGGTTTTTTTTTATTTTTTTTGAAAATTTCTTCCGTGGAATTTCATCACTATATTCCTATATTATGTCATTAAAATTTCGTGCGAAACAGAGACTCCTACGGCCTCCATCCAGACAGTCATTTCTTAACGGTAACAGAATTGCTAAAAACAACCCCATCTGGATGGAGGCCGTAGGAGTCTCTGTTTCGCACGAAATTTTAATGACATAATATTGGGATATATTGTTGAAAATCCACGAAAGAAAATTTCAAAAAAAAATAAAAAAAACCTAGGCGAAATGGGGCGGGGGGAGCCAAGTTAGCTCCCCCCCCATGGGGGCAACCCAGGCTAAAATCACCCACGTTTTTTAATTTTTTTAAATTTCTTTCGTGAATATTCATCACTATATCCCTATATTATGTTATTCAAATTCCGTGCGAAAAGAGACTCGTACGACCTCCATTCAGACAGTCATTTTTTTAACGGTAACAGAATTGTTAAAAATCCCTATATGTATATACCCCATGGGGGCAGCCCCATTTTACCCATATGTATATATATAGGAGAAACTTCAAATGAGGTGGGATCTCACCATATATATATATATATATATATAGGGGGCCTTTCATATGAGACGTGGTCCTTCCATCTCTAAAGAAGGCCAACGATCTGGACCATCGGATTCAAATCCAATGGCAACTTCAATTTTGTTGCCCAAAAGGGCATTTTGGTCATCAACTTTCGCATTAATTATGCATGCCAATAAATATTCCGAAATTCTAAATTTAGCTATTTTTATTTTTGGTATTTTTTGCATTACCATGTTTAAAATATATCCAGTTTTATTCTGGACAACATTACGTAGGGCAATGTTTGTATCTTAATGTCTTTTTTTGTAGAATATGGTGTTCCTTTTGTAACGAGTGTATGTTTTTTGTATTTACTGTGTTTCTTTCAAAATTAATCAGCCATTTGTAAATTATGTATGGTTATTTGTAGAATACAATTCATATTACCAATTAATACATAGTTATTTGTATTGATTGTATGGTTCTTTGTATAATAGAATTTTTATGGTTATTTGTAAAAATGCAATAGTCATTCACGTTTAATGGATGAGTAAAATATCACCGAAATATGTATAACACACATTAAAATGTATAATGCATATCCAAAATGTGGAATACACATAAAATATACAATACGCATAAAAAACAACAAATGTCATTTTGCACTCAATTGATACGTACAAATACATATCAAATATCTCTAATACACTTCAAAATTGTATAATACACATAAAAAAATGTATAATGCACATCAATATTGTATAATACACATCAAAAATGTATAACAAAGCACGTGTCTCCCTCTGCGCACACAAAAAATACACATACACACTGATAAAACCGAGACCTACATGGATACATGCATATATACATCTATAAATTATACGTATTTAACATGCGAAGGTGTATTTGACATTATACATTGCATTCGAGGTAAAATGATCAGAGCGCCTTTCCCAAATAAGGGTATACGATGCAAAGGTATACTTGATGTTATGCATACCGATATACGTTGTCCCTTCAATATCGCAGCTCGAAATGGATATAATTATTATGTAATATTTATTGAAGATCGTTCGCAATATGTGTTTGTCTTCCTATTATTCGACAAATCCGAAATCTTTGAAAAGTTCAAAAAATTTATGGCTTTGGTTGAAAATCAAATCGATAAGAAGATCAAAGGAACTAGATCTGGCCAAGGTGGGGAATACCTATCAGATGAATTCAAGGAATATCATAATTTGTATCCAATCTCACTCTCGGAACTCCCCAACTAAATAATGTGCTGGAAGACACAACATGATCATAATGGATATGAGCAGCTTAATGATGAGCAAAGTACAATTACATCTTAAGGGGACACACAATACATACTGCAATGTATCCTCACAAGACTTCATGCAAATCTCTACCCGATATCCATTGTGAGCTCTTATTTTGAACCAAGCCCAGTTTTAGACACTAGTGGATTTGGGGTTACTTGATCCATGCCAAAAATGTAGACGCAAGAAAGATGGAATGTCGTACTAGAGAGTGTTATTTCATGGTATGTAAAGGACAGTATTGGATACCAATTTTATGACCCTAGGACTTGAAAGGGATGTGAAGTTCTTGGAAGATGACTTCCTTAAAAGTAAATACAAGAATGAAGAAAAGGAACCCATAGAATCCTCGAAGGATAATATGACTCTTAAACCATAAACTAAAGAGATAATTCAAGATCAAATATCTATACCTCTTCGAAAGGGTTCGAGAGTGGTTACACCACCACAAAGATATGGATTTCTCGTGTCAGAAGAGTTTGACAATGATCCGACTTCATATGACCACTCGCGGATACTGACATGAATGGATGGATGCTAGCTATGAAGTCTAAAATAGACTCCATGCACATGAATGACGTGTGAAACTCTATAGGATCCACCTAAGGGGTTAAAATCCATTGGATGTAAGTGGATCTTCAAGATAAAGAGAGGACCATATGTGAAGGTAGTAAGCTTCAAGTCATTACTCGTGGCAAGAGGCTACATAATAAGAGAAGGCATCAACTACAGTTAGACATTCTATCATATGACCATGCTTAAGTTCATAAGGACATTGTTAGGTATAGTTGTATATATTGACTATGACATCTGGCATAATGAACATCAAGATCATATTCCTCAATGGATACCTCGAGGAGGATATCTATATGGAGCAGCCTCAAGGCTTCATGATTGAGGAAGGTAAAGCGTGCAAGCTACGTCCATCTATGGGCACAAACAAGTTACTCCTAGCTGGAACATCAGACTTGATAAAGCCATAAAGAGTTGTGATTTCATTCAGATTCCTGATGAGCCTTACGTATACAAGAAGCTTAGTAGGAGTGGCATTGCGTTCATCATGCTTTTTGTAGATGACATCTTTATCATTGAGAATGATACAGGGATGATGGCTAGTATTAAGATCTAGTTATTCCATATCTTTGAGATGAAAGATCTTGGAGAAGCCTCTCACATCTTGGGTCTCAAGTTGTTTAGAAATAGAGAAAAGAGGATTTTGGGATTATCACAATATGAGTACATTAAGAAGATCTTGGAAAGATTATGTATGGAAAAGTCCAAGATAAGCTTCTTTCCCTTACGATACAATATTCACATATCTAAAAAGATGGATCCTCAAATCGTAGAGGATACAAAGCCACGGTTAGATGCCCTTATGCATCAGCTGTGAGAAGTTTAATCTATACCATGATGTGTACAAGGCCAGATATCTACCATACGGTGGGAGTGATGAGCCATACCAATCATGCTATTGAGAATATAAATGGAATGAAATAAAAAACAACTTCAAGTATCTAAGAAGGACATGAGATTACATCTTGGTCTATAGAGATAGTAATCATCAAGCCTTATAATACACATATTTAGACTTCTAATCCTACATAAATCACCTAAAATCAACTTTGTGGTTCATTTTCCTATTAACCGTTGGTCATGTGAGCTAGTGAAGTAAGAAGTAGGGCACTACGATCGATTCAACAACAAAAGCTGAGTACATTGCCACAACAGATGATGCTAAATAGGCAGAGTGGTTACATAAGCTCATGTTGGAATTAGGCGTAGTTTCCTTAGATTCTCCCATACATTTTATTTGCGATAACACATGAGTCATAGATTAGGAAAAGAAACCTATATGGACTCTAAAGAGCAAGCACGTAGAGAGGAAATATCACATATTCCGGAAGATACAAAAATATTGTGACATTATAATCACCAAGGTTGCATCGACCGACAACATTGTTGATCCCCTTACCAAACCTTTATCCCAAAAGATTTTTGACCATCATCTAATGAGTATGGATTTAAAGATTGTACATGAGTTATTCTGAGGGCTAGTAGGAGGTTATTAGACATGTGATCCCTGGGCAAACCATTTCTACAATAACTATTATTGTAATAAAGTATAAATAAAAGTTATTAGGTTTCTCTCTCTTTATGAGATTATAATCTATTTATTTGTGTGCACTTGTTAACAGGTCCCTTAGTACAAACAGGGTTATATACTTTTGTCATATTGATATCATATAAATGTTGATCCAATGGTTACATCATAGAGACCAGTACTTGGTTGAATATCTAAAGAGTTAGATTGATAACCAAATCACACTATCAAATGAATATAAAGAAAGGATTTCTAACCAAAGAAGGAGATGAAAATCCTTATTTTAAAGTCTGATATCCAGATGTCCTCTTGATGCAGGTCCTTTGTATATGAATAGAAATTTGGAGTTTTCGAATGAGTTAAATCAAAGTGTTAACTTGGTGAGATGGAGATAATTAAGAACTCTATCCTATATCATCACGTATAGGTACACATCTTCTGACAGAAGAAATTTTACACTTTAATTACAAATTTATAGATTAAAAATAAATGACAAAACCATAATGGTATAGCTGCAAAATGGCCGCCTCACGTGGGAGTCCACGTGAGGTGACCTGTCGAGGACCACGATGCAAATAGACAATACAAGAGGGGGTCCTATGCAAAAAGTCTACTTTATTTTACACGCAGAGCGAACATTTTATATAAAAACTACAATATTCAAAAGGTGACGAGGTATCTTTGAAGTTTACCTAAAAGAGGTGTGATCGGAGGGTGCACGTTTTGCCATGTACATCACTTTAGTCAGATTAGGCGGTAGAGGCGGGCTTCGGTTTGCTTTGAAATCAATGTCCCAGATCAGATCTAGGGCATGCTCTTCATCTGAAGGCTCTAAAACCCCTTGGAAGAACAACTAGGAACCTCATCCTAACAATGCTTCGATCGGTGATATCTCTCCACTCCAACATCCTCAATCACGCTTGAAGGTTTCAGACCATTTCATGGATTGTCCTGTAAAGCCTTGAAATTGGCATATCTCGAATCCTATATAATAAGATCCGGCTTGTCAAGAGAAAACCAACGGAATTTGTTTCATGTGAATCGGACTTCGTTTAGAATTGTTATGATTTTCGGAAGAAAGAGAAGTAAAGAAGGATAAGATGTCATTAACCCATAATGATTGTCATTAAGAATAATTAAACATGATTAAAGAAACTAATGACAGATTGAAAACTGCTAATGATCATTAGCAAACACTAATCAATAGTAAGCAAAAGATAAGCATAAGCCGCGAAAGTTAAATCGCGATTAGTGAAAGTTAATCACGATTAGTGTTAATTAAGCGTCATTAGTGAATCTAGAATCCTCTAGAATATTGTGTCTTAAGCCCCAAGTTTGAGATAGGTTTTGGCCAAAACCATGGGCCAAAACCGTGGGTCGCTAAACCATGATTAAGGTCTAAACCATGGTTTTCTAACCATGGTTAGTGGTTTTCTGAAGCCTATAAATAGACCCCCTACCCATTCATTCTCTACAATTTTCACTACTACCACCACCCCAAGGGCTAGGGTCGAGAGGTCAGAAGGAGGAGTGGGAGGCGAAGGAGGAGCGCTAGCGAAGCGCTGCCGGGAGAACGAGGAGGAGAAAGGTATGATCCTCTCTTAGTTTGTTTCGTAAGCTAGGATTTCAATTCATCCTCTTTTCTTCCAAGATTTGTTCTTGATTCATCTTTCTTTCCGATTCGTTTTCTGTTGTGGTTCGAGGAGAAATATATGTAACACCCTACTTAGGTGCGGGCGGCTATGCACGTCAGTGAACCCTGTGATTCGTCACACATTCACTCATCTAAGACGTGTGGTGTCTACCGATTCTCCATCGCTTATGTTTCTATTCTTTCAATTATGCTTTTATAGTTATTTTGATGGAGAAATATGTGTAATATCCTACTTAGGTGCGGCCGGTTATGAACGTCAGTGAACCCAGTGATTCGTCACACATTCACTCACCTAAGATGCGTGGTGTCTACCGATTCTTCATCTCTTGTTGTTTGAGTATATTCTTTCAGTTTTGCTGTTGTTTTCCTCACGATTGATTTTATAGAGGAAACTCTTTTTGTTTTTATTTTGAAATATGTCCCGATACAAGGGGAAACTCTGCCGAAATTTTCCGAGAAATATGTCCCGATATAAGGGTAAACTCTGCCGAAATTTTCCCAGAAATATCACCCCGTATAAGGGGAAGCTCTGCTGAAATTTCAAGAGAAAATATGTTCTTGGCGTTCTTCGTGTTCTTCGTGTTCTTCGCGTTCTTCGTTCGTTCTTCGCGTTCTTGACACGTTCTTAGCGCTTTTGATACAAAAATGAAATTCGATCTTTTCAGGAGCCTTAAAACATCCTTTCTTAAAACGAAACACGATAAAGCCTTGCATATACGAGAGAGAGCTCGATTAGGTAATGAAATCCTTCCTTTTGCTGTTGGATTTTCAAACGAGATTATTGAAATTCTTGATTTTATGTTTTGTGCTATGAAGAACCCTAATTTTGGCTATTTTTGAAAAAGTTTGAACAGTTGCTTTGTGATTCCCACTAAAATAAGGTTTAAGAATCGAATCGATGCGGTGGATTTGAAAGTTAGGGTTTGGGAGTTAAAATAGACATAAATACGAGTATATATGCATATGAATAATATATATGTGAGTCTATACTAAGTGTTGATGATTATGCAGATCAAAAACTTAACGAAAGAATTACATCATAGGAATTGATGTGATTTGAGTTGGATCCTGAAAAGGATCGTGTGTCACGTTAAGGATGACTGGGAGTAGAACTACAGGTCGGGCATACAACCTGTAGGTTTGTCGGAAGGAACCCGTATTGGTGTTTCCCTACCTAGGTGGTACACGATTGCCCTGTTATGATAAGTGCGCACGAAATGAATGTTTTGCAACGCGTGGTACCGGGAACCAATATCTTCGGGTTGAACGACGGAAGATGTGGTCGTGTCATATGGAGGCGCGGGTGGTTCAATAGCGGCTAGGTCACGATAATATGTATTTAAAGCTGCTAGGTTATATGATTAAATGTTTGCCTAAGGTTTTAAGCAACCAAGTCCTCGAGGATGGTGTGCTCATTTGTTTTCCAGGCTGAGGGTTTGAGACCCTGTTTAATAAAGAAAAGGAAATTGTCAAGGTAGTATTGGAGGATTGGTTGAGGCGACGTGCGGCAGCATAAGCTTACCAAGATCAACACAATCTCCAATCCCGAAGGGTCCACAGCTTCGGGGTCCAAGAATGGTGGGGTTCCCTAGGACTAATCCCCGACGTGGAATAGAAAAGGAATAGGACTTAAATTAATGAGAAGGAATGAAACTTTTGTGATAATAAGTTTTGCAAAATTACACAATTTGTTTGCTTTTCTCTTCTTTGTTACTTAGCATTCGCTAATTTTTATCCTATGATTTATGGAAAATCCAACAGGTATCGGTGAGACAACGCAAGGACCTTAGTAGACATCTAGCCAACCACAGTAGCTTTACTTTGTAAGGTAGTTAGTAATATTTTGTATATTTTCCTTTCAAGCTGATGTACATGTAAATGGTTATAGTGGGACAATGTATCATCTGAACTTTATTTTGTGAATGGAAAAGTGTTCAAATACTTTCTTCTGAGTATACTTTATTTATAGTCTATTTTTGAATGTTAGTTGTGATTGCTGAATAAATTATTGCTGAGTAACCAGATCCGGTTATGGGAGGATCCGACGACCCGGAATTGGGGTCGCGGCATGCCCCACACCTACAGGTGGTCTTCGACAGCTCAACACAACCTGGAGTTTCTGGTGAAGCTTCTATGTGCCTCCGGGAGGGTCCTCAGTGCCTAGTGCCATCACAAAAAATTTCCAATGGCTAGAGGTGGAGAGATTTTTCTAGTGGTTGAAGCTGATTGCGCAATGGAATGAGTGGGTGGGGCAGCTCCACATCATGACGAAGGAAGGAGATCGAGGTCTTGGATCAATGCATAATCCATGGAGAAAAGAGAGGGCTTTGGTGGACAATACTATAAGGAACGAGAATGAGGTGGTTTAGTGGGTCAGAACACTATGATGCACAATGATTTTGAGCTGGAGCAGAAGCTCCACGAACACGAGATTTGGAATTTAAGCTTTCTTAACAACTAATTGACTAAATAAAAATCTAAACTACAATGTGGGAATGAATTCTAACCTATAAATGCTTAAATTAGGCCTTGATCGGAGCCAGTATCACGAGAGGTTGAACCCCTTGGAAGGGCTTCTGGTGATGGCCGGACCTGCTCCTCCGTGCCTCCTCGTCGCTGTAGAACCACAGGGCTACCTCATGTCACCAAGTAGACGTTGTATGCTTGGTATGAGAGGCTAAGAGACTCGGGAGAGGGATCAAACCTCAAAAGTTGAGATTCAAGGTTTATTTATAGACATTGGTGGTAGGTGAAGATGATCACGGGATTTCCCATGAATCGTCGAGGATTTAGACAATCAGAATGCATGTCATGGCTTATGATCGTTGGGTGATCATTTTCGATGAAGGAAGCGGCGTGGTTAGAGGCATGGAGAAGGAGTGGAGATTGGGCGAACTTAGAGGGGTTACGGGTCATGGGTAAAGTCAGAGGTAGGTTGGATAGTTTACTGAGGTCAACTCTCCAAGCCACACGATTGGTCCACGTGGACCTGCTACAAGACAAATAGAAGGAGAAAATAAAAGGAAAATAAGAATAAAATACAAAATGCATTGTTTATTAAAAAGTTAAAACATAAGAAATGTGTATTTATTTATATAGTATTTACTTGTGATTTTTATTTATTTTTACAATATTATATATTCTGAGTTATTATTTATATACAATTTTTTAGGTATTTATTTATATTTAATATATTTTGATTTATTAAAAGGCTATTTTTGTAGATAGTATTGTTAATTCTTATTTTATTTATTTATAGTATGTTTAATTACATATTTACATATTTTTGTTTGTATAGTTAAATAAATGAATATATTTACTATATAGGTATAATTTATCTGTATTTTCAATACTTATTAATTAAAGAATTATTTACAATTCTTTTATTTTTTATTTCTTCTTTTATATATGATATGTACAACATATTTAAGGGTATAAAAATAAATGAAAGAATTAAGTATAAAGAATAAATATTTGGCATAGTATATTCAAATACACAGTACAATAGGGACCCCAAAAGCCAACTTTTGCATCTTAACTCCGATTGGAATGAAACCCTCCTCATTAAATAGATAATTAAAATATAGGAACGCAAAAGGCGAGTTTGGTAAATTTGGAGTTCATACGGAGAAGATATATGTCTGTGAAGTTCATCTTATGATTTTTTTTGTGTCCCGAGCACACTGTGTATTATTTTTGAATGAAATAAATTTTGTATTTTTCTTTGTATTTTTGTTTACAATATCCACATTGAGGGATTATTGATTTGACGTATTAATAAGAAAGAAAAAATAGGTCCCAAAAATCTATTTATTATCAAATCAAATTAAGATTTTTGAGTGTTATCTATACAATTTCTTTGCCATATCTCCTCCTACTTTATTCCTTGTCGACCAAGTCATCATGATGACTGGGTCTCGAGGTGTAGGGTCATTCAGCGACTTTGACACTTCATTCTATTCTTTTCTTTCCTTTATCTTTTGTTTTGGTATTAAATACAATATTTTCTATAGTATGTATGTATCAATTATTGAGTGTTATTTTATACAAATTAATGCTATATACATGCATCCAAAATGAAAGAATAAAGGTGATGAAATGTAGATTCATCACCCCCTATACTTGCCTTTACTAGTCCCTAGAAATCACTTATGCCTATAAGTGCAGAAAAAGAAAATAAAGAAAATAAAAATGAAAAAAAATTGAATTGATTTTAACTTTTAAACTTGTCTTCCTAAAATAAAAGTTTGGAGCTTAGTCAGATGTTTGGATTTTAATATGGTCAGAACGTTGTTGGGAAGCGGACTAGAAACAAAACAGCCTCTAAGAACCACAAACAAGTTTGTGTCATACACAATCCTTTATAACTGTGAGTCTATCTTGGACAATGTAAGTGACATGTAACTCCTCCTGGCTGAAGTGGTAAAGAGTCAGTCTTCTCAAACATGGCGACTGTAATTCCACAATCCAACAACTCTTTCCTCTAGAAGCGGGGTATTCCCTTCTTAGCTCAAGTGCAACCAGCTCAAGAAGAGGGGGTGGAGATGAGAATGGATGGCAACCAGTGTAGATACCTATCCTAGGATGTTTGACCAGTGTAGACAAGTTATCCAGCTGGAGGCACACATAAATCTTTGACTTTGAAGCACAAGCTTGCTTATATCATACATAAATACTCTGTCGGGAATTGATTTTTCTTTGATTTTTGCCCGTCTATTATTTTGGAGTTTTTAATTTTGTATTTTTGAATACTATTTGTTGTATTATTTACATAATGACTTTTCCTCTTCAGACAGTAGAGTATTACTCTTTTGAAACATTATTGCAACCCATGTCATCCTGTTCTTGGACCACATCGTTATTGGATCGGGTTGGGGCACAATGGCCACAGATTGTGACTTCGTATGTTTTCATTCTCTTGTGTCTCATGCCGGCAAATCTAGCCCTCTGTCACTTCAACTGAGTTTATCAAAATGTAAGGTGCAGGTGTGCAAGTTAGTTCACTATTGACAAGAGTCATGCATGTGTTTCGAAATATTCTACTTAGGAAATCAAGATGACATATGACTTAGTCTTATGGTCTCAATGAATTAAGTCTAGTAGACCTGAAGTACCTCAGTTCCAGTTCCTATAAGGTTCTTATAATTAAGTGTATTAAGGTCCAACCAAGCTTCAATCTTCAGATTTTATTTAACCTAGTTCAATTGTCATTATCAATCTGAACCGTGAAGTAAATTTCTGATTTTGAACTTTTTATGGATTTTTGAAAAAGTTTTACAAAATTTTATGCAATTTTGAAAACATTTGCAAATTTTTATTATGTCTTGAAACTTTTGAAAACTTTATGGATTTTTGAACATATTTTTCAAATTTTTATGGTGGTTTTGATATAAGTTAGTGGTTGGTACATACAAGTACTTACATGGGGGTGCTTCTATATTTACAAGAGTTGGGGTGTATTTTACACTGAGAATTTACAAGTTGAATGCTAATGATTATTTACAATATCTATATATGGGTTTTATACAAATTTTATAAGGTATTTTATTTTACTTGCTATTTGAACAAGGTTCTCAAAACATTTGAAATCATTTTCACAAACATTATGGAAACTTATTTTTGCAAATAATTTGACAAATATTTTTAGAAACATTTCAAAATTTTGAAAACCAATTTGCAAAGATTTTTCAAATAGTATATATGGATTTTTCAAAGTGTTTTTACATCCATTTTCTAAACTATTTGCAAATAGATTTTCAAAATATTTTATTCAAACAAAAAAGATTTTTTTATAAACAAAAGATTTTTACAAAGATTTAAAAATATTTAAAAAATATTTTCCAAATAATTCAATTTTTTAAGACATTTTATAACCATTTTTCAAACATTTTTCAAAATATTTTTAACTGGTTTATTAACCACAATTACAAAAAGTTTGATGTGTGTTTAAATTTTATTTGTTAGTCATATTATTGTGAATATGAAAGTACGAGTTATGGCTAAAGTATATACAACGTATATACGACCCTCTATACTTAGTGTATACTCGTGATGAATATAAGAAAGTCTATACTACAACTACTTAAATAAAGAATGAGAAGTCGGTCATCCCCCCTATACCTAGGATCAACTAATTCTATGTATAGCTTACTGCACACATAATGGGGAGGGTCTAGGATCCGAATTTGCAAACTCTACGGCTTGACCCCCTATAGTTAGGGTATCCTTAGGTATATACAAAATATCAAGAATTGAGGAGACATGCGAGGGATCAAAGAATGAGCACTCATATACACTTACCCCTTATACTTAAGATAAAGCATATCCTAAGAATAACATTGATGAATGGGATGAGTGAAATAATCGAAAGAATAAAAGAATGAACTTTGAAAATAAGAAAAGAAGAAAAGAAGAAAGGAATTAATTAAAGATGTTTTTGGGAGCGTCGTCTGACTCAACTGATTTTGCAGCTTCGAGATCATCTTGAAATACCACATGTATTGAATCAACAACATACATGAATGTATCATGCTCTAAGTATGGCTTTAGCAACTATCCGTTGATCACAAAGGTTGTGCGTTAGGTGACAAACCAGGTATCATAACACTACCATTGATACACACATGTTCAATATGAATGACCCTGTCTATTTGCTCTTCAACTTTCTTAGAAAAAGTTTCAACTTTACATCAAACAACCAAACCTTTTGACTAGGCTCAAAAGTCTTTTTGCAGATATGCTTGTCGTGCCACTTCTTGACTTCCTCCTTGTGTATCAAGTTATTGTCATATGCATAGTCTCTGAATTCAAGTAATCGGTTCAGATCAACCTTTCTATTCTTTCTAGCTTTCTTGGAATCCAGGTTACAAACACTGAGTGCCCATAAAGATTTGTAAACTAATTCCATGGGAAGATGGCATGGCTTACTACAAACTAGGCGGTAGGTAGACATTCCCAAAGGTGACTTGTACGTGCTGCGATAAGCCCGAAAAATCGAGTCGAGCAGCTGTGACCAGTTCTTCCTATCATGGCATATAGGCTTATGAAGAATAGTCTTGATCTCCATGTTTGAACATTCGGCAAAACCATTGGACTGTGGTGGGCATGGAGAAGCGACACGATGCTCAAAACAGTATTTCTGGGTCAGCTTCGTGACTTCTCTATGAATAAAGTGGCTGGCACCATCGGATATCAAAATCTTCAGAATCCTGAATCTTGCAACGATATTCTCTTTCAGGAATCGAGAGACAGTACGACTGTCGGGAACTCGAGTTGGGATGGCCTCCACCCAATGATTGACATAATAAACGACGAGCAAAATATATTCAAAACCCTAGTTGTTAGGAAATGTGCCCATGAAGTCTATGCCCCACGCATAAAAAACGTTGGTATCTGAATGTATTTCAAGGGTATTATATCTCTCAATCCAATAGCTTCGCCCATCTGCTGACAGTCAGTACATCGTTTCACATATTCTTCTGCATCTTTAAAAAGAGTCAACCACAAGAGGTAGCATCGAAGTACTTTCATTGTCATTCTTTTCCCTGAATGATATCCTCCTGATTCGTGATTGTGGCAATGTTTGAGGACACTGTGATATTATTCCTGAGGAATACACCTTCTCCAGATGCAATCTTCCCCCTCATGAAATAAATAAGGATCCTCCCACTGGTAGAAATTGATATTTGACAAGGACTTGTCAACTTTCAATTTAGACCAATCTTGTTGAGTTCTCTTTGAAACAAGATAATTCACAGTGTAGATGAACCAGGGGAGCAAGATGACTGATAGAATTGCCTCGTTTGGGAAAGTCTCAGTAATAGGTATAATGCTCTGCTCAAGAGTGTATGTCTTAAGTAGTCTTGAAAGATGGTCTGCCACTACATTTTTTATTCTAGGCTTATCTTTGATTTCAAGGTCGTACTCCTAGAGCAGAAGGATCCATCTGATCAGTCCAGGTTTGGAATCCTTCTTACTTTGCAAGTACTAATGGCAAAACGATCTGTGTAAACAATGACTTTGGATCCAAGTGTGATCTGAACTTTTCCAGGGCAAAAACAACTTTTAGCAGCTCTTTCTCAGAGACAGTATAATTCTTATGTGTTTCGTCTAATGTCATGCTATCATAATGAATAACAAATGGTAATCCATCTCTTCTCTGTCCCAAAATCTTACAAATGGCATAATTGGAAACATCGGTCATGATCTCAAATTATAGAGACCTATCCGATGACTGTAAGACAGGGGCATGAATGATCAATTCTTTCAATTGATTAAAGGATAGGAGAACTTTAGCATCTACAATAAAATCAGTCTCCTTACCAAGAACCTTAGTTAGCTGTTAGGTAATTTTACTAAAGTCTTTTATGAATCTTCTATAAAACCCCACATGCCCAAGAAACGACCGGACTTGCTTCAAATTTGTAAGTGAGTAGAGGAAATCATGTCCACCTTCACAGGATCAACCTCCATGTCACGCTTAGATATGATATGGCCTAACACAATTCCTTCAGTCACCATGAAGTGACTCTTCTCCTACGAGAGCACAAGATTAACTTTGTAGCATCTCTTCAATACTCGGTCTATAAGGCACTGATCGAAATTGTCTCCATTGATCAAAAAGTCATCCATGAAAACTTCGAGAAAACTACCAACCATATCTGAGAATACTACCAACATGAACATCTGGAATGTCGTAGGAGCATTTCATAATCCATAAGGCATTCTGCGGAAGGCATATGTCTCGAACGGACAGGTGAAAGTGGTCTTCTTTTGATCTTCAGGGGCAATGCCAACCTTATTGTATCCATAGTATTCGTCCAAGAAACATAAATAATCCTTCGCGGCCAGTCTTTCGACTATCTGTTCGATGAAGGGAAGCGAGAAATGATCTTTCTTGGTAGCTAGATTTAAGCGCCGGTAATCTACACAGATGTGCCAAGAAGTTGGTACTCTGTTGGAATCTCCTCTCCCTTTTGGTTCTTTACAATGGTGATCCCTTATTTCTTCAGCATTACGTGTAGAGGACTCACCCATATTGAATCGGAGATGGGATATATGAATCCAGTATCTAGTAATTTATTTCATAACAACTTCTCGGAGGTTAGGATTCAATCCGCGCTTAAATTATCAGGAGGTTTTGCTATTTTCTTTGAGGTAGATATGATGTGAAACACAGTGAAGCGTTGATCCCAATGATATCTAAAATATTCTAGCCTATCGCTTTGTGGTTTTTCTAGAGCCTCAAGTAGATGAGAATCTTGATCGTTGGTCACTTCTGAATTTATGATGACCGGTAACATGTTCTATTCACATACAAGGAAGGCATAATTTATGTTTGATGGTAATGGCTTGAGCTCTAGTGGAGTAAGAATCAGTTCAGTAGCAATTTCAGCAACTGTGCAGAGAGGTGGTGTCAGATTCATTTATTGTAAATTGTCCACCATAGGAAATTCAAGCTTGAAATTCAATGCTTCACAGAAATTTTCAATAATATCTTCTTGTTCACAAAAATCTTCAATAATCTTATCTTGCTTTGCTAAGGAAAGGTGACCAACAATCCATTCATATTGCAAATCAGCAAAGATCTCATCTTTAAAGACAGTGGGAAACTTAATTGTATTGCCCATTCCTTGCTCAACTAAGAGGAATTCGTGGATCTCAATTTCCATGAATATATTTGTGTCTCGGATTTCAGCTAGAAAGTCACAGTCCTTTGTTCTCTATAGTGCATGCTCACTCTCATCTAATGCATAATCAATGGGTACCTTGTCATTGCTGGAACGAAAGATGATCTATCCAGTGCTGTAGTCCACCACTAATTCAGTTGTTTAAAGGAACAACCATCCGAGTGTGATCGAAGTGTAAAGTAAAGGAGACGAGGTGTCCATGTCTAGCACAATGAAGTCCATAGGGAATTGCATTCCTTGAATAGTAATGATGGCATCCTCTAAAATTCCCTTTGGTAGATTTAACTTATGTATTCGTGATCTGCAAGATCATTGGTAGACTTGAGCGGTCCTAACCCAAATTCTTTGAGCGGTGAAGTAGGCATCAGATAGATTGATGATCCTTTATCAAGGAGTGTTCTGTCGAACTCTTGGTCAAACATCCGACATATGACGAGTGGAGCTCCCATGTCTTTCTTTTTACTTGGGAGATTGCTGATTGCTTTGATAATAGACACGGTCAATATGTGCTTCACCTTTCTTTCTCAAATTCAATGAGGTTGTCGCTTTGTTGTACATGCCTCTTTTAATCCCTTCTTTATATTTGGCATGTAGTTAATGGCCTTAAGCAAAGGTAGTTCAAGCCCATGATTTTTAATGATCTCTACAACATCAGGATCAGACAAAGTTGTTTTCAATTTTTCTGATTTTTTGGCTTTTTATATTGCATCAGGGAATGGAATATGTACAAAATCAAAACAAAATCATTGTTCTTATTTACATCGGAATTAATGTATACATCTTACTTTACAAATGGATTATAAAAAAGGGGTACAATCATCCATAAGATTTGGGCATCCAAAAACCGTAGGCTCGGCTCCATCGACTTGCACTAGATTGATTGTGTGCGTGGTCCTCTCCATTGTTGATGTGGTGTCTCTTTGGCCGCTACTCTCTTTTTGTTTTTTTATTTTGTTCATTTTTTGTGTTTTCGGATCTGATGCTGCTCCTCCGTCTTCTTCTTCATCACCCAGGTCGACTGTTGGATCAGCTGATGTAGACGATGATGATTTGTCAAAAGATGCTTTATTCTTCCCTTTTATTGTGGAAGAAGGCTGCAAAGTCCTACTGCTCCTGAGAGTGACAACATTAGATAAGAAAATCAAGAATGCCTGATTTTGTGAGATCAGACAGGACATCACAAACTACATTCTCTCTCTTCCTAAAATTATTGGAGTTTGCCTCAACCCGTGCCAGGATAGGAGTTTTGGCGGTGGTAAGTACATCAAGCTTCTGATGCATTTGAACTAAGCAATCAAGGTTTGGGTTCATAGGAGCAGCCTCGGATGCTTCAATCTGTTGCTATGTTGAGACCGAGAGTTATACTGAGGAGAAGGTTGATGCTGATAGTGCTGTGGAGGAGGATACTGCTGATGTGGAGTAGTTGCATAATGCTGATATTGCTAATGTTGATGGTACATTGGTTGTTGGTAAGAACTCTGTCTCCAATTGTTCGGGTAGGGTGGAGATTGATGGTGCTGAGGCAGAGTGCTCTAGACAAACTTCCTACCTTGGTATGGGTGATATGACCAAGTAGTTGAAGATTGGCCCTGTTGATGTCTACTTGGACATGTCAACTGTGCATCATTGGTCCAAATGCCATTCACCACCTAAATGAGGGGTGGGAAACATTAATCATGAATAAATTGAGGCTCGGGCTGGTAGACGATTAACTACGGTTGCACTATTGATGAATACTCATTCATCACTCTTTATTCTTATATTTTAGCTACAAAAACCTTTGCAAATGCATGTATATCTTTGTAAATACAAATAATTACCAAAAATCATGCATTGTATAAAGTTTAATAATTAGCATGTTTTTGTGCAAAAATAAAAGAATAAAGAATTCAAAGAAAAAGAGGGAAATATTTAGAATAAATATTGAGCAACCTTATCCCAAGGGAGGTCTCAGCATGGGCCTGACCGCATAAAAGCCAAAGTAGAGAGAGATAGGGAGCTCATGTGTGTAAATATACCTATAAATATAATAAAAGTATTTTCCTCTAAAAATATAATAAAATGGGCTTGTATATATTTGTAAATATTTGTAAATACATAATCAAAATAAAAATAGAAAAATTAAAAAGAAAATAAAAATAGCTTTCCTTGTACCTATTCACCTTGTACATAAGACCACACATATTTATTTTACCCTATAAATAAATAAATTAAAATCCCTAAAAAATTGTATATACTCCATATTTCATGGTGTAAATAAATAAAATAAAAACCATAAAAACAAAAATTAAATTAAAAGAACAAAAATAAAAACCAAAAAGAACATTGTATATATACCATGTATATAGATGTATATATCTATTTATTTAACCCTTGTACATAAATAATAAAAATAAAATAAAAATACATTTTTATTCCTAATTTTATGCTATAAATAAATAAAATATAAAATGGGGATTAAAATGTACAAAAATAATTAATTAAAAATCAAAAATCAAAAATCCATATTGTATATATATCTATATATAGCACTATATTGTAATACCTTATTTCTATTTCGAAAAATTAATTAAAAATCACAAGAAAATAGAAAAAAATAAAATAAACATTTTTCATGATTGGAGTTTTTAATAATTCGGCCATTTATTATTTTATTTTGAATTTTTAAATCTTTCTGACATGGCCTGCTCTGATTGGTCCACGGGGGACGTTGACCCCCCGGTCAACTCCCCCCCTTGGACCACTTCCCACGGGTCAATGACGCCCGACCCAACTTCGTCGAATTATGGCGTCATGACCCGATCATCAAATCCGATATTTCCGGGTTCCATTTCTCCCCCTTGCATCTGAGATGCACGCCCGATCGTTAGCCTAGGGATCCGTGCTCCGAGCTTCACGCCCGACTCCCATCTAGCCGGACCCCTTGTCGTATAAAGTCCGAGCTCCGCCTCCATTTTCACACATCTTTGGATCATTGCACTCCACCCTAGGACCTCCATAGCCACCGCGAGAGTGACAACTTGCAGTTGGCCGTGGCGCAGCGAGGAGGGAGAGACCGACCTCTGATCCGGTGACTTTGCGCCACCGTGCGCCGCCCAGAGGTGGTGCTCGAGCCTCGGGCACCGACGACCCTCGAGGCTAGGACCTGGAGCTTCCCCAACTCTTCCCCAGTCGACCTCGTCCAGTAGGTAGCCTTCGTCTCTTCTCTATTTAGCTAATTTTGCTTTTCGCCCAATTCACCCCGTCGCCGACGACCTCTGATTCCGACCACCCTCGCCTTCATCCCGATCATCGAAATCGCCGACCACCTTCGTGTTTCCCCCGCGCATCTTCTGCACCCATCCATTCACCCTAGATCGCACAGGAACTGGGTCTCGAGCTTCATCGCCGTCGCTCCGCCGGAGCTCGTCCGCCCCGCCGCACCGTTCACCTCCACCACTGCTTACCGGGTCGAGGCACTTTGCCCTCGACCCAGGAGCTCGTTGCTTTGCTTTGCAGGTCCATCCAATCCCATCTGAGGGCTCGGACAGTCAGGAGCAACAGCTCCACATCCGTCGGTGCCGCCTGAGCTTTCCGGAGCTCCGTTGCACCATCGGAGGGTCTCGTCAGATGCGGGAGGCCCAGGCGCACCTTCTTCGATCATTAGCAGCCCACGAGGAGGGTCACCGTGCGTGCACCGGGCCGGCAAAGTTCGTCGGTCGCTTGTTCTTCGTGCACCCTCCAGAGACGTCCGATCCAGCCCTCCAGCTCCAGATCTTCATCGAGCCGTTCATTCGAGGAGTAGCAGCAGCCGTAGATCTTCAGAGGGTGGATCTCCACCTTCCGATCAGCAAGGTCTACCCACGTCGCTTCCCAGTCGCCCGATCTTCCACGTGGGGAGATCCCAGCCGTTCGATCTTGCCGAGGGATCCTTTGCTTAGCCGCGCCTCTTCTCCACCGACGGATCTCCACGTGGCGTGCATCCGACCATCAGCTTAAATAAAGGGTAATTTACTCTTAGGCCCTTAGCTTTTTAGTGTTAATTTTTAGTCCTGTAAATATTTTAGAACTTTTATTTTAGTTTGGTAATTTGCATAGAGGACCTAGTCATTTCTTGTATTTGCTTTTATACCCCTGTACGTAGTGGTGCACGTGCTTCGACACGTGATTTTGTGGGATATTTGCATGTATGGGCTTGATGTTCTAGGGTGTTAATGAATGAAAACATGTTTTGAGTATTTGCTGAAATGCCCCTGTGAATGTTTTAATTGTGCATGTGCTTTATTTCGTGGACTTTTTATACTTTTGCCCCTGGACTTTTAGTACATGTTACTAAATAGTCCAGGGACTTAAGTTTATTGCAATTAGGTCCCTGAGTGCCCAGGTCATGTGCTTTGCACATGGAACCTTGGAGAATTTGCACCGGACCCCCTGGAACTTCTCTTAATTGCGTACATGTCCCTATGCACTGTACCTTTGTTTTTGATTTTAATAAAATAGCAAACCAACTCCAAATTTAATGAAAATTGGACACATGGCTCCTGCCATGGTGTAAAATTTTCTCTAAATTTTGGAGATATTTTTGACTTCATTTATTATTTTTTAAAAATTCAAAAACACACATTTTCTTTACTGTCTAGCTTTAAAAATCACAAAAAAATTCAAAACGCCTCTAAAAATTACAAAAAAATTATATAGTGTTTGTTTTGGGTTGTTTGATTTTCTCACCAAGTTTGGTCAGTTGTAGATTTATAAAACTTATAAAAAATGAAAAATACTGAAAACCCTATAAAAATTCTAATAAATAATTGAAAAGTCAAAAATTAATAAAACCAGTGCCTAAATTTTCCTTGTATTCCCTACTCTACAGGAAAATTACCTTTAGACCTTGATAGGGCCATTTTACATTTTAATTTGGCCATCCAAGTCTGACTGGACAGTGCCTTTGTTTTTCAGCCTTGTTTGATTTTTATAAAAATTTCCTAAAAATCAGAAAAATAGCAAAAATTACCCAAAAACAGTAAAAAATATAAAAAAACCTAAAAACATTATTGTTTGAATTTTTGGATGATTTTTGAGTAGTTTAATAATTGTGTGTAGTTGCTTGTGTATTTGTTTTCTTATTTTCTTTATTGATTAAAAAAATCCAACTAAAATTAAAAAGATTAAAAATCCACCAAAAATATTTGTCTTTTATTTGTTTTTATTTTTCTGAATACTTCGTAGGCCGCGAGGCCATCACGTGCTCCTTGTGTTCGACCCTGGTCGCTATACCAGGTTAATCTAATAGCGAGACCGCTACTTTGAGCTTGTTTGATTTTTACCTTATTTTGGTGGTCTATATTTTTCTCGTTGAGCCACCCGAGCGACCGAGGTCGCAACGACCGCTTCTTGATTTATCTACCTTAGTTGATTGGGGTTTTGCGCTCATCAGAATGGCATCGTTGCCGGGGGGCACGGCTTAGTAGTCCGTTTTGCTTTTCTTTTATTTTTGTTTTCTTTTTCGTGGCTTTCCACGGCTCTTTCTGAGTCCGCGGCTTTTCGCGGCTTTTTGATTTGCTTTTATTTTATTTGATTTTCTTTTCTTTTATTTTTGTTTTTATTTTTGATTGTACCTGTTTATTTTTCCTGCTATTTTTGCATATATACCCTGCTTGCATTATTTTATCTGTTTCATTATTTTATCTGGTTGATAACACTTTGCTATTGTCTTGCGAGGGCCCGAGGACCGAGGCGGCGACTCTCGAGAAGCCGGCACAACCGCGGGATTCGGAGGCGGCTTCCTTCTGCACGGAGCCGAAGGAGAGCGTGAGAGAGTAGATGAGTGAGAGAGGAGTAGATTAGATTTATTTCAGCAACATTTGACTCATTGTAATAATACAGGGACAACTCAGTAGGACTTGGACTTGGACTCTCTCTCGGGTCTGTTTCGCCGAGCACCGGTGTGCTCGGGGGACCCAGTAGTTAGTCGGTTTTCTTCACGACTTTTTACGCGGCTTTCTGTTTTTCATTGCCTTTGACGATTTCTCACGGTTTTTCTCGAGCCCCTAGACTTAGGAATTTCTGGTTGATTGTGTCGTAACTAGTAGGATCCAAACACCTAATTATCTGCTTGTGCCTTTAGTTCGATAATTGGACCTACTAATAAAAGATTAATAAAAATAGCTGACTTGCTTCCTTCGAGCCTACGTGCCGCAGCCTGCCCTGCCAAGCGCTGCTCCTGAACCCGATTTGTCGGAAGGAGGAGGGGTAGACCGAGACCGGACTCTTTGGATCGGAGGCTGGTGACCAGCTAGACGGTTCTTTCGAGTAGAAGTTGCTATTTAGGGACTCAGTTTTCTGCTTGCACCATGTAGGTAGTTTTATTTCTGTCTTTCAATTCTGCGCGGATCATATTGCATGTAGACTGCTGGAGTCAGGTACGCATCCCTTCCTCTGCATGCATCATTGATTTCATCGCGCATCGACTTTTTCGTCTTCTCCCCCTGTTTTTGACTTAATAACCAGGAGAACCGAAAAATTCGTTAGGTGTTTTTTTTTATTGAAAAACATCTAACAAAGGAAAACAATAAAATTTGGGATTGCTAACACTATCGACCCTAAAAGACACCTCACTTGAAAAACTTGTCTTGGGGAGAGCAACCCCCTCATTGTCTGGTTTGATTGTGCGAGAGAGTGACCCCGAACACTAGGTAGAGCCCTCCGATACTCTTCTCGACTGATTATCGACTCTTTCTGTGCGGGATAGTCGGTTGGGAAAGTATCGGGTATCCCAACAGGTCACGTAATCGCTCTGATATCCTGACTGTTCACCAAAATAAAATTGACAAGATAATTGACCGAGCCTTTACGGTCTTCAGCTCGCGTTGCGTTGGTGAATTGGGGGTTTGCTTGTGATCATAGTTGTTTCCAGATCTCATCCGCCTTACTCGCCACATCAAGTTGATGGGCAGACGATCTCTTAGGCAGCCTCTGGTTGCACCACTTTCGGGCGTGTCTACCCGCTCATCTAGGTTGGTTTGCGAGAGCCGAGACCCGCTCTCCGAACCCGAGTATGATTCCACCTTGTTCCCTCTCGACCCCCTTTCTTTCGGTTCCGAGAGACCAGTGCCAGAGGAGAGACTATCAGATTTATCGGCACCTGAGTTTGGATCGTTTGATTTTGTAGAGACTATGGCCGACATTTCCGATGATCGCACTAGAGGTTCGCAGCCTGAGCATTTTGTTCTGGACCAGGGTGCGATCAACTCCACCCTGATCGCCTCCCTCGAGACAGTGCAGCAGCAGTTGAGGGATCAGGGAGCTTTCATGTTGGATATGAGGCGCGAGATGGAGGAGATGAGAGCAGAGCGAGAGCAGCGTAGAGACGGGTCGAGGATCCCAGATGAGGCAGCAGCAGCCGCAGCCACAGCAGCCGCAGCAGCCGCAGCTGCAGCCGCCGCGGCAGGAGCAGAGCAGCCGAGACTGATGCGGGAGTTACACAACCCCGGATCGACCCTGATGCATCACTGGTTGTGCTACCAGCTATCGTGGGGGACTTCAAGTTCCCCCCGAACACCTTGCAGCTCCTTCACCGTTTCCATGGGCTCACCACTGAGGAGCCCCATCTCCACCTCCAGGAGTTTCTGATGATCTGCAGCACTGTCCACGACCGTCAGGTGGACCAGGACACCATCAGGATGATTGCCTTCCCCTTCTCCTTAGCTGACAGAGCAGCCACCTGGCTGAAGCATTTGGGGAAGTTTGTCTACACTTGGGAGCAGCTCCGCACCGAGTACTTGCACAAGTACTACCCACTTGGGCGGACCAATGCTGCTAGAGCCCTGATCAGCAACTTCTCCATGTTCCCCAACGAGCAGTTTCACGAGGCATGGGAGAGGTTTCGAGAGCTGATAGACAGATGCCCGCACCACGACATTTTCAAGCCGAACCTTGTTCAGAGCTTTTTCAGCGCGATGACACCAGAGCTTCAGGGCTTGGTGAACGCTTCTTGTGGTGGGTCTTACTTCGCCAAGGATCACGATCAGGTCTGGGCCATCTGTGAGGAGATGGCTGAGAACTATATGGTGATGTCCAAAACCAGATTGTACACTCAGGGCAGACCCCAGCAGCCATAGACCATGCAGTACCAGAGGATAGCACGGGTCGATGTCGGTCCTTCCAGTTCGTCCGCGGTAGCAGCAGCACAGGCCGAGTCATCAGCCGCAGACATGGGGATCATCAGCGAGAAGGTAGACCGGATGGAGATCATTGAGAAGAAGCAGTGCCAGGGCATCACGCATATGGAGGAGATGACACAGACTCTGAGTGACCTGAAGACACAGCTCATGTGTCTCCAGGAGGCACAGACGGCTTCACAACCCCGTCTTCAGGCACGAGGCGATCCGAGTAGCAGCAGCAGCTCGGTCCAGCGCTCCAGCTCCCACCAGCAGCCTAGACAGGTCCATCATGTACAGGCGGAGCCGTACTAGCAGCCGCAGCCCACCTACCAGTCACCGCCATCTCCAGACATGCAGATGGTGGTATACCAGCCGGATCAACCTCTGGCAGTGCTCCCGCCACCCTAGTACGACGCAGAGCCGTTGATGGATGTCAACGGGATTTGGTATGACCGCCCCCAGCCCGGTATCCGACGAGACGATCCCGGATTCCGTTGGGGGACCGGAGGTGCCCAGCCCCAGCAGCAGCCGTCAGGATAGGGTGGCCAGTACGCCATCAGAGAGATCACCAGCAGCAGCAACCCCCAGTGTACCCACAACAGCAGCAGCAGCAGTCATAGTATGGTCCTCGTCCCTATCAGTAGGGGCAGTCTTGGAGGCGTGATCAGCCTCACCAGCCGCAGCATCAGCCACACTCTTACCCCTCTCAGCCACAGCAGCAGTTCCAGCAGCCTCACTACCAGAGAGGCTACCTGTCGGGATCTCATGAGAGCCCTGTCTTGGATGATATAGCCTGCCTTCTCACAGATCAACAGGCTACTTTTCGACGGGAGATGGACGAGTTCCGCCAGGAGATGCGGGACATCGTGAGAGGGAAGGCCGCCATCCCTGCCCAGATTGAGCCGAATCCCAACAATCTGAAGAGGAAATCTGAGCAGGTAGCTTGTACTGAGTATGCCACTCCTAGTGATGCATTTGGTGATATGTCTGCATATCTTTTTGATACTGATTTTGTCACACTTAGGAGCGGTAGGATGTCAGCATGTGGCGCCTCGTCTGAGCGACACCATGAGGATACACCAAGAGCGCCCGACGAGGAGGAGGAGAGCGGTACTGAGGCTGCTAGAGACGATGACAGTGGTAGTGATGCCACCACGGATTCTGATCCCACCGGCGGTACTGAGGTTGCCGTTTCACCAGTTGGAGGAGGTGGTACTGAGGCCACCCAGGATGCCGAGCCAGAGCATGGTACTGAGGCCGCGAGTCTTCCAGCCGATGGTGGTGCTGATGCCACCAAGTATTCTGAGATTCCTGTTGTTTTTCCTGTTACTGATGTATCTCGGAACATTTCTGTTAATAAAGGAAAGGGTTTATTTTCTTCTGGTCCCACTGTGGTGCATGATGTATGTGTGGATCCGGTCGTCAAACCGTCTAGAACCTTTCCTAGTCCATCATCTGAGAAGGACCCTGTGATACCCTTCCCTAGAGCCCTTCAGATGGGGAAGGGGAAGAAAAAGGAAAATCCCAAAAAGAGAGAGCAGGAAGAGTTCAGCCAGCAGATGATAGATCGGTTTCACATACAGCTGACTCTTCCGAAGGCTTTGCATCACATCCCTCTTCTCCAGCGTTCCCTTAGAGACAGGACCACAATCAGGAGGAAGAGGAGGAACCATCACTCAGAGATCCATGTGCTGATGAGAGCCACTTGTTTCGCGATCTAGAATCGTCTACCGGCCAAGAGACCAGATTCTGGAGCCCCATATGTCAGATGCCACATCAGAGAGCAGAGGTTCGATCGTACTCTATTAGACAGCGGATCGTCGATCAACCTCCTTCCGGCAGCCCTTCTCAACTGCTTCGAGTTGGGCACTCTTAGATAGAGCAGGACAGTCCTTCAGTTTGCTGATCGATCTGTCAAGAGGCCGAAGGGGTTGTTGCGAGACGTTGTCGTCACGATTCAGGGCTTGCAATTCCCCATGGACTTCGTAGTGTTGGACATGGAGATCCCTGAGTCCGTGACCGATACCCCCATTATTCTCGGTCGTCCATTCTTGGCCACAACCAAGGCGGTGACTGACCATGATAGTAGGAAGGTATACTTTCGCATTGAGGGCGAAAGTGTACAAATAGAGACGGTCGAGGACAGCAGAGCCAGAGAGAGAGCATGCTCAGAGACCACTTCAGACACAGAGCAGCTGACAGATGCAGAGCTAGACATCCACCAGGACTGTGACTTTGTGATCACAGATGATGAGGCAATTTGGGCAGACCCAGCAGCACAGGCCATCCTCTCACTTTCAGATTCCGCTGATGCAGAGACGACAGCAGAGGAGAGCTTGGAGAGCACATTCCTGGTCCAGGATACTTCAGAGGTAGCATAGCCGGTTCTCGACCGTGAGACAGATTCTTGTGATGATGGTGGTGCTGATGCCACCTTGGATGATACAGATCCCTCGGAGTCAGAGTCTGACTGGGCAGATTGTGATGATTATATGCCAGATCTGATTTCCACTGAGCTTGCAGCTAGGGAGGAGGTAGAGCCGAGCAGAGCAGAGACAGTCCATCAGGGCAGCCTTCTCCAGTTTCTGAGAGTGACAGAGAGTTTCAGTTCTCCCATGCAGATTTGGCAGCGTTCACGCAGACTTTGCAGAGGCCAGATCCACCAGCACCCAGTTGTCCAGAGCTGAAGCAGCTTCCTACTTCGCTGAAGTATAGGTTCCTTGCGGGTGAGCATGAGATGTACCCAGTCATTATCTCCGTTGATTTGACTGGAGAGCAGGAATCCTGTCTGATGAAGGTTCTTGAAAAGAACCGCAAGGCGATTGGATGGAGCGTAGCAGATCTCCAGGGGATAAGTCCGGCCCTGTGCTCCCACCATATCTATCTCGAGGATGAGGCGAAGCTGTCGCGTGAGTTCCAGCGGTGGCTGAACCCGAATCTGAGAGAGGTTGTCATAAAGGAGATTTCGAAATGGTGGAGCGCCAATTTTATCTACCCCATCTCCGACTCCAAGTGGGTCAGCCCTTTGCATGTGGTGCCCAAGAAGACGGGCATCACTACAGTGGTAAGTGAGTCTAGAGAGGAGATTGCTACACGGGTACCCACTTCTTGGCGGGTGTGCGTTGACTATAGGAGACTCAACCAGGCCACCAAGAAGGATCATTTCCCCCTGTCCTTTATAGATCAGATCATTGAGAGACTGGCGGGGAAGAGCCACTACTGTTTTCTGGATGGGTACTCGGGCTACAACCAGGTGGCCATCGCTCCCGAGGACCAGGACAAGACCACCTTTACCTGTCCCTTCGGCACATAAGCCTTCCGACGCATGCCATTTGGGCTATGCAATGCCCCTGCGACTTTTCAGAGATGCATGTTGTCGATCTTTTCGGACATGGTAGGGGAGTGCTTGGAGGTCTTCATGGATGATTTCTCGATTTACGGTGACAGATTCGACTCCTGTCTTGACTGCCTAGACCGAGTACTTCAGCGATGTATAGAGGTTCACTTGGTGCTATCTTGGGAGAAGAGTCACTTCATGGTGACTCAAGGGACGGTGCTTGGTCACATCATCTCCAACAGGGGTATGGAGGTTTATCCGGCCAAGGTAGATGTTATTAGAAAACTCGCAGCGCCGTCTAATTTGCGGCAGTTACGGTCATTCCTGGGGCACGTCGGTTTCTACCGACAATTCATTCATGATTTCAGTAGGATTGCCCGGCCGCTGACTGACCTGCTGACGAAAGACACCGAGTTCCTTGTCGATGACAAGTGTCTTTTGTCCTTCGAGACTGTCAAGCATTGTGTTGTTGAGGCTCCTGTTCTCCAGCCACCTGATTGGTCTCTCCCATTCGAGATCATGACGGACGCCTCCGATTTTGCCGTGGGGGCTGTGCTGGGACAGAGGAGGGATGGAGTTCCATTTGCTATCCACTACGCTAGCTGCACATTGGATTCCGCGCAGCGGAACTACACAGTCACAGAGAAGGAGATGCTAGCCGTAGTCTTCACCCTAGATAAGTTCAGATCGTACATTATTGGATCTAGAGTGACCATGTTTACTGATCATACCGCCATCAGGTACCTCATGGCAAAGAAGGATGTCAAGGCCAGACTGACTAGATGGATCCTTCTACTCCAGGAGTTCGACATTGAGATCAAGGATAAGCCAGGAGTCAAGAATGTGGTGGCGGATCATCTCTCCCAATTAGAGCATCTTGAGGATTCTGACTTGATTGACCCTATTTGTGAGACCTTCCCAGATGAGGCGATCCTTGCTATCGCCTCTCTCCCATGGTATGTCGATATTGTGAACTTTCTTGTTGCTAAGAAAGTTCCACAAGATTGGCCCAGGCAGAGGCTTGAGACCTTCCTCGCGAAGGCCAAGTCCTACCACTGGGAGGATCCCATCCTTTACCACGAAGGAGGGGATAGCGTCTGGCGTAGGTGCATTCCTCAGGTTGAGCACCATAGCGTCCTCACTTACTGCCACAAGCTTGAGGCAGGAGGACATCACTCTGGGAGGAGAACGGCACAGAAAGTGCTCCAATCCGGCTTGTGGTGGCCTACCCTCTTCAAGGACTCTGATGAGTTTGTGAAGAGGTGTACTGACTGTCAAGGATGGGCACTTGTGGACAATGTGATATGATGCCGATGCAGCCCATTCACTTCTATGAGGTTTTTGACGCATGGGGCATCGATTTCATGGGTCCATTCCCTAAGATTCAGGGATTTGAGTACATTCTGTTGGCCGTTGATTATGTGAGTCGTTGGGTTGAGGCCATCCCCGCCCGAACCGCTGATGCCAGGACAGTTTGCATATTTTTGAGGAAGCACATCATCACGCGGTTCGGGTCCCTTGAGTATTGATTTCAGATGGGGGGTCTCATTTCATCAACGACGAGGTAAAGGCCCTTGCTAGCGAGTTCGGCATAGACCATCGGGTTGCCACTCCATACCATCCACAGACGAATGGTCTAGCCGAGGTGTCGAACAGGGAGATCAAGACTATTCTGTAGAAAGTCGTCCGCCCTGACCGAAAGGATTGGTCACAGCTTTTGGACTCAGTCTTGTGGGCATATAGGACGTCTTTCAAGACACCTTTGGGCACATCTCCCTTTCGCCTCGTATATGGCAAGCCGTGCCATTTACCTGTTGAGCTAAGACACAGGTCACTTTGGGCAGTCACGGATATTCTTATAGATCCAGATAGTGTAGGAGACCAGAGGAGGGCAGAGTTAGCAGCCTTGGAGGAGCTTAGAGATACCGCCTTCTCAAACAGCCTACAGTACGAGGAGAGAGTGAAGGAGTGGCATGATTCTCACATCAGCCACAAGCATTTTGAGCCTGGACAGAGAGTATGGTTGTTTGATGCTAGGCTTCGTCTATTTCCAGGGAAGCTACAGAGCAAATGGAAGGGACCCTATCTTGTGAGAAAGGTACACGACAACGGTAGCATTGACATATCCGAGTTGTCTTCTGAGAGTACCTTTCGAGCGGCTCAAGCCATTTCTAGATCATGAGCCGCAGGTCGTTGATGTTGCCCCTATTCATTTTGCGTGAGATGTGGTCTCTTGACTCACATCTATTGCATCTCACGCATGATTATCACTATTCTTCCGACATGTATAGATCCAGATGTCCATATCATCACATTCTTTAGTCCCACATCCCTTTCTTCATCTTCTGCATATGCTATACTTAGGGTGTACTTTACCCTAAGTATAGGGGGATGTAGGACCTTTGGGCATTTCTTTTGATTCACTTTACCCCTGTTTTTGCTGCCTATACTTAGGGATATTTTACCCTAAGTATAGGGGGGGTAGACCCTATACATTCTCCACTCGGTTTTCCCTTTGTGTACAACCTGCTATACTTAGGATTATTTGATCCTAAGTATAGGGGGAAAAGCCGAGATCCTCCTGATTTCTAATTCATTCATTCTTCTTTGTATATAGCCTTCCTTTTCACTTCCCTATACTAAGCACGAGTTATGTCTTCTTCATCGCTCTTGACTCTGAGGACATCGTTCGAGCTAAGTATAGGGGGGTGTGTATATATTTCATATGTACTTTAGCCATAACTCATACTTTGTGTGAGTGTGTTAATAAATAAAATTGGCTAAAAAACCCAAAAACCACAAAAATTAAAAAATTTTCCCTGTAAATAATCATTCTTTTATTTGCACATACATAGCTAGTGTACAAATTATCTTTGTAAAAATATTTTCAAAAACCTTTTGTGTAAAGTTTGTGTAAATATGTGCTGATAAAAACTATGGATATAGTACAAAATTTTTCCATAATGTTTTGAAAATCAAAAGTTCGCAAAATTCTTATGTAAATGTGTGTAAATACTTTTGCAAAACTTGCATTCATGCATTCATCCATTCATGTTTTCAAAACATTTTTCCAAACATTTTCATGTTTGTAAATATTGTGTAAATAGCATCTTTGTATATATGTATATAGTTTTTCCTGGATTATAGTTGACATTTAAACTAGCCTGGAATTAAATTGGGAAATGGAGCTTGATTAAGATCTTAATCCACCTAATTTATAAGAGGAACCTTATAGGGCTTAGGTTTAAGGCTTTTCAGGTTCATGGTGACTTAATTCTTTAAGTCCACTAGGCTATGATCACATGTCATCTCAATGAGCCTAAGTAGAGCACTTAACAACACACACATGACTCATATAGACAATGGCTTTACTTGGACACCACACTTAGCACCGAGCTCTCTACGGATGAGGTGGTGAGGAGGCAGTCTTCCTTGACTTGGGGTAGAATATGAGGGTAGTACTTCTAGGCGGAACCTCTCTTCTTCTTTTAGTGAAGGAAGTGCATCTCAACTTGGTCTGGTTGCCATGAGGTCTAACGACGGGAGTTGCGGGTTGCAATAATGCTTCAAAAGAGGGATAGTCTACTGGCTCAAGAGGAAAAACTCCTTGTATATATGCTGCACATGTATATGTTGTATAGATGCACTTGAAAAAAGAAATGCAAAAAGAAAATAACTCCAAAAAAGTGGTAGGTCTGAGAGAAAATGATAATCCCACCGGAGTATGTATATAGTGCAAATAAGCAAAGCTTGAGATTCATGTCCCACCTTATGTAGCTTGCAGCAGGGAGACTTAGCTACACTGGTTGAGCTCCCAAGGATACATGGCTACACTGGCCATGGTCCATTCTCTTCTTCCTCCTCTTCTTGAGCCGGTTGAACTTGAACTTAGAAGGGAATACCCCGCTCCTCGAGGAAAGAGTGGCCAGATTGGGGTCATAGAGTTACCTTGTTGGGGAGGGTTGTCAAGTTGCCATTTCTGAGGTGGAGAGCTTATACTTCACATTCACAGTACAAGGAAAGATTGATGGTCTTTAGGGTTTGTGTTTGGTGACTTGTTCTGATCTGGATTGTTGAGGAGTCCTGGTTATAGATTAGTGGAACTTAGAGGCTGTTGAGTTTTAAACTTAAGTCCAAATAAGGTTCCAACACATTAATAATCCAAAGATCTGATCGAGCTCCATATCTCAATTTAATGAAGGCAAGTTTAATATTCAACCTTGATCCATGTACATTCTCCTCTTTTTCTTTTTCTTTTTCTATTTTTCACTTCTTTTTCAAATAAGTGTTTGCTAAGGGACTAGCAAAGTTAAGTATAGGGGGGTGATGAATACTCATTCATCACTCTTTATTCTTATATTTTAGCTACAAAAACCTTTGCAAATGCATGTATATCTTTGTAAATGCAAATATTACCAAAAAGCATGCATTGTATAAAGTTTAATAATTAGCATGTTTTTGTGCAAAAATAAAAGAATAAAGAATTCAAAGAAAAAGAGGGAAATATTTAGAATAAATATTGAGCAACCTAATCCTAAGGGAGGGCTCAGCATGGGCCTGACCGCATAAAAAGCCTAAGTAGAGAGAGACAGGGAGCTCATGTGTGTAAATATACCTGTAAATATAATAAAAGTATTTTCCTCTAAAAATATAATAAAATGGGCTTGTATATATTTGTAAATATTTGTAAATACAAAATCAAAATAAAAATAGAAAAATTAAAAAGAAAATAAAAATAGCTTTCCTTGTACCTATTCACCTTGTACATAAGACCACACATATATTTATTTTACCCTATAAATAAATAAATTAAAATCCCTAAAAATTTGTATATACTCCATATTTCATGGTGTAAATAAATAAAATAAATACCATAAAAATAAAAATTAAATCAAAAGAACAAAAATAAAAACCAAAAAGAACATTGTATATATACCATGTATATAGATGTATATATCTATTTATTTAACCCTTGTACATAAATAATAAAAATAAAATAAAAATACCTTTTTATTCCTAATTTTATGCTATAATTAAATAAAATATAAAATGGGGATAAAAATGTACAAAAATAATTAATTAAAAATCAAAAATCAAAAATCCATATTGTATATATATCTATATATAGCACTATATTGTAAATACCTTATTTCTATTTCGAAAAATTAATTAAAAATCACAAGAAAATAGAAAAAAAATAAAATAAACATTTTCCATGTTTAGAGTTTTTAATAATTCGGCCATTTATTATTTTATTTTGAATTTTTAAATCTTTCTGACATGGCATGCTCTGATTGGTCCACGGGGGACGTTGACCCCCGGTCAACTCCCCCCCTTGGACCACTTCCCACGGGTCAATGACGCCCGACCCGACTTCGTCGAATTATGGCGTCATGACCCGATCATCAAATCCGATATTTCCGGGCTCCATTTCTCCCCCTTGCATCCGAGATGCACGCCCGATCGTTAGCCTAGGGATCAGTGCTCCGAGCTTCACGCCCGACTCCCATCTAACCGGACCCCTTACCGTATAAAGTCCGAGCTCCGCCTCCATTTTCACGCATCTTTGGACTGTTTCACTCCACCCTAGGACCTCCACAGCTACCGCGAGAGTGACAGCTTGCAGTTGGCCGTGGCGCAGCGAGGAGGGAGGGACCGGACCTCTGATCCGACGACTTTACGCCACCGTGCGCCACCCAGAGGTGGTGCTCAAGCCTCGGGCACCGACGGCCCTCGAGACTAGGACCTGGAGCTTCTCCATCTCTTCCCCAGTCGACCTCATCCAGTAGGTAGCCTTCGTCTCTTCTCTATTTAGCTAGTTTTGCTTTTCGCCCAATTCACCCCGTCGCCGACGACCTCTGATTCCGACCACCCTCGCCTTCATCCCGATCATCGGAATCGATGACCACCTTCTCCTTTCCCCCGCGCATCTTCTGCACCCATCCATTCACCCCAGTTCGCACAGGAACTGGGTCTCGAGCTTCATCGACGTCGCTCCGCCGGAGCTCGTCCGCCCCGCCGCACCGTTCACCTCCACCACCGCTTACTGGGTCGAGGCACTTTGCCCTCGACCCAGGAGCTCGTTGCTTTGCTTTGCAGGTCCATCCAAGCCCATCTGAGGGCTCGGACAGTCAGGAGCAGCAGCTCCACCTCCGCCGGTGCCGCCTGAGCTTTCCGGAGCTCAGTTGCACCATCGGAGGGTCTCGTCAGATGCGGGAGGCCCAGGAGCACCTTCTTCGATCATTAGCAGCCCGCGAGGAGGGTCACCGTGCGTGCACCGGGCCGGCGAAGTTCGCCGGCCGCTTGTTCTTCGTGCACCCTCCAGAGACGTCCGATCCAGCCCTCCAGCTCCAGATCTTCATCGAGCCGTTCATTCGAGGAGTAGCAGCAGCCGTAGATCTTCAGAGGGTGGATCTCCACCGTCCGATCAGCGAGGTCTACCCACGTCGCTTCCCAGCTGCCCGATCTTCCACGTGGGGAGATCCCAGCCATTCGATCTTGCCGAGGGATCCTTTGCTTAGCCGCACCTCTTCTCCACCGTCGGATCTCCACGTGGCGTGCATCCGACCATCGGCTTCAATAAAGGGTAATTTACTCTTAGACCCTTAGCTTTTTAGTGTTAATTTGTAGTCCTGTAAATATTTTAGAACTTTTATTTTAGTTTGGTATTTTTCATAGAGGACCTTGTCATTTCTTGTATTTGCTTTTATACCCCTGTACGTAGTGGTGCACGTGCTTCGACACGTGATTCTGTGGGATATTTGCATGTATGGGCTTGATGTTCTAGGGTGTTAATGAATGAAAACATGTTTTGAGTATTTGCAGAAATGCCCCTGTGAATGTTTTAATTGTACATGTGCTTTATTTCGTGGGCTTTTTATACTTTTTCCCCTGGACTTTTAGTACGTGTTACTAAATAGTCCACGGACTTAAGTTTATTGTAATTAGGTCCCTGAGTGCCCGGGTCACGTGCTTTGCACGTGGAACCTTGGAGAATTTGCACCGGACCCTCTGGAACTTCTCTTAATTGCGTACAGGTCCCTGTGCATTATACCTTAGTTTTTGATTTTAATAAAATAGCAAACCAACTCCAAATTTGATGAAAATTGGATACATGGCTCCTGCCATGGTGTAAAATTTTCTCTAATTTTTGGAGACATTTTTGACTTCATTTATTCTTTTTTAAAAATTCAAAAACACGCATTTTCTTTACTATCTAGCTTTAAAAATCACCAAACAAATATTAAAACACCTCTAAAAATTACAAAAAAATTATATAGTGTTTGTTTTGGGTTGTTTGATTTTCTGACCAAGTTTGGTCAGTTTTAGATTTATAAAACTTATAAAAATTAAAAAACACTGAAAACACTATAAAAATTCTAATAAATAATTGAAAAATCAAAAATTAATAAAACCAGTGCCTAAATTTTCCTTGTATTCCCTACTCTATAGCAACTTACCTTCAGACCTTGATAGGGCCATTTTACATTTTAATTTGGCCCTCCAAGTCTGACTGGACAGTGCCTTTGTTTTTCAACCTTGTTTGATTTTTATAAAATTCCCTAAAAATCAGAAAAATACCAAAAATTACCCAAAAACAGTAAAAAATATAAAAAACCTAAAAACATTTTTTGTTTGAATCTTTGGATGATTTTTGAGTAGTTTAATAATTGTGTGTAGTTGCTTGTGTATTTGTTTTCTTATTTTCTTTATTGATTAAAAAAATCAAAAAAAAATTAAAAAGATAAAAATCCACCAAAAATATTTGTCTTTTATTTGTTTTTATTTTTCTGACTACTTTGTAGGCCGCGAGGCCATCACGTGCTCCTTGTGTTCGACCCTGGTCGCTATACCAGGTTAATCTAATAGCGAGACCGCTACTTTGAGCTTGTTTGATTTTTACCTTATTTTGGTGGTCTATATTTTTCTCGTTGAGCCACCCGAGCGACCGAGGTCGCAACGACCGCTTCTTGATTTATCTACCTTAGTTGCTTGGGGTTTTTGCGCTCATCAACTATCGAGGAGGTGTTTGCTCGAGGGCTTGCACGTAGTACATGTGTTGGACTGTTGGCTTCCCTAGACTCTGCTTAGGAGGTTGAGGCAATGATGGTTCTTTCGTCTTGGTAGGAGTCATGTTTAATGGTGTTATTGAATTGCATTAATTAAGTATGCTAACCAGCAGCTCTAGCTACTTGGTGATTTGATCCAGTTTGTCTAGGTTTTGTATTCTATGTTCGATCATAGATAATTTCTTCAGGTGCTTGATCGCTTTTTTATGAACGTCTAATTCACACAGGTGGCTCCCAATCATGATAAGGTTGGATCACTCATCTATGTCCGATTCATGAGCTACCGCCATATGAACATGATCTGTGGCTGACCTTGATAAGCCCGTGACGAAGACAAGAAGACCTCTCCTTCGGCCATCTCTTCAAAAATCTGCCATATGACATCTTCATCCTTGTTGAAATTCTATCCATTACAAGCGACATCAATGATCCTCTGGCTCTCTAATATAAGCCCCCCAAAGAAATGTTGGACCAGGATGGTTAGGGGAATATCATGGTGGGGGCATTTCTCTTGAAGATCTTTGAAATGTTCCCAAGCTTCATGTATAGACTCGTGTGTGGCTTGGGAAAAATGTTGATTCTAGCTCGCATATGATTGAGATGACCAAGAGGGTAGAATTTGTGGAGGAATGCGGACCTGAGATCCTCCCAGGTCATCACGACCTTCCCCAAGTGATTGATCCAGTAAAGTGCCTTATCCTTAAGATGGATGGGAAAAGCCGTCATCTTAACTACACCAAATGGGATGTTAGGTAGTGCATGGTACCACAGATGTGAGAAAACTGCTATAGATGGATGTATGATTCTTTATTAGTGTTCCCTTGGAATGTGTGAAGAAGATCTAAGAGTTGATTCTTAAGCTCAAAATATGCATGGATCGATGGAATCTGAATCCACTCGATCATCTGGCATGCGTCGGTGTTATAGGTCTTCTTGAGAGTAGGCTTATGAGCCTCTCTACTCCCCCCATCTTCCTCGATAGGGGGTCCGTTCTTGTTCTTTCATCTTCTCCTCCTCCTTGGTTATCTCTTCCTCTCCTCACATCATTAAGCATGTCCCGGAAGGCAACCTAGGCCAAGGCTAGATCTTCCAACTGATGTTGGATGGCTTAAATTAATGCGAGAAACTAGGCGTTTACAACATTCTGGTCCGGTTGTTTGCCCTGATCTGGTTGTGGTGGTTGTTGAGGTCCCTTCCCTCATCCTGAAGGGGCCATCTCTGATTCAGAATTCGATAATATCTCAAGCTCCAGATTAGGTTCTTGGTCTGCAAAGAGAATAACGCCTCGATCAGTTTGTATAGAAGCACCGGATGTATAAATGTGTTCAGTGTTAAGGTCAATACATAACTTTATTAAGGAAGGAGAAGTGTAAGGAGTGAAGTCTATCTTCATCAAATAGGGACAAAGCTCGGAACAAGAGTGATCCTGGATTATTGAAGGAAAAGAATGCAGGGATTATGGAGTGTGGTTTGTAAAGTTCGAACAAGGTTCCCGAGAATCACCCTGAATTATTGGAGATGCCGGCTGCATAGAATTGATGTGGGTGTCAACGGGGTCCTAACCAAGCCATCCATGATTTGACATCTTGAAAGTCAAAATAAGATCAAGGAAGGATGAAGGATACGATGATGAACAAGGAATAAAAGGAGTGTAAAATAGTAGAAGGCTTAAAGTAAACAAGGGTCAAAGAGGGTAAAATATATGAAACAAAAAATAGCACAAGATTATGGGACTGGTCTTTGAAATTAATCTAGATACAAATGAACACCAAACAATTGTGGGTTCATCAACTAAACACAAGTGAAGCCATAAAGGATTGGTTAATTTTATCTTTTCAATTTTATTGTTGTTATTTTAGGCAGATCTTGTAGCAAGTCCTTAAAGGCTAGACCTATAGGAGAGTGAGTAATGTTAGAAAAGTATCCCATATTTTTCACTTCCTTTATAACATGTGATCTGAACTTTTTGAGGTCCTCGATATTGGTCCTACGGGGCTACTTAAGCAAAGAATAAGAGAGGAAGCTGATGGTGGTGAATCATATACTTCGGACCAGGCCTGCAAGCAGCCTACTAGGACACAAAATGATGAGACAGACACACCTATGACAACATGGGCCTATGCTCATTACTTCAGACTAGGTCGGTATTCTACACAAGGCAAGAACATCATCGTCGACCAAGCCCTACTCGCATATGTACGATAGAAGCACCGGTACTTCACCTATCCCAGGAGATGATCGAGTAGCCATAGATCGGGATTTTGGCTCTATTCCTTAAGGGTTACACCTTGCTCTGTCAGGAGTGTACCTGAAAACAAGGAGGGTTTTACGAAACCAAAACAATGATGTCCATTATGTATTTTAATTAAGGTCAAATTGTTATTAGAAGTCCCTTATTTTAATTTTTCATTTTCACTTTTTTGAGTATTTTTTAATAATAAGCATCTAATGATTTTTTAGTTTTTTTTCAATCCCATGTTATCCAAAACTAGGGGAGAAGTGAGAAAATCCATACAAGTTGATACTATAATAGAAATCTTACTGTTGTATCTAAATGATGTATGCTAAGATAGAAGACTTATGGTGCTTCCTAGGTCTCTCCATTTTGGATGCAAGGCAGAATTGAAATATTTAAACAACATGTACGATATGCAAAATGACTGAAATCTCCTTAAACAGGAATTGATATCAATCGTGATGAACCAAATGCTGAATACCTAGAAGAGAAAGCCGAAGGCCCGATCTTGGGGGCTCATCTGTGTCTGTGCAGCAGATCCTCTTAGACTTGTACAGAGCCTCTCACAGCACTCGGTTTCAAGTCTAAGTCACAATTTCAATTTGACTAAGTCCAAGCGTAGAAAACTATAGAAAGATTCTTTTAATTAAGCTTAGGACCTAGTTACCGTGTCAAGCAATCCTAATTCTGTGGGCTTAATTAGCAAATACGTAAACAAAAAAATCAGAAAACTCAAATTACAGAAAATAAAGTGAAAAAATGAGAAAAATAGAGAGGAAGAAATGAGAGAAATCGATGAAATCATGAAAAAGTTGGTGAGCCTCCAAGTGAACAATCACTTAGTAAAATAGGCCCGATGAGTCTGAGTGTCTGTCCAAGTCCACCTATTATATTACAAATTAATTGAGTCACTCTCTCATAAATAAAACCTAAAGTACAACTAATCTAATATGTCTCCAAGTCAGGTACGTTGCCTCTCAAACCGCTTCACCAATAACACCGATCTCCGCCTCCCATGGCTGCCTCGGCTTCCTAGAAAATTGTCCACGCTCGGTGGTCCCTCACAACAAACACAATTAGATTACGAGATTAGGCAGATCAAAACATATATATATATAAGGAGATAAAATAAATAAAGATGGGAAATAAGCAGATAAAAATCTATGCATTGCTCTCTAAAAATGATGCCATTGAAGTTGATCGAGATACACGGAGTGGTCTTGAGGTCTCACAAGGCGAGACCACGGTCATCGAAGTGAACGAACGTAACACTCGATTAAGTCAATAATTAACCCACAAGATGAATAATCTATCAATGCAAAGTGAAGTGAAATAAAATTTATTATAACCCTATAAATAAGTTTATAGTGGGCAAGTATGTATAGGGTGTCGAAGATAGGGAACATACATGTGTAGCGGCTATTAGGTATTTCTAATTAACAGATATATGTATATGGGAGAAGGAAAGCTACACCGTGGGGTGCAGCCAACTAGCTACATCCAGCCATTTTTTCTTATTAGTTTTTTTATTTTTTGTAAGGAAACCTATGGGTATTTACTTAGTTTATTGAGTGGAATCTGTGTTTCAAATTTCATGCAAAACAGACAATCCTAACATGCCCATCTAGATAGGGTCAATTTCATCGATTTTGAGACTGTTAAAATATGATAATATTGATGGAGATGATAGTAGTGTCAAATATAGTTGAATGTAGCCTGAGACCATGGTGATATATGGTGATTTAAATCCCCCTAGATTTCATTTCAAAAACACAAAAAATCAATGAAAAAAATATCGGGTGTAGCTAGGGATGGGCATGGGCTAGGCTGGGCCAGGGCCTGAAGGGCCCAGGCCCAAGCCCATCTAAATATTTCGAGCCTTGGGACGGGCCTAGGCCCGTAAATTTTGGCATTATTCGGCCCAATACTAGGCCCGACCCAAGCCTTGGCATGTTCTGCAGGCCTGCGGTAACATATCTTGGGCTCGTTCTATGACCCAGATAGAACATACTATCCAAGATATAATATAATACACTAAGCATTAACCAATAAAATGAGAAATAATATTATATCACTTATGAACAAATATGTAAAATTATAAATCATGATTGGTCTGCATCAAGAGGAAAAGCTCGACCTTATTTCTTGAATCATGGTGATTTGGAAACAAGCAGAGCTAACAAAAAAGATGCCTTTCATTTAAAAAATAATCAACGAACGGGACTTACAACTAATATCGTTTAGCTCCATATTAGCATTATTTTTTACTCGTTAACAGGTATTGGTGGTTCAATTGAATACATGCCTTATATCTCTACAAAATAATGCACGGAGGTAATATATGAAGCAACATTACAGGATAACAGACTACACTCCACAGAAGAGGGATCCATGTATAACAATGATATACCTTAGCAGTTAAGCTTGGAGGAGGGCAGGCCGTAGAGGGGAGGCCGTAGTGGGGAGGGTGTCACCATGGGGATTGTGCTCAAGCCTCTACGGAGGAGCGAGGAGAGAGGTGGAGGACTTGGGCCATGGCTGGGCTTGATTATGGAAGAGGGTCACACCGTGGAGGGGGCATGCGGATGGGAGGGAGGGATACTGGGTTGGAGGAGGGGGAGGAGTCGCTGTCGTTGGTAGGTTAGCGAGCAGCGGAGCCTCGAAGGACTTGGCTGCTGCCTGGGGAGGTCGCCGATGATGCCTAGAGTTAGTGTGAAAGGGGGAACAAGGGAGGAGTCTGGGAGTGGGAAAGATAGGGTATGTGTGATTGGGATTGGGGTTGGTGTTCTGAAGGGGAGTCGCATGAGGGTAGGGGCAAAATGCCTTGGATAAGGCCCGTGCCCAAATTCGGGCTGGGTCTTGAGATCCAGTTTAGGCCACTTCGGGCCACTATCGGGCCTACTTCGGGCCAGTCCTCGGGCCCCCAAATGGGTCAGGCCTCGGGCCGGGTCGAGTTGGGCCGGGCTGATATTTTAGGCCCAGGCCTGGCCCAATGTCCTATTGGGCTTGGGCTGGGCCGGGCTTTTTGGGCCAGGCTTCGGGCTGGGCTGGGCCGGCCCAGCCCAATGCCCATCTCTAAGTGTAGCTTCTCCAACCCCTATGTATATATAGTTGTTATTTACTTAATTTTTTGTGAGGTTTTAATTATATTTAATTTTTTTATGGATTTTAAATAATTTATATTTCCTATATTTTCTATATTTTTAAATTCATTTTCTTTTTATATTTTTCTGATTTTTAAGTCTTTTGTATTTAAGGATATAATATAAATATCTTCATATATATTAATATGTAATATAAATAGTATATTATATATATGATAAATATATAAAAAATTAGGAAATAAATACACATGCAATCCTTTTTATTTTTCAAAGGTATTAAATATATTGATAAGTATTTATAATTAATAATGATTATTACAATATTATATAAGTAATAATACATATATATGATTTTCTATTTATAAATATAAAAAAATTATAAAAAATTATAAAATAAAATGTTTTGTGTTTTAAATATTTTTCTCTATTTTTATTATTTTTTTCTTATATTTTTTTCTCATTTTTAGGCATTTTTAATACATTAAACATAACAAAACAATAGATTTACAAATAGGCGGAATGCTTTAGGGTTTTAAAAATAGATAATAAATTCAAAATTCTCAAAACTATTTTAATATATTATATAATATATATAAATATGAAACAGAAAACTATTTTTTGGGATTTTATTGAACTTCTGCAAATTTTTATAGTGTTAGAATGGTTTTTAAATTTTTTAAGTTTTTCTTTTATTTGTTTGATTTTTGGTATGGGTTATATTTTATAGCAACATATATTATATAACTTTTTTGGAATTTTTAAAAGTGGATTTGTAATTTTTTGTATTTTTAAAGTAAACATGGAATAAATAGCTCCTAAATGGTTTTTAATGAATGGAAAAAAAGCAATAAATTGTTAAAATAAAAGTGTGGCATGAGCAAGCACTATCTTAGCATTTCCTACTATTTTCCCAGTATTTTACAAGAACATGAGCTATAAAATAAAAATAAAAAGTCAACAAAATAAATACACTGCCTGGAAGGGGTAATTTTGCCATTACAATATTATGCAAGGGTCGCCCTGCAAAATATCCCAAAAAATTTACACTTTAATTACAAAAGATAGATTTAAAATAAATGACAAAACACGCAAGGGTATAGCTGCAAAATGGCAGCCTCACATGGTCCAGATCAGATCCGGGGCATGCTCTTCATTAGACGGCTCTGGAACCCCTTGGAAGAACAACCACAAACTTTGTCTTGGCGATGCTTCGATTAGCAATATCTCTCCACTCCGACATCTTCGCTTGTGCCTGAAGGGTTTAGATCACTTCTGGGAGTGCCCTGCACCTACAAGTGGTCATCACATAGATCCAAGTCCCCTTGATCGGGACATGGGGTCTTCGACACTTCAACACAATATGGAGCTTCTAGTGAAGCTTCGATTTGCCTCCAGGAGGGTCCTCAGTGCCCAGTCCCTGCATAAAAAATGTCTTGTGACTTGAGGCGGAGAGCTTCGGACAGTGGTTGAAGCTGATTGCACAGTGGACTGAGTGGGTGGGGTAGCTCCAGGTCACGATGAAGGAAGGAGCTTGAGGTCCTGGATCCATGCAGAATTCAAGGGGAAAAGAGAGGGATTTGGTGGATAATATGATAAGGAATGAGAATGAGGTGGTTTGGCGGGTCCGAACACTGTGATACACTATGATTTTGAGCTGGAGTAGAAGCTCCAGTTAATGCGAGATTTGGAATTTAAGTTTTCTGAACAACTAATTGACTAAATAAAAATATAAACTACGATGAAGGAACAAAATCTAACCTTTAAATGCTGAAATCGGACCTCGATCGGATCCAGGAGCACGGGGGTCTGAACCGCTCGGATGGGCTTCCGATGATGGCTGGATCTGCTCCTCTGTGCCTCCTCCTCGCTGCAGAGCCACAATACTACCTCCTATCACCAAGTAGACACTGTATGTTTGGTCTAAGGGGCTAAGAGACTTGGGAGAGGGATCAAACCCCAAAAGTTGAGATTCAGGATTTATTCATAGACATAGGTGGTAAGTGAAGATGATTATGGGATTTCCCACGAATCGTTAAGGATATAGACAATCAGAATGCATGGCGTGTCTTATGATCATTGGGTGTTCATTTATATGAAGGAAGCAGCATGATCAGAGGCATGAAGGAGTGGAATTGGGTGAACTCAGAGGAGTCACAGGTTATGCTTAGAGTTAGAGGTAGGCTAGACAGTTGACTAAGGTCAACTATCCATGCCACACGATTGGTCTACGTGGACCTGCTGCAAGACAAAATAGGAGGAGAAAATTAAAGGAAAATGAGAATAAAATAGCAAAGCATTATTTATAAAAAAAATCAAAATATAAGAAATGTGTATTTATTTATATAGTATTTTGTAATGATTTTTATTTATTTTTACAATAGTATATATTATGAGTTATTATTTATATATAATTTTCTAGCATTTATTTATTTATATTTGATTTATTTTAATTTATTTAATGGTCATTTCTATACATAATATTGTAATTTATTATTTTATTTATTTAGAGTATGTTTAATTATTTATTTACATATTTTTGTTATATTTATATATTTTTATTTGTATAGTTAAAAATGAAAGTATTAAGTATATATGTATAATTTATATGTCTTTGTGATATGTACAACATTTATAAGGGTATAAAAATAAATGAAAGAATTAAATGTAAAGAATAAATATTTTGCATATCATATTGAGATACATAGTACAATAGGGACCCCAAAAGCCAACTTTTGCATCTTAACTCCATTGGAGTGAAACCATCTTCATTAAATAGATAATTAAATTTTAGAAACAATAAAGGTGGGTTTGATAAATATGGAATTCACACGGAGAAGACACAGGTATGTGAAGTTTGGCTTACAACTTTTTATTTTGTATGTCCTGGACACACTGTGCATTATTTTTGAATGAAAAAAAATTTGTATTTTCCTTTGTATTTTTATGTCCAATATTCATATTGAGAGTTTATTGATTTGAGGTATAAACGAGAATGAATAAAATAAGTCCTAAAAACCAGTTTATTGTCAAATCAATTAGGGTTTTTGAGTGTTATCTGTATAATTTCTTTGCCCTATCTCCTCTATTTTGTTCATTATCGACCAATTCATCATGTTGACTGGTTCTCGAGTCTAGGATTATTAAGTGTCTTTGACACTTCATTCTTTTTCTTTTCATTCCTTTATTCGTTTACTTTGGTGTTAAATACAATATTTTCTACATTATTTATGTATCAATTATTGAGTGTTATTTTATACAAATTAATGCTATATACATACATTTAACTCAAGGTCAAAATGAAAGAATAAAGGTGATGAAATTGAGATTCATCAGTACTCCGGGTACAACCAGGTGGGGATCACCCTTGAGGACCAAGAGAAGACAACCTTTACTTTCTCATTCGACACATATGCTTTTCAAAAAATTCCCTTTAGATTGTGCAATGCTCCTACCACATTTAAAATGTGCATGCTAGCTATTTTTACCGATATGGTCTGGAGTTTCTCGAAGTGTTCTTGGATGATTTCTCAGTCTACGGTGACAGCTTTGATTCATACCTTATGCACCTAGATAGAGTACTCAGAAATATCGTGAAGTGAATTTGGTTTTATCATAGGAAAAGAGACACTTCATGGTGACTGAAGGGATTGTGTTGGGCCACGTCGTCTCCAAGCAAGGTATGGAAGTCGAACCAACAAAGGTGGATGTTATTGCTAAATTAGAGCCACCTCAGAACATGAAGAATGCAAGGTCATTCCTTGGGCATGTACGATTTTGTAGAAGATTCATCGAGTACTTCAACAGACTTGCCTGACCTCTTACAAAGCTTCTATGTAAGGAGATAAATTTTATTGTTGATCAAAAGGTTCTCCAATCATTCTATCAACTGAAACATCTAGTCACTCATGCTACATGCCTATAGCCTTGAATTGGTTTATTCCATTTGAGATCATGATGGATGCATCAGATTTCGTAGTTGAGATTGTTTTAGGACAAAGAAGAGAGAAACTACCCTACGCCATTCACTATGCTGGCAAAACACTTGATGAAGCACTGAAAAATTACATAGTAACAGAGAAAGATTGCTGACAGTTGTTTTCTCTTTAGAAAAGTTCAGATCCTCCCTTCTATGCTCTAAAGTCATCATTTTCACCGACCACTCTACTATCAGATACTTACATCAGAAGAATAATGCCAAATCATGCTTACTCAAATGGATCCTTCTTGTCTTGGAATTTAACTTAGAAATTAGAGATAAACCTAGAGTTCAAATTGTGGTAGCAAATCACCTCTACAGAATTGAATGACAAGATACCCAAATGAACAGTTCACATGATCACAGAGACCTTCCCTAATGAATCCATCCTCAACATTGGATCACTCCCTCGATATGCTGATATTGTGAACTACCTCATCTCTTGGGCAACTCCACAATATTGGACAAGAATCAAGAAGGATAAATTCATGTCTGATATCCATTTTTACCGATGTGAAGATCCCTAACTATTCAGGGAGGGAGCAGATTTCATTTAGCATCACTGTATTCCATAGGAGGAGCACACAAGTGTCCTCGAGGACTTTCGTAAGCTCAAATCTGGTGGACACCATTCTGGAAGTTGGACGACAATAAAGATACTGTAGTGTGGCCTCTGGTGGCACATATTATTCAAGGATGTCAAAGAGTATGTCAAAGCCCACACTGATTGGCAGAAAATGGGAAAAACCCTCGTTGTCAAAAATTCTATGCCCCTCAAATTCATTTAGATATCTGATATGTTCGATGCATGGGGCATTGATTTCATGGGTTTGTTTCCTAAAAGCTAGGGATATGAATACATTTTACTTGTCGCAGACTATATGAGTCGATGGGTTGAAGCTATCCCTGCTCGAGCCGTCGATAGCCGCACAGTATGTTGGTTCTTGAAAGATAATATCATCTCACGGTTTGGTATACCGAAGATATTGATTTCGGATGGGGTAGCCACTTCATAAATAAAGAGGTCAAGAAACCTATCAAGGAGTATGACATCGATCATTGAGTCGCTTCTCCTTACCATCCTCAATCCAATGACTTGGTTGAATTGTCAAATAAAGTGATCAAGAAGATACTGCAGAAACTTGTGAGGTTAGACTGAAAGAACTTGTCAAAACTCTTGGACTCAGTTCTCTGGCATACATAGCTGCCTACAAGTCTCCCTTGGGCATGTCACCCTATCGTCTTGTTTATGAGAAGCCATGCCATCTTCCCGTAGAACTCATTCAATCACTCTGGGAAGTTAACATATGTAACCTCGACTCACAAAAAGGTGGTCAGCAAAGGAAACTAGATGGGAACACGCTCCTCGAATGCCGAGACTATGTGCACAACAACAGCTTAAAGTGCAAAGAGAAGGTCAAATGCTGGCATCACAAGCATATCAGAAAAATACCTTCAAACCCAGAGAGAGAGAATGGTTGTTCGATGTGAAGTTAAATATTTTTCTAGGCAAATTAATGAGTAAATGGATAAAGCCCTACATAGTCAGAATTGTGTGTGGCAATGAAAGTATTCTCATATCCGAATTGCTAGCTGACGCACAACCATTCATCACCAACGGTCAGTTATTAAAGCTATATTTAGAGCACGAAACATTTATAGCTATTGTCGATTCAATTCAAGTTGCATTTGATGAATATTTCATAGCAACAACATCAGTGGTATCGAACATTACCTCCCAAAATATTTTTGATTAATTTTCTCTTCTTTCAATTTTCCAATTCTTCATTCTTCTGTATGGCACTCATCCCATTCATCAGTGGTTTACGTAGGATATTCTTCTTCCTAAGTATAGGAGGCGTGAGTGTATTTGAGTTATTCTTTATCAATTCTCTGTCTGTCTCTCAATTTTTGATACTCTGTCTATACATACGGTTATTTTACCCTAAGTATGGGGATACAAGCCGAGCCCATTTGAGTTCGTAAATTATGGATCCTCAATCATCCCTATTTTGTATATAGTCCACTATACTTAGGGTTATTTGATCCTAAGTATAGGGGGGCGATCTACTTTTCATTCTTTAGTTGTTGTAGTATAGATTTCCAGAATGAGTTATGTCTTCCTTTTTCTCTTTGATCACTAAGAGGACATAACTTAAGCTAAGAACAGGGGGGGTCGTACATACATTGTATATACTTTAGCCATAACTCATACATTCGTATTTTTGAATAATATGGCTACAGTACTATATGGGTAAGGGTATACGTTAATAAATTCTAAAGAATACACTTTAATATGTATAAAGTCTACATAAAATATGAAGATTGGAGCTTAATCTAGACATTAAACCACCTAATTTCAAAGTAACCCATCAAGGACTTGAATTGAGATGCTTCAGTGCACCTTGACTTAATTCTTTAGTTCCCATGAGACTATGTTCATGAGTAGATTCAATGTGTCTAACTAGAACCCTTCATGTCATCTTTACAACTATTAAGATACTAGATTGACCAGAAACCTCACATTTAACACTTACCTCAACCCAGATGAATTACTGAAAGATCTTAGAGTCTAAGTCGGGACAATACTAGGCCGCTTCATCAAGGGTGGCTCAGGAACAATTCTCGGAGACTGTCAAAACTAGTACTTCAATCCACTTCTTATGGTAACAAGGACATCTAACGATTGGAGATTGGACTAAAACAAAGCTTTAGATGAGAAATGGTTTGCTAGTACAACATTTTCCAAGACCCCAAAACATGGGCAGACCAAAAGATTCTATATCAGTCGGGGCGGAACACGAATACAAAGCAATACAATGCAAAGAAAATATCAAAAAAGAAGGCTACAACAAAAATTCCCCAAAAATATTGAGCTTCCAGAAAAAGCTCGCTTCTTGGTGAGATGCAATCACACTGGCTGAGCTTCACAAGGAAATGAGACTATACAGGTCCATTTCCACTTCTTTTTCCATTCTTCTTGCTTCTCCCTTTTCGATTGTGAATTAGCATGCACTGGAGATTAGAAGGAAATATTCGTCTCCTCAAGGACGAGTTGCCAGAGGAGAAGACTCCTTGATAGATCAACATTTTATCTGGCAAGAGCTAGCGAATTCACAAACATGGTACTTGTCATTTAAAGGTTGTGAGAGTATGCGACTGAAAGGATGGTTTTGAACAGACTGTGAATTGAACTGGATAGAGGATTTTGGAACCTAAGGGTTGATGCGTCACACTTCCTAACCTTAGTGTGGTTCCGAACACACTAAGAATCCAAAGGTCTTGATTGGGCTCTAAACTTTGATTTTATTAAGATAACTTTAAGAGTCAAACATTGTTCCAAGTTCTTTCATGTTCTTTTCTTTATTTTCTTTTTCTACACTTATTAGCATAAGTGTTTGCTAGGGACAAGAAAAGGCAAGTATAGGGGGGGTGATTAATCTCCATTTCATAACCTTTATTCTTTCATTTTAGCATAAATCCCTAGCAAAAATGCATGTATATAGCACTAATTTGTGCAAAGTAACACTAAAAATGATATGTAAATATTGTATTAAATATTGTATTTAATTCCAAAATTCAAGATTAAAGGAAAGAAAGGAAAAAGAATGAAGTGTCAAAGACACTGAGTGACTCTATACCCAAGACCTAGTCATCATGATGACTTGGTCGATAAGGAATAAAATAGGGGTAGATATTGCATACCAATTGTACAGAGAACAACTGAGAAAGCCTAATTCCATAGCTCAACAATATGCTTTTAGGACAAATTTTATTTTCCACTTTCTATACCTCAATTAATAAAACCCTCAACATGAAACGTGTACATAAAAATGCAAAGAAAAATACAAATTGATTTCACATTAAAATAATACATTGTGCACCCGTGACACACAAAACAAAAGTTGGCTTTTGGGTTGAGATGCAAAAGTTTGCTTTTGGGTCCCTATTGTATTGTATACCTATATATAATAATAAATATAATTATTCTTTATATTTTTGGCTTCTTTATATTTTTATATACTTGTAAATATTATTTACAATACAATTAAATAATAAACATAGAATCAAATCATCAAAAATACATTAAAGTAAACAATGTATTAAAATATATAGGTAAAATATACCTATATAATATATATACATAATTATTTAAGTAAATAAATAAAAACATAAAAATAAACTAAAAATATGTAAATATATAATTAAATAAGTTATAAATATATAAAATAAGTAAATATGAGAATAAAATCTTGAATACAAAACAGAAATAAAATATACTAAATACAAGTATATATACATATGCATATACATGTATATATTAGTACATAATAAAAAACATTGTAAAAATAAATAAAAGTTCCTTAAAAATACTACATAAAATTACAAATAGTTTTTATGTTTTAACCTAAAATTTAAAAAATCATCTATTATTTTTAAATCAATTTATAATGGATTTTTGCAAACCTAAATTCCGGTTGGTCCACATGGACCAACTAGAAGTGCCTGAAGTCAACAGTCCTTCCTTCACCTCTATCTTCTGTCACAAGGGATCCGACTTCTTCCAATTCTCCATGCATCCTCCATGTGTCTTCTTCCTCGAGCCTCCCTCCATTCTGCATCTCCATCTCCCCTCTCCATCGCCCATACCTTAGACTCCACCAACCCTCCAGAACTAGCATGCAATCTCCCCTCGAAGCTAGGCTCTTACTTGTGTATAAATACTCCATGGCTGACCCTCTCTTAATTTTTCATCCTTCTCTCTCTTCATTATAACCCAAAAAGGAACTCTTCATCGAACCCCTAGTTACAGCAAGCATTGCTCCCATCCTTCGCAGTGTGTATAAGGCTGAGGTTGACACAATCCATGGTCAGTTGGAGCACCTCTAGCAAGCCTTCTTCTGCTCCAGGTATTGGCACCTATCGAGCTGTTAACCCTAGGTAATCTTATTGAATTTACCTTCCTTAGTCCAGAGTAGATGTTAATTTAATCAACCAGTTTCATTTATAGCATTAAGATTGCGGGAGCCCTAACCTCCATCTGGAAATTCACGTGTCCTCGACTGTTTTCCGACTGATCTCCATCCCACCTTCGAACCTCATCACGTTCTCTGCATCCCACCCCCCTATTTTCACCCCTGATTCTGCAAGAATCAGAGCTCCCAAGCTCCTCCCTTCGATGTCCACCAGGGCTCTCTGTACCCTTCATCTATGTGCGCTTGCAGCTTCAATATTTGGTCGAGCATCTTCGCCTCAAGCCCCCTTTCATTTTGTGTAGGTTCTAAGCTTTAATAAACCCCATGTAGATGAAGAACAACTCAACTCAGAGCTCCAGGACTTCGAGCACTCCAGGCCCCTATCGATAGGGCATGAACTTCTTCGAAACATCTGCAGATGCGGTCAAGCTCCAGGGAGTTGAGGAACTTGTCGGTGAGGCGATTTGTAGCCTGAGCACAGAGATATGGCAAATCGAAGCTCGCCCAGGCAAAGTTCTTGAGTTTTCTTGGCGGTAGCCCCAGAACCTCTGATCCTCGCCACCTCCATGTCTAATCTCCATTATTGGCGACGGGCCAAAACAAAGCTCTTAATAGCCATCAGATCGTCCATGGGGCAAGCTAAGGAGCGCCCGGTCCATGTCACATAAGGGGTATTTTATCAAGAACTCCTCCGCTCTTTTTTGCATATAATAGCAAGTCTGGTAAATATTAATCATAGTTTAGAAACTCATGTGAAATATGTATAGGACCCCTGGAACTTATTACTATTTGCGTTTAGGTCCATGCTAGTTCACCTCACATGGCGACCGACGTGAGGTGGATATTTTACAAATGTCCCCTTGTGACTTCTTGTATTTCCATTTAGTACTAAAAATTGCAAATATCCCATGTTAGGCTTAGATTGATTTATTTACTTTTCTATTTTTCTTAATTAGATTGTGTGCCTTATAAATTGTGGGAAAATTATAGTAAATGCTTGATATATTTCTTGTTCATGTCATGATTTTTATTTATCTTTTTATTATATTTTCCTAATTATTAAAAATAGAATAGAAGCTATGTATTCCCTGTCTAGCTATAAAAATACAAAAAAATTATAAAACTAACTTTAAAAATTATAAAAAAAATTAGAGTATACTTATTACTATATATCATAACTCCAGACCAAAAATCACAAAAAATATAAAAGAAAAAACTTAAAATTAGAAAATCCTAAAAATCCAATAAAAATAAGACAAATTCCATTAATTATAACTACTATTATATATTTAAACACCTTAAAATACATGAAAGTTAGCTAAAATTACAAGAAAAACACAAAAATAGGGAAAAATATTAAAAACATAAAAACAATTTATTTTGTAAAAGTTGACTATATATAGCTAAATTTAAGAATATCAAACCCTATATAGACTATATATATTATAGTAGCTATATACTTATTATTAATAATATTACTATTTATAATACTTTACATATATTTAAAACCTGTAAAAAATAAAAAGGATTATTCTTGTAAATATTTCTATATTTTTATTTATTATATAGCCTTATATATTTATAATAAGCTATATTGATATTATAACTATATAGTCATATATTATATCTTTAAAAATAAAAAGAATGTTAAAAATTGACAAAGTTAAAAAGAAATTTACAACTCAAAAATTGAAAAATATAAAAAAATATATAAAATATAAAAATCCATAAAAAATAAATTCAATAAAAACCCATATAAAATTTTAAAAGCTAAAAATAAAAAGAATGTTAAAAATTGACAAAATTAAAAAGAAAATTACAATTCAAAAATTCAAAAATATAAAAAATATATAAAATATAAAAATCCATAAAAAAATAAATTCAATAGAAAACCCATATAAAATTTTAAAAGATAAAAAGTACAAAATAATTACTGTTTATTTTTATTAACATGACAAAATTACCCTATCTCCATTGCTCCATGTGGTTCGACACTCTAAATACTATACACTATGCATTGCATTATCATACATTGTTGGTTGATTGTTTGGCGAATTGATTGATTGACATGTCGAGAGCCAAGAGAGGACAGATACAATGATTGTCGATCCAACTTGTCGAACACCACATGCTCCATCAAGACTGAACCTTAGACACCTCCGATCCATCTCTTCAGCACCCCTTTGACTAGTATGACTAGTCAACCAAGATTGAATATGATGCAATCTTCACGCTTCCGTGATGTGCGGGGCGAAAACCCTTGCCTTCATAAATTAAGAAAGTACTCCTCATGGAATCCGATATTACAAATATGTCCCTTTAGCAAACCATACATCAAAAATTGTCTCAAATTATAGCTACATTAATTCTTTTTCACTTGAGATATTGTGGGCCACTATTAAATAATAATTGAATTGTTTATGATTTTTGGATGTAAACAAAGATTTCGAGATTTTTAATCCATTTTAAATTCAAATATATCTCAGATAATTGTGAAAATCAGCCGTTATGAAGCTTTTTGATACAAAAATATTTGGCATAGGTTTTTTTGAAAATTTATTAAGATTTATGCTCTACAATTTTTTTATATTCTTTATATGATTTCAAAAAGGATATATTTCAAGCAGGTCCCAAGCTCTGATCATTGAAATAATATAGACCTGCAAACATTAGTGACAAAGCCGAAGGGTGGTGCTGTGCACGGTTTGTGAGTGAGATGGGGGCCTATAGGGGTGCAGGGAATGAAGGCTTGAAACTTCCTCCATATGTGATGACAGAGGAGGTGAATCAGAGCAGGGAGGGTTTTGGAGAAGGGAGAAGGTGACGCGAGGGTCAGTGATGGGTGGCAAGACTTTGGGGATGTTCGAAGGTCGAAGTGAATGCGTGTGTAAGGGGAATTAAATCGGAGAAAAACAAGGAAATACGGATGAGGAAGGTACCTGATCGGAGAGGATAATTGGCGGAGGAGTGGCATGTACTGAGGTTACAATGGAACCTCAAGGCCGTCGCCCAGCGTGCGCGGCCGTGCATGGAGCTCAGAGGACGTAGGAGGCACCGCGACACAGAGGAGTTACCGTGGGTCATCACCTGGGCGAAGAACCACCATAATCATCGATCAACTTCTCCTCTATCACAAGAGGAGGAGGAGGCTAGGAGGGACTGCTGAAATTGGTGGATGATGGTTAATGAAGGCGGAGGGGAGGAATTTTTAGGTGTAGGCAACGATGGTTATGGGTGGATCTTGAATGGCTGAACGGATGGAATGAAGGCGCGTGATGAGAGCATTGAAGGTTGCGCGAAGATGGTGGTAGATGGGTTTACATGGAGGGTTGTTTAGGGAGCAGAGAGGGGTATGGTTGGCAGAGCTAAAAATGGAAGGGGGTGGGTGGAAAGTCAGGCATAACGCCTGGTGCCGGAAGAGTTAAGAGGTAGACGACGACGCAGAGCTGTTGGATCTTTCGATCCAGCAGCCCAGGAGGGGGCGCGGATGGAGGGCGGAGATCATATCCTTAGGATCTGATCCAACGGTAAGGGGACTAGCGGGAGTGTGTGGTTCTGATGGAAGTGGGGCATGATCCAACGACGGAGAGATTATTGGTGACGTGGAGTGATAAGATACATTGGATGATGGGGCATCCAATGGCTTAGGGTGAGACGGAAGGGAGTGGTTCAGATGAGATCAGGAGGGAATGATCAACGACTGAGATGGAAGTAGCTATGGATGGCGGAGATGGAGGTGATCCATTGAAGATCTAATATCTAAATGCCTCTCTATATGCTCTAATAATGGCGATTTTTTGTCGACTTTATTGATATGGGTAGCTAAACTTAAAAATTGAAATACATCAGTCAGGAATGTTGCACCATTCATTCTTAATTGGTATTTTTACACCCATAACCCTGAGTAATTTCCCAATAACATTCATAACCCCGCATAATCACGAATTACATGAAAAACCCTAGATAGTCACTCCATCTCACATTCATAACCCTCTGTTAGTTTAATATCTTAACTCAACCATATGAATGAGTTAATCTAACTCATCATCAATCAAACGATTAGGAAATAATAAAAAACCCTGCTCCCTTGTCTTCATCTTACTTCAGGTCAGACAAACTGTGGGATGCTAACAGTGCAGGGGGTGGCTTTCAGCCTCGGCTGCAGGTGGTCCAGCACCGACTCGGGGGCCATGGCTGCGGGTGGTCGAGCGCCAACTCGGGGGAGCTTTGAGCTCCAACGCGGAAGGGGTAGTGTGGGGTGGGGGTGAGGCTGCGGGTGGTCGAGCGCCAACTCGAGTGAGCTTTGAGCTCCGCTGCAGGAGGGGCAGCACAGGGGGGTGGGCGAGCACCGACTCGAGGGGGCTTTGAGCTTCCGCCGCAAGAGGGTGGGGGTGGGGGTTTAACCTCGGCTGCGGTTGGGAGAGCAGGGGAGCACCAAGGTGGCAAGCAGGTGAGGAGCGTGCGTGGGGGGGGGGGTCTTTGAGCTCTACCACGGGGGAGGGGGTGAGCAGGGGAGGAGCGCACGAGGTTAAGGGAGGGGCTCAAACTTTGAGCTCGATTGAGGAGTGACGGTTGACTCGGTAGTGCAGACTTGACGTCGCAGAGGGGGGAGCAGATCGACGTAGGGGGTCGACGCATGGACTTGGATGAGGGAACCAGGAAGCGCAGACTCGGCTTCGACGAGGGGGGAGCAGATCGACACAAGGGTTCTTCGAGGAGACCTCGTCGTCGAGAAGGGGGTGCAGAGGTGGTCGGCCAAATCGGGGAGACGAGATGGGGTGTTCGAGTGCGGGGGAGGGGGAACCGATGATGGCATGTTTTGCAAATAAAAATGAACATCAAGGGTATTTTTGTCAGATCAACGGTCGAAAGGCTGCTCTGCTGGATGGCTAAAATGCAATGTGAAAGGCTGCTCTGCATCCAATGGCAATGGAATATGGTGGACGAATAGGGATCTGGTGGACTTCGAACGATCTGGGTGAATCCGTCCGATCGATCAGACTATCAATGGGTCGAGCACCTCCGGGGAGGTGCTCCACGTCGAGTCGTGGGCTCTGATCGGCAGGCGGACGGTCGGATGGACAGAACGGTGGAGCTGGGGTTTGGGGTAGCTTCGCCGAGCAGTTGGGAAGACGATAGAGCTCCTCATGGCTCCAAAGGACCTGCAATGCGAAGCTAAGACTCGGAGCCACACTCCGGTCCAGGTTACTAGGGAAAGAAACCAAAGAAGCGACGGTGTATGGATGTGGGTCTCCGGCGAAGGTGGTAGGGGGAGATCTGTCTCCTAATCTCGACACGATGATCGATGGTCAGGATGATTAGGATGCAGAAGAAGATGGGGGGCGAGCGTGTGTGTCGATCTGAACGGATAGATGAGGGTGACAAAGCTCCGACCGGCTGGTCGGAGCTGGCGGAGCGACGGCGGCGTGCAAATGAAAGATTTAGCAAACAACTGAGCTAGGAACGATCTGAATGATACCTGAAGGTCCGAATGAGATCCTGAGCTCTAGGGGAGGTGGACGGCAAGGTTGTGGCCTCGACCACGCTGCAGCTGGTGAAGGAGGCTCCTCGTGGCGGTTCTCCGACCACGACAAGTGAGCTGCGGCTACACAGCACCTCTCCGAGCACCAAAGGTGGCCTCCGACGGCTGTCACTACGGAGAAGGTATCTAGGGTATCAGAAAGGGGTGCGGCGCGAGCTAAGGAGTTAGGCAAGCAAATGAAGACTTTATAGAGCAGTCCCAGGTAGCCGAATAGATCGGGTCGTAGTGCATGAATCGAGGACGATCCTGCCTCCCTAGGGATCCGTGAGGATCACAGATCTATGGGGGAGATGCGGGTAGAAATTCGAAGCAAATGGGTGCACGATCCGGCCAGGGTAATTGGGAGAAACGGGTCCGGTGGAACGTTCGGGTCGGGTCAAGCCTTGTAAGAGGGGGTTGACCCAAGTCAACGTTCCTCCGTGGACCAATCAGAAAAAATATATATATAAATATTTATAAATTCAATTAAAAATAACAAATGATTTTAAATTAAAAAGTGTATAAAATGAAAACTATTTGCTCTTTTTCAAACTATTTTTCTGTGATTTTTATTTATTTTTATGAAAAATAAATCATTGTATATACAGTATAATGTATTATATACATGTATAAAATACCTATGTATTTTGCACAGTTATTTTTAATTTCTTATTTTTACATAAATACCCCAAATTTTTATTTTATTTATTTAAAATATAATTTTTGGAGTATAAAAATTATTTTTGTTTTATTTCTATTATTTATTTACAAGTATTAATTAATTAGGGAAAGATACACATATACATGTATTATATACAAGGTGAGAGAGAGAAAGAATTTTATTCTAATTTTATTTTTATTTTATTTTTCTAATTTTTGTTTTATTTTTAAAAATATATACAAGGAGATAAAAATGCCTTTTTATTTTCATTTTTTGTAGAAATAAATTATAGAATGGCCCTATCTCTCTCTACCTATTTTATTTAGCGATCAGGCCCATACTGGGCCCTCTCTTGGGTTTGGGTCACTCAATATTTATTCTAAATATTTCCTTCTTTTTATTTTATTCTTTATTCTTTTATTTTTGCACAAATACATGCTAATTATAGAATATTAACACATGCATGTTTATTTCTAAATTATTGTATTTACAACTATTTACATGATGCTTTGCCAAGATAATTAGCTAAAATAAAAGAATAAAGAGCGATGAATGAGGATTCATCACCCCCCTATACTTTACTTTGCTAGTCCCTTAGCAAACACTTATTTGAAAAGAAGTGAAAAGAAAAGGAAAAGAAAAAGAAGGAGAATCAAGGTTGACATGGAGCTCAGTCAGACCTTTGGATTATTAGTTTGTCGGAAACTTATTTGGACTTAGGTTTAATACTTAACAGCCTCTAAGTTCCACCAATCTATTGTCAAGACTCCTCAACAATCCAGATCAGAACAAGTCTACATACACAAACTCTAATGACCATGAAACTTTTCTTATACTGTGTAAGTAATATGTAGCTCCCCACCTCAAAAATGGTGAAGTAACAGCCCACCTCAACAAGGTAACTCTAATGCCCTAGTCTGGCAGCTCTTTCCTCGAGGAGCGGGGTATTCCCTTCTAAGTTCAAGTGCAACCGGCTCAAGAAGAGGAGGAAGAAAAGAATGGACCATGACCAGTGTAGCCATGTATCCTAGGGAGCCCAACCAGTGTAGCTAAGTCTCCCTGCTGCAAGCTCCATGAGATGGGAATGGGTGACATAAGCTTTGCTTTATTTGGCTATGTACACTCCGGTGGGTATTTCATTTTCTATCAGACCCACCACTTTTTTGGAGTTTTTCTTTCTTTGGCACATTTTTTTCGATGTGCATATGTACAACATATCTACATGATGCAGCATATATACATAAGGAGTTTTTCCTCTTGAGCTAGTAGACTATCCCTCTTTCGAAGCATTATTGCAACCCACAACTCCTATCTTTAGACCTCAATGCCGCCAGACCAAGTTGAGACGTACTTCCTTCACTAAAAGAAGACGAGAGGTTCCGCCTAGAAGTACTACCCTCGTATGCTATCCCAAGCTAAGGAAGACTGCCTCCTCACCACCTCATCCGTAGAGAGCTATGTGTAAGGTGCTGATGCAAGTAAAGCCATTGTCTGTGAGAGTCATGTGTGCATTGTTAAGTGTTCTACCTAGGCTCATCAAGATGACATATGATCATAGCCTAGTGGACTCAAAGAATTAAGTCCCAAATGGACCTAAAAAGTCTTAACCCTAAGCCCTATAAGGTTCCTCTTAGAATTAGGTGGATTAAGGTCTTAACCAAGCTCAATTTTCCAATTTAATTCCAGGCTAGCTTAAATGTTAACAATGATTCAGGAAAACTATACAAGTATATACAAAAATGTTTTTATGCAACTTTTGAAAATGTGCAACATTTTTGAAAAATGTTTGAATGAATGAATGCATGAATGCAGAAGTTTTGCAAACTATTTACACACATTTACACAAGGGTTTTTGCAAACTTTTGTTTTTCAAACATTTTACAAAAATTTTGTACTATATACATAATTTTGATATCAACATATTTACAAACTCTTTACACACAAAACATTTTTACAAACCTTTGTACAAAAATAATTTTATAAATGTCTATGTATGTGCAAGAAAGGATTTTATGTACAAGAATTTTTTTAAAATTTTTATGGTTTTTTTAAGAAAAAGGTTTTTAGCCATTTTATTTATTAACACACTCACACAAAGTACGAGTTATGGTTAAAGTATATATGAAATATATACGACACCCCCTATACTTAGCTCGAACGATGTCCTCGGAGTGGATGAAGAGCGATGAAGACATAACTCGTGCTTAGTATAGGGAAGTGAAAAGGAATGGTATACTACAACGACGAATCAAAGAATAGAATGGAAAAGAATCTCGGTGTTTCCCCCTATACTTAGGATCAAGTAATCCTAAGTATAGCAGACTCTACATAAAGGAAAATCCGAGTGGAAGGATGTACAGGGTCTACCTCCCCTATACTTAGGGTAAAATATCCCTAAGTATAAGCAGCAAAACAGAGGTAAAAAGAATCAAAAGGGAAATCAAAAGTCTGACACCCCCTACACTTAGGGTAAGGTACACCCTAAGTATAGCATAATCAAAGATGCAAATAAGGTGTTGGACTGAAGAATGGTATGATATGGACATCTGGATCTATACAAGGCGGAGAATAGTGATAATCAGGCATGAGATGCAATAGATGTGAATCAAAAGGCCACATCTCACGCAAAATGAATAGGGGCGACGTCAACGACCAGTGGCTCATGATCTAGATATGGTTTAAGCTACTGCCTGTTAACACGAAGGTAGAATCAGATGCCATTTCAGACATGTCAATACTTCCATTGTCATGTACCTTTCGGACCAGGTATGGTCCCTTCCATTTGCTCTGCAACTTCCTTGGAAATAATCTAAGGCTAACATCGAACAGCCATACTCTCTGATCTGGCTCAAACTGCTTGTGGATGATATGAGAATCATGCCACTCCTTCACTCTCTCCTTGTATTGTAGGCTGCTCGAAAAGGCTGCATCTCTAAGCTCCTCCAGGGCTGCCAATTCTGCCCTCCTTTGATCTCCTACACTCACTGGATCCAATAGTATGTTTGTGACAGCCCAAAGTGACTTGTGCCTAATCTCAACAGGTAATTGGCAAGTCTTGCCATAAATGAGGCGAAAGGGAGATGTACCCAAAGGAATCTTGAAGAAAGTCCGATATGCCCACAAGATCGAGTCCAAAAGCTGTGACCAATCCTTTCGGTCAGGGCGGACTACCTTCTGCAATATAGTCTTGATCTCCATGTTCGACACTTCAACAAGACCATTGGTTTGAGGATGATATGGAGTGGCTACTCGATGGTCAATGCTGAACTCGCTAGCAAGGGCCTTTACCTTGTCGTTGACGAAATGAGACCCCTCGTCAGATATCAACACTATAGGCACCCCGAACCGTGAAATGATATTCTTCCTCAAAAATCTGTATACAGTCCTAGCATCTGTGGTTCGGGCAGGGATGGCCTCAACCCAACGACTAACATAATCAACGGCCAACAGAATGTACTCAAATCCCTGACTCTTAGGGAATGGACCCATGAAATCGATGCCCCATGCGTCAAAAACCTCACAGAAGTGAATGGGCTGCATCGGCATCATATCACGCTGTCCTCAAGTGCCCATCATCTGACAGTCAGTACACCTCTTCACGAATTCATCAGAATCCTTGAAGAGGGTAGGCCACCATAGGCCGGATTGGAGCACTTTCTGTGTTGTTCTCATCCTAGAGTGATGTCCTCCTACCTCAAGCTTGTGGCAGTAAGTGAGGACGCTACGGTGCTCCTCTTGAGGAATGCACCGACGCCAGACGCTATCCCCCTCCTTCATGATAAAGGACAGGATCCTCCCAATGGTAGAACTTGGCCTTTGCGAGGAAGGTCTCAAGTCGATGTCTAGGCCAACCTTGTGGAACTTTCTTGACAACAAGATAATTTACAATGTTAGCATACCATGGGAGCGAGGCGATAGCAAGGATCGCCTCATCTTGGAAGGTCTCAGATATGGGATTAGTCTACTCAGATTCCTTAAGATGCTCTAATCAGGAGAGATGATCCGCCACCACATTCTTGACTCCAACTTATCCTTAATCTCAATATCAAACTCTTGGAGTAGAAGGATCCATCTAGTCAATCTTGTTTTGGCATCCTTCTTTGCCATGAGGTACCTGATGGCGGTGTGATCTGTGAAGATAGTCGCCTTCGATCCAATGATGTAAGATATGAACTTATCTAGGGCAAAGACTACGGCTAGCATCTCCTTCTCAGTGACAGTATAGTTCTGTTGCGCGGCATCCAATGTACGACTAGCATAGTGAATGGCAAATGGCACTCCATCCCTCCTCTGTCCCAGCACAGCCCTTGCGGCAAAATCAGAGGCATCTGTCATGATCTCGAATGGGAGAGACCAATCAGACAGGCGGCTGGAGGACATGAGCCTCAACAACTAGACTCTTAAGAGTCTCAAATGACGCAAGAAACTTAACATCCACAATGAACTCGGTGTCTTTGGTCAACAAATCAGTCAACGGTCGGGCAATCATGTTGAAATCATGAATGAATCGCCAGTAGACACCAACGTACCCTAGAAAAGACCGTAACTGTCACAAGTTGGATGGTGGACTAAGTTTCCTAATGATATCCGCCTTGGCTGGATCAACCTCCATGCCCCTGTTGGAGATGATATGACCAAGCACCGTCCCTTGAATCATCATATAGTGATTTTTCTCACAAGATAATACAAGATGGACCTCGATGCATCGCTGAAGGACGTGGTCTAGGCAGTCAAGACAAGCATCAAACCCATCGCCATAGACCGAAAAGTCGTCCATGAAGACCTCCAAGCACTCACCCACCATGTCCGAAAAGATGGACAACATACACCTTTGGAATGTCGGCGGAGCGTTACATAGACTAAAAGGACATCCGTCTGAAAGCATACGTCTCAAAGGGACAGGTGAATGTGGTCTTGTCCTGGTCTTTGGGCGCAATGGCCGCATGGTTGTAACCAGAGTACCTGTCAAGAAAGCAGTAGTGAAACTTCCCAGCTAGCCTCTCTATAATATGATCAATAAAAGGCAGCGGGAAATGATCCTTCTTGGTGGCCTGGTTCAATCATCTGTAGTCCACACAGACCCTCCAAGAAGTGGGTACCCGGGTAGCGATCTCCTCTCCAGACTCACTCACAACTATAGTGATGTCCGTCTTCTTGGGCACCACATGTAATGGGCTAACCCACTTGGAGTCGGATATGGGGTAGATAAAATCGGCGCTCCACCATTTCAAGATTTCCTTCATGACAACCTCTCGAAGGTTCGAGTTCAGCCGCTGCTGAAACTTACGCGACGGCTTGGCGTCCTCTTCGAGATAGATATGGTGGGAGCACAAGGCCTGACTTATCCCTTGGAGATCAGCTACACTCCATCCTATCGCCTTGCGGTTCTTTTCAAGAACCTCCATCAAACGAGATTCTTGCTCTCTAGTCAAATCTGTTGAGATAATGACTGGGTGCGTCTCATGCTCGCCTGCAAGGAACCTATACTTCAGCGACTGCGGCGAGGGCTTTAGCTCTGGGCAACTGGGAGCTGGCAAATCTAGCCTCTGAAAAGTCTGAGTGAAAGCAACCAAATCTGCATGGCAGAACTCTTGCTGATCATGATAATCCGGTGAAGACTGCTCTGATGGTTTGTCTGTGCTCTGAATAGGATCAGTCTCCACCCTCGCTGCTGGCTCTGTAGGAATCAGACATGGAATCAACTCACAAACTCTGCCCAATCAATATCTGACTTTGAGGGATCTGAATCTGAATCAAAAGAAACATCAACTGCCTCCCTATCCTGAACGCGTTCTACAGCCTCGAATGTATCCTGTGCCAAGAATGCGCTCTCCAAGATCTCCTCTGCTGGAATCTGGGAATCAGCGGGATCTGAGAGTAAGAGGATAGCTTGTGAAACAGGATCTGTCCAAGTGGCTTCATCATCTGTGATCACAAAATCACACTCCTGGTGGACGTCTCGCTCTGCCTCTGTCATCTGTTCTGAATCACTGAGCTGCTCCAAGCAAGCTGAATCTCACGCTCTAGTCTCATCGATCGTCTTTATTTGTATACTCTCGCCCTTGACGCGAAAGTATACCTTCCCGCTATCATGATCGGACATTGCCTTGGCTGTGGCCAAGAACGGGCGTCCTAGAATGATGGAGGTATCAGTCACAGACTCAGAGATCTCCATGTCCAACACAACGAATTCCACAGTGAATTTAAGGCCCTGAATTGTGACGACAACGTCCTTCAACAACCCCTTCAGCCTCTTGACAGATCAATCAGCAAACTGAAGAACTGTCCTGCTTTGTCGAAGAGGGCCAAACTCGAATCGTTCGAGTAAGGCTGCCGGAAGTAGGTTGATAGAAGAGCCGTTGTCTAATAGAGTCTGATCAAACCTCTGCTCATGTATGTGACATCTGACATAGGGAGCTCTTGCATCTGGTGTCTTGGCTGACAGACGGTTCTGGATGACGAAGCAGGTGGCACGAGTGAGCACAAGGATCTTTGAATGATGGTTCCTCCTCTTCCTGCGAATGGTGGTCTTCTCTCTAAGGTTCCTCTGGAAGAGAGGGATGTGCTCCAAGGCCTCCTGTAGAGTCAGCTGAATCTGGAATTTGTCTATCATCTACTGGATGAACTCTAGCTGCTAAGAATTTTTTGGATTTTTTTAGACCCCTTAGCCAAACGGAGTGCTTGAGGGAAGGGGATGGTTGGGCCCTCCTCAGATGGAGGGCTAGGATCAGGTCTCTGCTGCTTTGGCAAAACAAAATCCATACACATATCTCCAGGCATCGCAGATGGACTCACAAATAAAGAACCCTTTCTTTTATTAGATTTTCTAGAATATTCCCTAGATACAAAAACAGAAGGAAATGAAATAGGAATAGAATGGGTGGCCTCAGTACCACCCACGGCATCTGGACTTGCAGCATCAGCACCGTACTCTGGCCCAGCATCATCATCTTTGGTGGCATCAGCACCACCTCATGCATCTGGTGAAGTGACGACCTCAATACCATCAGCTGGATCTACATCCTTGGTGGCGTCAGCACTACCATCATCAACATCATCATGAGCGGCATCAGCACCGCTCTCCTCCTCATCTGGTGCTCCTGAGTCCTCATGTGGTCGTTGCTCAGATGAGTCGTCGTCGGCTGGTATCCTACCGCTCCTATGTGTAACAAAGTCAGCATCAAAAGTATATGTAGAAATATCACCAAGTGAGTCACTAGGAGTGGTAACCTCTGTAAACTCTACTTGTTCAGACTTCCTCTTCAGGTTGTTCGGATTCGGCTCGATCTAAGCAGGTATGGCGGCCTTGCCCTTCACTATCTCCCTCATCTCCTGACGGAACTCGTCCATCTCCCGTTTGAATGTAGCCTGCTGCTCGGAGATAAGGCGGGCTAAATCATCTAAAGCTGGGTTCTCATAGGCGGGCCCATGAGAATCGGACGGGTGGCCTCTCTAAAAGTGAGGCTGCTGCTACTGAGAAGGATGAGGGGGATTCTAGTGAGAGAACTGTTGAGGATATTGCTGCTACCTCCACAATTGTCCCTGCTGATAGGGACGAGGACCTTGCTGGTAGTGTGGTTGTAGCTATGGGAACTGGGGTTGCTGGTGTTGCTGGTTGTACTGGCCACCCTAAACTGGAGGCTGCTGATGGGATGAGGCACCTCCGATCGACCAACGGAATCCAGGATGGTCTCATCAGATCCCAGGATGAGGTCGGTCATAACAAATCCCGTTGACTTCCATCAACGGCTCCTGCTCGTAAGTGGATGGGGGAAGAACAGCCAGGGGCTGATCCGGCTAGTAGACCACCATCTGGATGTCCGGAGACGGTGGTAGCCGGACATACTGCTGCTGCTGCTGGAATGGCTCCGCCTGCATGTGATGCATCAGTTGGTAATGGGCGGAGGGCTGGGTCAAGCTGCTGCTACTGGGATCTGCCCGTGACCTGAGATGGGGCTGAGGAGCCATCTGTGCCTCCTGTAGACACATGATCTGGGTCTTCAGGTCACTCAGCATCTGTGCCATCTGATCTATCCGAGACATGCCCTGGCACTACTTCTTCTCTATGATCTCAAAGCGATCCAATTTCTCGCTGATAATCTCCATATAGACGGTCGACGACTCTGCCTGTGTTGCGGCTGCTGACGATGTAGAAGAACCTGCATCGACCCGTGTTATCCTTTGATAGGACACGGCCTGTGGTATGGGCCTCCCCTATGTATAGAGGCGGGTCTGGGACATAACTATGTAATTCTCTGCCATCTGCTCATAGATGGACCAGACCTGATTCTCATCCTTGGCGAAAAAGGAACCCCCACAGGATGCGTTCACTAGCCCCTGCAACTCCGGTGTAAGCCCGCAGAAGAAACTTTGGACAAGGTTGGGCTTGGATATGTCATGATGAGGACACCAGTCAATGAGCTCTCTGAATCTGTCCCATGCCTCGTGGAACTGCTCGTTGGGAAGCATGGAGAAATTGTTGATCAGGGCTCGCGTTTCATTCGTCCAACCGAGTGGATAGTACTTATTCAAGTACTCGTTCCAGAGTTGTTCCCATTATGTGACGTATTTCCCTAGGTGCTTCAGCCAATAGGCTGCTCTATCAACGAGGAAAAACGGGAACGCCATCATCTTGATGGTATCCTCATCCATGAGGCGATCGTGGACCGTGCTGCGGATTTCTAAACATCTCGAACTCCTGGAGATGGAGGTGCGGCTCCTCGGTGGCAAGCTCGTGGAATCAGGGTGGTAGCTGGATGGTATGAGGCGGGAGCTTGAAATCTCCCAGAATGGCTGGCAGCTGAATCCATCTGTGGGTCAGAGTTGCACCAGGGTTGTGCAACTCTCTCATCGGACGTGCAGGTGCTGCTAGCTGTGCTGGCTCCTCAGGCTCTCCTCCCTCATGGATGTCTCCTCCTCCACCGGCTCTGCGCTGTTGACGAGTCGCTAAATACGATGATTAATTCGTGTTCGTTGTAGCACGTGTACTTAGCGGTTCGGTCAGAACCGAGAGAAGATCTCCGTGAAGAGTGTCTCGTCTTTAATTTATATCCCGGGCAAGTCCGGGGTCGAACTCAGGGAGGCAAAGGAACAACTTGGGTTTTAATTCGAAAACTTAGATCTAGATATCCAATGCGGTTTTTTTTTTAGATTTTTTAATGCAAAAAGAATGTCAAATACAAAATGCGGGTGAATTAAGTACTAAGAAATCACACAACAAGGCCAAATTAATTTTAATGTCAAATTAGTCCAATTTAGCCAAATTCGTATTTTTCCTAGAATCCTAATCCAGTGATGAACACAAAACACATTTTTTTAGAATTTTAGGGGTTAAAATGCAATAATGAAAAATGCACACTTTTTATGGGTTTTTTCACAATTTATCACACAAACAAAAAGCAAAAATTATGAAAAATTTACTGGAAGTAAAACATGATGCAAGGAAGCTATAGTAATTTTTTTGGACTTTTTTGACAAGATATGAATTTTTTATGGATTTTTTTAGTGAAAATAGAGTGGCAGTGAGTAAATAATTCCTAATTTATCCACAATAGCAAGTTAATCAGAGTGTGAATTATCTCAAAAAGATATTTTCATATGGAATCCAAGAGACTTGAAATTTTGCAAAAATGATATCTGTGGATTTAATTAAAAATCAAATACTAAAAACACTCTACAATTTATTTCAGGCACAAGACATCTCCATTTTGGATGAAATTTCGACAGTAAGTTAAACACACTTCAAGGCATCACATATAATTTTTTTGGAATTTTTAGAGCAACCGTGTGTGAGATATAAATTTAATAGCACAGAATGGGTAAACTACACAGAATTTCAGTTAACTATTTTTAATTAATTACCCATGTCTCACAAAAATACAAACAAATAGTCAAAATGTAGAAAATTAGTTGCTCAACATGATGGCCTTTTTCATTGACTAAAAAGTTACAAGATAGATGTCCAAATTAAAAGGAGAACACATGGGTGTTTGTGCAAATACAAAAGCTGAAATAAACAAACAACTATACAGAAGGACTTGATTGTAATTACAAAAACTTAACAAAACATATATACAATTTTTACATAAAGAAATAAAAAAGTTACCCTTTCTTCTTCCTCACGATGGGGCCGCAGGTGGAGAACCCAATGGGGCGGCGGCGGCGGATCGGTGGCTGGCGGCGTGGCTGCGAACGGCGACGAGGGGGCAGAGGCGGCGGAGCTGGCGGGGCGGCAAGGGGTGTGTCGCGCGTGAAGGCGGCGGGCTGGACGGAGGCGGCGGCCTGGAGGGTTGATGAGGAGGCGGCGCAGGGGCGTCACCGGCAAGGGCGGCACGCGGGGAAGCGCGTGGGGCGCCGCTCCCGCAGCGGCGGAGTAGGCCGCGCGGCGGCACTGGCTGGAAGAGAGGGGCGGCCGGCGGGCGGCGCCACGGCCCGTGGAGCAAGGGGGGCGGTGGGCCGCTGGCTGCTGCCCCGTTTTTTTTATTTTTTTTAAACTTTAAATTTTTTTTTGCTGTTGTGTTAAACAAAACATAAAAAAACTTTTTTTTTGTTTTAATTTTTTATTTTTTTTAATTTTCTTTAAATAGGAAATATAAACACAAACATAAAAGGGGAAAATGGTAGTGAGAAGATGATGAAATGGAGCTAAGTGGTAATGAAAGAACTTTTTTTTTAATTTTCATTTTTTTTGTTAATTAGAGGATGTACATGATGGGAAAAAAATATAATGTGATGAAATAAAATGTGGTGGGGTGATGTGATAAAGAAGTGATGAAATTAAAGATGATGATGGTGGTGGTAATGTGATGTGCTAAAAAAATTTGCAAAGATACTAATGATGATAAGATGAAAAGAAAAATTACCTACGGTGAAGACGGTCGCCTATGATGTGCTCGTGAGAGCACGATCTTCGCTCGAATCGCCGGCGCACGATGAGCTCGAGCAGCGCGCGAGTGCGGCTGCGATGTTGGCTGAAAAGCCAACGGATCACACCGGAGAGAGGGCCGTCGTTGCTCGACCGCGGTTGCGTCGCTGTCACCGATTCAACTCAGGGAACTAGGCTCTCCTCACATAAAGATGGATCAAAGGCAAAATTGAGGAGAATGACAAGTATATAAAGATGATGGAATGAGAAGTTATTAAAGTGGTGGAGTTGAATGGGAGGTTGTATTATTAATGGAGTTGAATGGGAAGTTGGGAAAAATGGTGGAATAATGGAGTTGAATTGGTGGTTATTGTAGAGAATGTAAAATAAAATAAATAAATAAATAAAATAAAGTTGGCTACTTTATTTACAATAAAATAAAAAGAGAAGAGAAATGGTGGAGAATTTACAAGGGAAGACAAACAACATGTACACACATTTTTTTTACTTTTCTAATATGTAACTTTTTTATCTTTTTAATAAGAGATATTTACAACGGAAAAATACAATAAAATACTACAATTAAAATACAACACAAGTATGATTTTTTTTGTATTTTTAGTAATTAAGAAAGATAAAATAAAAATTAAAGAAAGAATGAATATATACATGGTATACAATGTACATCTAGGTCCCAAAATCCAACTTTTGCAAATGAGCTCCGATTTTAATGAAACCACTTCCGTTGGATAGATAATTTTCTAACTTGAACTTTAAAAGTGAGTTTGGTGAATTTGGAGTTCATACGGAGCGGAAATTTAGCTTGGAAGTTAGACTTTACGGCTTTTTCTCTTTGGGATCTAGGAGCATTTATTTGAGATGAAATTTGTTTTGTATTTTTTATATTTTTATATACATTTTTATAAACAAGTTAGAGAAAGAATTAGGCAAAAAGGAGTTGAAATGAAATTATTAAAAATACATGAAGTTTTGGGCTATTTACATGTATAAAACTCCTTTATTTTTGCGGCTTTTTATGTTAATTCATTTTGTACAATCTTATATATAATAATTAGTGTATTTTATTTACAAGAGTCATTTTGTTAATTTATGTATTTTATGGACATTTATTTGGAATTTTACTCGGGGATTTTGCTAAGATCAAGATATTGCGATGATGAATCGCAGATTCATCAGCTGCTCTCTGTCTACTCACATATGCTCCATCTCTCACATGTCAGCCATGAAAATCCCATGGTCTCTGATCTGATGCTGCATGGTCTCCAGGGAGGCTAACAGGGTGTTGTTGATGGCACCTTGATCAAGTACATATGTGTGAGTCCAGCCGGGTCCATCAGTGCACTCCTCGCTGCTGGCCACGGTCTCTGCAAAGGCAAAAGACCCAAACTCAGGTGCCTTCAAATGATCAAATATCTGTTACTGTCTCTGCTCGAGCACCTCAGGACTGGTAGAAGGGTGGTCGAGGGGGAACAGGACGGAGTCAAACTCGGGTTTGGAGAGCGGATCTGAGCTCTCGCGAACCAACCTAGATGAGAGGATCAGAGTACTCGAAAGCGATGCAACCAATGGCTGCCTAAGGGACCTCTGGCCCATCATCATGATGTAGCGAGTGAAGGCGGATGAGATCTGGAAAACACAAAAGATCGGGCAAACAAAACCCTTAATTCACCTACTCACGCAGAGCTGATGACCGTAAAGGTTTGGTCTTTTTATCTTGTCGATTTTATTTAGGTGATCAAGCAGTCTTTCAGAGCGATTGAGCGAGCTGTTGGGAATCCAACACTCCCAGGAGACTGTCCCGATCCCAAGGCTAGATCTTTCCCAGCCAGTAGAAGTCATGGACCGTTTATTGGCTACCCGATCGACTCGCTCTGTTAAGGATATCGCGGCCTGCTTTACCGGAAACTGGAGCGATCCTCACTGGAGAACGACTAATCCGAAATCAGTAGTTTGAGGAGAGGTTGGATATGGCTCTAGCCTAATGTGTGGGTCACTCTCTCGCTCATCCAAACCAGGCAATGAGGGAATTTCTCTCCCAAGACAAGTTTTTATCAGTGACGTGTCTTTTAGGGTCAAGTTTGTTTAGCAGTCCCAATTTTATATTTTTTTTCTTTTTTTAGATATTTTTTAAGCAAACAACGCCTAACGAATTTTCCGATTCTCCTGATTATTTTAAGTCCAAAAACAAGGGGAGAAGTTGAAAAAGTCGATGTGTGGTCAAACACTATGATGCATGTAGAGTAAGAAATACGTACCTGACTCCAGTTCTCTACATGAAGGGTGATCCGCGCATAAAACAAAGACTGAATTAAAACTACCTATATGATGCAAGATGAAATTGATCTTAGACAGAAAGTTTCTACTCGAGAAGAACGATAGCTAACTGGTCAACAAGAGGGGTCGGCGTCCGGTCTCTGATACCGATTGGTGTCCGCCACAACGGATCATGCCAGCGTTGTATACGGTCTCTAGCGGCACATGACCCCTTAGTATACCGAGTTAACTTTTTCTTTTGTGATTTAATTAATCATGTACACTTATCGATCTATAGGAACAAGCAAGCAAATAGGGTTGGGGTCTTAATTAATTACGTCACAGTCAAGCAAAAATCCTAAGTCTAAGGGCCAAAAACTTCGAGAATAAAAAATAAAAGAAAATGCGATAAAAAGCAAAACCGGCGTAAAATCTACGGTGAGGTCCCCTGAGCACACTGGTGCTCGACAAAACAGACTCCGAGATCAAGCCAAGTCCAAGTCTGAGTCATGTCCTGTATTATTACAATAATAGTAGTAAAAATAAAACTAAGACTAAAGCTACTCCAAAAATCATGCTCCTCCTCTCCTACGCTCTACTGCGGCACGATGCAGAAACGAGTCGCCTCCGCTTCGCTCTGGTGCCTCAGCACTCCGAAGATAACCGCCCTCGCTCGTCGGGCCCTCACTAGAAAGAGAAACAGAAACAGGTCAGGCCACAATTATAAAAAAATAAAACGAAATAAAATAAAATAAAATGAAAAATAAAAGCAAAGAAAAAGAAATAAAAACAAAAACAAAACAAAAAATGAAAAGAAAACAGATAAAGAGAAATAAAAAGAAGAAAAATAAAAACAAAACCGAAAAAGGAAAACCGACTACTAAGCCGTGCTCCCCAGCAACGACGCCATTCTAATGAGAGAACCGAGCGACCAAGGTTAAGTGATATTAAAGGTTGTTGCGACCTCAACCACTCAGACCGGCTCAACAAGAAAAATACAGACCACCAACTAAAGAAATCAAGCAATCAAATATGGCAAGCGATCTTGCTAATTTATTTTATGTGGTATAGCTACCAGGGTCGATCACAAGGAGTACGAGATGACAAGTCTACGAAGTAGTCAGGAAACCAAGAAAAAGAAGAAATTGGTAGTTTTTAATTTTTCAAAATTTTTTTATGATTTTTATAATGAGAAAAAGAATAAAGGAAAACTAAAAAGCGAAACTCAAACAATTATTTAGGGGTCCAAAATACTCAAAAATTCAAAACAAAAATGTTTTTGTGTTTTTAAATTATTAAAGTATTTTTGTAAATTTTATGAGGTTTTTCTGATTTTTAATTAATTTTCTAAAAATAAAAGAAAGTCAAAAACAGAAAACAATGTACAACTAGGATCTAAATGCAGATTAAAATTATTTAAAATGTATAAAATCCTAACAGTAATTTTATATGAAACTACAAACTAAAATCTACCTACAGAAAAAGAAAAGACATTTTTTTTATTTTTTATAAATTTTTAATGATTTTTATAAGGTTTTTACTCTTTTTCAATTTTTATGGGTTTTATAAATGGGAATGAAATAAAAATTGCACAGCAAGTAAAACAACGCAAAAAAAGCAATCCGGAATTTTTTTAGAATTTTTCAAGATATGTTAATATTTTTAATTTATTTTCTAAAATAACCAGGGACACTTTTTAAGGTTTTTGAATTTTTTAAAATAATAAACGAAATCAAAACACAACCCAAAAATCAAGAAAATTCCTACACAGTAGCAAGGGCTACGTGTCAAAATCTCATGAATTTTGGAGCAAAAATGCTATTTATTTAATTAAAAACAAAACACACATATCACATGGACCAAAATGCAAATAACTTAAGTTCTGGGACCAATCAGTAACACGTAATAAAAGTCCAGGGGATTATCTATAAATTTTCCAATTAAATATGCACACTTTAGAAATCAAAGTTCACAGGGGCATAACTGCAATTCTGAAAACATCCATTCGATCCATAACATATAAAAAGTACATGACAAAAGAGGCAATTATCCCAAATACGTGTGACCAGGCACGTGTGCCCGAACAAACAGGACTAAACTGCAAGTACTAAGAACTATAAGGGCTAAAATGCAAAATGGTTCAACTATATATTTTATTTTACAGACTAAAGCATAACATAAAATAAATGCAGGGGAAATGATGCAATATACCCATGGATGCACGTGAGATGCACGTGGGGGACAAGTGTCAGCTGCTGGCAGGGCGTGATCGGGCGGCTCTGGTCCACTGCAATGGTTGATCTGACAAACAGGGAATGTTCCCTATGTGTGGCGCAGATCTGTCAGATGGCGTCAGATCAACGGTCGAAAGGTTGCTCTGTTGGATGGCTCAGATGCAATCTGGAAGGTTGCTCCGCATCCAACGGCAACGGAAGATGGTGGACGAACATGGCTCTGGTGGACTTTGAATGATGATCTGGGCAAATCCGTCCGGTCGATCAGACTATCAATGGGTCAAGCACCTCCGGGGAGGCGCTCCGCGTCGAGTCGTGGGCTCCGATCGGCCGACGGACGGTCGGATGGACAGAACGGTGGAGCTGGGGTCTGGGGTAGCTCTGTCGAGTAGCTGGGAAGACGATAGAGCTCCCCACGGCTCCAAAGGACCTGCAATGCGAAGCTAAGACTCGGAGGCACACTCCGGTCCAGGTTATTAGGGAAAGAAACCAAAGAAGCGACGGTGGATGGATGTGAGTCTCCAGCGAAGGTGGTAGGGGGAGACCTATCTCCTAATCTCGATACGATGATCGATGGTAATGGTGATTAGGATGCGGAAGAAGATGGGGAGCGAGCGTATGCGTCGATCTGAATGGATAGATGAGGGTGACAAAGCTCCGACCGCCTGGTCAGAACTGGCGAAGCAACGGCGGCGTGCAAATGAAAGATTTAGCAAACAACTAAGCTAGGAACGATCTGAATGATACCTGAAGGTCTGAATGAGATCATGAGCTCCATGGGAGGTGGACGGTGGGGTTGTGGTCTCGACTTGAAGGAGGCTCCTCCGACGATTCTCCGGCCACGACAGGTGATCTACGGCGACACATCACCTCTCCGAGCACTAAAGGTGGCCTCCGACGGCTGTCACTATGGCGAAGGTATCTAGGGTATCAGAAAGGGGTGCGGCGCGAGCTAAGGAGCTGGGGAAGCAAATGAAGACTTTATAGAGCAGTCCCAGGTAGCCGGATAGATCGGGTCGGAGCGTGCGAACCGAGGACGATCCACGCCTCCCTAGAGATCCGCGAGGATCACAGATCCACGGGGGAGATGCGGGCAGAAATTCGGAGCAAATGGGTGCACGATCCGGCCAGGGTAATTGGGAGAAATGGGTCCGGTGGAACGTTCGGGTCGGGTCAAGCCCTAGAAGAGGGGGTTGACCCGAGTCAACGTTCCTCCGTGGACCAATCAGAAAAAAGATATACAAAAATATTTATAAATTCAATTAAAAATAACAAATGATTTTAAATTAAATAGTGTATAAAATGAAAAATATTTGTTATTTTTCAAACTATTTTTCTGTGATTTTTATTTATTTTTATGAAAAAATAAATCATGGTATATACAGTATAATGTATTATATACATGTATAAAATACCTATGTATTTTGTACAGTTATTTTTAATTTCTTATTTTTACATAAATACCCCCAAATTTATATTTTATTTATTTACAACATAATTTTTGGAGTATAAAATTATTTTTGTTTTATTTTTATTATTTATTTATAAGTATAAATTAATTAGGGAAAGATACACATATACATGTATTATATACAAGGTGAAAGAGAAAGAATTTTATTCTAATTTTATTTTTCTATTTTTTGTTTTTTTAGAAATATATCCAAGGAGATAAAAATGCCTTTTTATTTTTATTTTTTGTAGAAATAAATTATATACATAGATGATATATATGTACAAGGTAGAATGGCCCTATCTCTCTCTACCTATTTTATTTGGCGATCAGGCCCATACTGGGCCCTCTCTTGGGTTTGAGTCACTCAATATTTATTCTATATATTTCCTTCTTTTTCTTTTATTCTTTATTCTTTTATTTTTGCACAAATACATGCTAATTACTGAATATTAACAAATGCATGCTTATTGCTAAATTATTGTATTTACAACTATTTACATGATGCTTTGCCAAGATAATTAGCTAAAATAAAAGAATAAAGAGTGATGAATGAGGATTCATCATTAGGTTCATCCACCTCTTTGTCGAAGCCACCACCATTGCTCAAGAAAGTATGTCATCTTCATCAAGGTAATATAGGCACATTTAAGTTAGTGTTAAAAAATAGATTATATTAACCTCCACTAGACTAACAATATACCTTTCAATCAAGCCAACAAATATTTTAATAGTTGACAATATTGAGGATCCATTACAATTAAATAGTGATGATGATTTATTGACACATATAAGAATTGATAGTGAATCTCATTCAGTTGATGAAGAAGACACAAATAATAACACATGTCATGATTTCAGATACTGTTCATTAGTGTTGGATTTGGAGAATGGAGATAGAGGAAACACCTACTGCACAAACAATTAGGATACCTATGAAGTACCGATGGAGAAGTTGTCCCTTGTATTTGATCATGAAGTTGCAGAGGCAGAAGGCATTGCCTTTGTAGAGAGATAAAATGCTCAACTGAAGATTCAGGACTAGAACATTGGATGGGCATGAGTTACAAGTCGAAGAAAGATCTGCAATATGATCTTTGAAAATGGAGTATGGAAAATCATGTCCAATATAAACTCAAAACTTCAAACAAGCAAAATCTGATCGTCATATGTGCTTATGAAGACTGTGACTGGCGTTCACAAGCATTCAATTGGTATGTTCCAGGGTACTGAGGAAAGCATACATGCAGGAACCCCGTGCTCTTAGTCAAACACCGTCAATGCACATCTATTTTTATAGCACAATACATATCATCATTTAGAGCACTTGTTAGTTGACCCCGGCTGCTATTATGTATAAAATAAAAGACGAGTTGAAAAGACCGAGATCAATTATAAGACAGCTTGGAATGCAAGGAGATATGCAATGGATATTGTTATGGCAACGAGTAAGTATCATTTCATAACATTCAAAGATTTATCCGTGCATTAGAACGCCACAATCCTGGGATGTATACGTGGTTTAAGATAGAAAATGGAGAAACCGTGGAGAGTGTGCACTTTCAGAGATTGTTTGTTGCATTTGGCCATGTGGTTGGGTATTTTTAGGAACACAGTGCTCTTAGCAAGCACTGCCAATGCACATCTGTTTTTGTAGCATAATACATATCATCATTTAGAGCACTTGTTAGTATGACCCCGACTGCTATTATGTATAACATAAAAGATGAGTTGAAAAGACCGAGATCAATTTTATGACAACTTGGAATGGAAGGAGAAATGCAATGGATATTGTTTATGGCCACGAGGATATACCATTTAATGCCATTCAAAGATTTATTTGTGCATTAGAACGTCACAATCCTGGGATGTATACATGGTTTAAGATAGAATATGGAGAAACCGTGGAGAGTGTGCACTTTCAGAGATTGTTTGTTGCATTTGGGCCATGTCGTAGGGTATTTAGATTTTGTCATCCGATTTTAAGAATCGATGGAACACGCTTGTATAGGAGATATGCCGGTCATGTGTACGCCGCGACGGCCACTGATGCAAACAATGACCTATTCTGCTTGTATTTGCTATTGCTGAAAAGAACGAGAATATTACAGCTTGGAAATGATTTCTTAATTTGCTAAAGAAAATTAATGACCGTAAGGATATGTGCTTTATTAGTGATCAGTTTCCTGATTTGAAAGATGTGGTTTATCTCCACCTGAAGAAGGATTCAATTATCGTCAATGTCTTCGTCATATGTGTACGAATGTTACGATATGATACATCTTTTGAGATAGAAGATGGCAAAATCGTGGAGAGTGTACACTTTCAGATATTATTTTTTGCATCTGAGCCATGTTGTAGGACATTTAGATTTTGTTGTTCGATTTTAAGCATCGATGGAATACACTTGTATAGGAGATATACCTAGCATATGTACGTCGTGACAACAATTGACGCGAACAATAGCCTATTTCCTTTTGCATTTGGTATGGCCGGAAAGAATGAGAATATTTTCTCTTGGAAATGGTTTTTTAATTTGCTGAAGTAAATAATTGATTGTAGGGATATTGATGCAGCACGAAATTAATAAATAGGGCTTGACTTTTTATCTGTTAATTAGAGTTTAATTTTATTTACGTTTAATCGAGTCGCAATTTTTATTTAAATAAAAAGAGATCACATGTGATCTCAAATTATGTAGTCAATTTTCAATTTGAATTTCGAATTTAAAATTAGAGTCAATTAAGATAAGGTAGATTTGAATTTTGATTCAAATCAATTAGAGTCAATTTGAATTTGAATTTTATTTCTATTTTTGCAACCCCACCACTCTTATATAAAGGGGATGGTAGGCAATTGTTTTAGAGAGTTAAAGTAGAATCAAAATCGAGATTTATCTCATATCTATTTCCTTTGTCTCCCCCCCCACACGCGATCTCCACGATTCTCTTCTCAAAATCTCTCGCATCCGACGAGTTATTCTCTTCTTCCTCCCTTCAACTTCTTCCACCGAATTTCACTATCTAAATAAATTTTTTATCCGTTGCAAATTTTTGATTTGCATCAATTGGTATCCAAGACCCCATCATCCTATGGAAAAGAGGATGAAAGGAGAATTTGCATCAATTGCGAATGTTTGTATGTTGCAAAAAAAAACTACAAACGTAACGTTAAAAATGATCTAATTGGGGAATTTGAAGCTACAATTTTAAGATTAAATTCTCCAACGGTGCATCAAAAATCAAGCAATTCATCGCGAGACGAATTTTTCAAGCGAAGGAGAACTGATACAACATGAAACAAATAAATAGGGCCTCATTTTCTATTTTTATATCCGTAAATTAGAGTCTGATTATTTTTACGATTAATCGAGTCGTCACATTTTTTATTTAAATAAAAGAGATCGCATGTGACCTCAAATTAGTTAGTCGGTTTTCAATTTGAATTTCGAATTTAAAAATAGAGTCCATTAGGATAAGGTAGATTTAAATTTTGATTCAAATTAATTAGAGTCAATTTGAATTTTATTTTTATAACCCACCCCTCTTATATAAAGGGGATGGTAGGCATTTTTTTGGGAGAATGGAAGTTGAATTACAATTGAGATTTTATCTCTCTCTCTTGTCTCTCTCCTCCCCCGCGCGATATCCGCGATTCTCTTCCCCAAATCTCTCACATCCAGCAAGTTATTCTCTTCTTCCTCCCTCCAACTTCTTCCACCAAATATTTTCCACCATCAAATTTAATTTTTCCATCGTCGCAATCTTCGATTTGCATCAATTGGTATCAGTGCATGGAATTGAATCGTTCTTACGATTCGATGGTCCTGTCGGATATTGGAAGATGAAGCTCGATCAAAGACGCCTATCTCGTGGCTGGCATGTGTGTTAGCATCAACAAAAATTCAAGCATCGCCTCCAGACGAATATCAATGTTCAACAATGTATAGATTCATGGTACAATATCGATATTTTTATGGTATAAGTTGATGAAGAAAAAAATTTCGTCGCCAATGACGAATTGTTCGCTGTCCAGCCGTTTAGATGGGAAAAACTGTCGTCGTCGCCAATCTGCTAGCTGTCCATCCCATTTCAAAAGAAAAAATATTATCGAAGACCTGCTTGTTGTCCAGCCCGTTTCAGAAGAAAAAAATATGGTTATCGAAGAATTGCTCGCAGTTCAGGCCGTTTCAGACTTGCCAATGACAAAGATATCGACCTACAACCCATTCAGTCCTCTCGCGGACCCCCACCACCACCCTCGCATTTCCGACACCTTCCCCAATCGCAACATCACCCCTCCTAGACCCGCAATCAGCCCCTTCCGCCCCCACGCAGTCAAATCCGCTACCACCCTCCCTCACCTTCCCCGAGTCAACGCCCCCTCATGCAGCCATCGCGCCCCCAGCGACCCCCTTGCCCCATCGCCGCCACCACTCCCTCCCCCCGCCCTCGCACGCCCAAAGGAGCCCTCAGCCTCGCTACAACCCCCTCCAACTTCCTGCGTGCCGCACGTTTCCTCCATCGCATGCGCTACCACCAACTTTCTCCTCCCTACCTGAAACACCGCCCTTCTGCTCAACCTACCAACATGCCACCACAACCTTTACCCCAACCCAATCCCGCAACCCTGCCGACAACTTCTTCGCATCCCGCATCCGGCGAGTCGTCGCCGACACCTGCGACCTCGAGGACACCGCCTCCACCTGTCTTGTCGTCGTCACCTTTTAGCTCAAAAGGGAGAAACCCTGGAAAAAGTTAGGGATTTAACCCCAATCGGATCCCTGGAGACAAGGGAAATGAATGAGAAAAGTTGCAGGGAAATCCGTCTTCACAAGAGTCTTTACTTGAAGGCCATAATAAAAGAACCCCCTTACAAACTTTGTTTAAATGAAGGGTACAAAAATTGCAATGATGCCCTCCAATTGAAAAAAAATTACAAACGTAACGTTGAAAATGATCTAATTGGGGAATTTGAAGCTATAATTTCAAGATTGAATTCTCCAATGGCGCATCGAAGATCAAGCAATTCGTCACGAGACGAAATTTTCAAGCGGAGGAGAATTGATGCAACACGAAACAAATAAATAGGGGCTCATTTTCTATTTTTCTATTCGTAAATTAGAGTCTAATTATTTTTATGATTAATTGAGTCGTCGTAATTTTTATTTAAATAAAAGAGATCGCATGTGATCTCAAATTAATTAGTCGGTTTTCAATTTGAATTTCGAAGGATAAAGTAGATTTGAATTTTGATTCAAATCAATTAGATTCAATTTGAATTTGAATTTTATTTTTGTAACCCACCCCTCTTATATAAAGGGGATGGTAAATAATTGTTTGGGAGAATGGAAGTTGAATTACAATTGAGATTTTATCTCTCTCTCTCTCGTCTCTCTCCTCCTCCATGCTATCTTTACGATTCTCTTCCCCAAATCTCTCGCATCCGACGAGTTATTCTCTTCTTCCTCCCTCAAACTTCTTCCACCAAATATTGTCCACCATCAAATTTTATTTTTCCATTGTCGCAATCTTCAATTTGCATCATATAAGGTCACTGAATCGAGGCCCAAGGAGACAAGACTCGCAAACATGATAGACTCAGAGCTTGAATGAAAGAACAAGAATAGAAAATGAGAGATATATTGGACTTCAAATTCTACACATTATTTATTAAGTACATACAGATCAGTTTAGGTGGATCCAAGTCATGAATAATCCATACCGATAATTTGGGTTGTTCAGGTGAGTTGAGAGGAAGCCATTAAACACACAAACCAATCCAATATCCATTAAAGAAATATGATTTAAATCCAAACTCACAAGAAATCAAAAAAGACCCAATTAATTTGAACATAATCTTTTTAAAGTTTCCAGAAGATTCTTGGGTTATTTCTTACCATCGTAAGGTAACCAAAAAAGACCCAAACTACTAGAGAGGAGTATCTTCTTAAATACCACATTGCATTTCATAACCTCAACACAAACAATTGACAAACTTCAATATACAATTAGTCGCCAATTCAACTTAAATCCCAATCACTTATATTTTTACAACTATAATTGAATTGTCCGTAAATTATTAATAGCCTGCATATCAACAATTACAACTAAGAAGAACATAAGAGAAAAGAGGAAGAAGCGAACCTCAACCTCCCCTTGCAACCTCGTCGAGCATCTCCACCACTTGGGCCATGGAAGGCCTCTGCTTGGGAACCTCGCTCGTGCACGTAATCGCAACAGCCAAGTAGCCCTTGACAACCCCTTCCTCCACCCCATCCATCCCGTAATCGGCGATCTGCCCCTCCTTCCCCTCCTCCACCATCCTCCTCGCCCACCACACCAACGACACATCCCTCTTCCTCCCACTTTCCACCTCCATCGCCACAGGAAGATTCGGCCTCTTCCCTGTCACGACCTCCAGCATGAGCACCCCGAAGCTGTAAACGTCCGCCTTCACCGTCGCGGCCGTCATGCCGTCTCTGTACTCCGGGGGCATGTAGCCCATGGTCCCGGCCACCTGCGTCGACACGTGGGACCTGGAGATGTCGACCTCCCTGGCGAGGCCGAAATCGGCGATCCGCGCCTCGAGGTCGTCGTCGAGGAGGACGTTGCTAGATTTGATGTCGCGGTGGATGATGGAGGGGTTGCAGCCGTGGTGGAGGAAGGAAAGGCCTCTGGCGACGCCGAGGACGATCTTGAGGCGGGATTGGAAGGAAAGGTTGAGGGGAGGGGTGTGCTCGTGGAGCCACTGGTCGAGGCTGCCGTGGTGGAGGAATTCGTACACGAGGAGGCGGTGAGGACCCGAGATGCAGTAGCCGAGGAAGCGGGCGAGGTGCGGGTGGTGGATTCGGCCGAGGGTATCGATCTCGGCGCGGAACTCGCGGAGGCCGTTGAAGGCGTCGGAGGAGAGGCGCTTGACCGCTAGCGGGGTGCCATCGGGGAGGACGGCCTTGTACACGAGTCCGAAGCTGCCGTCCCCAACTACGAGCTCGCGGTCGAAGTCGCGGGTCGCGGCAGAGAGGAGCGGAAGGGAGAGCGAGAGGGAGGGGTCGAAGGACTTGCACTCGTCGACGTGGACCTGGTGGGGTGCGGATGAGATCGAACGCCGGCGAGGATTAGGAACGGGATGTGAGGGACGGCGACGTCGACAGAGGATGGAGAGGGCGAGGAAGAAGAGGGAGACGACAACGAAGGCGATGGCGGCGGCGACGAGGGCTTGGACGGCGGCCTCCATGGAGATAGACTGCGGGAAGAGGAGATTGGAGCATTTGGGGGTGGAATGGAATTAGATGACATGGGGCTGAGAACAAGTGGGTGCGTTGACTGGGACTGGGGGGATGCAAAGGAAAATACGGGGAAGAGTGCCTCCACTATTTCTCACGTGGACGGGCGGCTAATGTTTAGGTAAGGTGCGGAGGCGGATATTAAATATGCTTTCTCAAATTCCTGAAAATGATCCATTATAAACTTATTGTGTTTTTACATGTCATATCCATAACCCTGAATTCCATGTAGAATCATCAATGGTTGTTAACCATTAAATGGCACAACCATGCGTTAGCTTTTATTATTCTTAACCATTATCTTTGACAGTTTCCGTCTGGAAATGACAAACTTACCCTTAATAGACACTGATTTGTGAATCATGCCCTCTTTTTTCCCTCTTTATTTCTGCTTTGCCCACACCTCTATGGTTGTTCTTGTAGTGATCGCCAACTTTGGCATGGACATGATCAAGTTCTCGGAGCTCGTCGAAGACTATGAGGAAACCCTATACATTCCCTTTCAAAATTCTACTTGATGCCACCAAAGGGTACCCGTCCTTAGAGTTGTTGGGTTCCGATGGATTCGGGAGTCTACAGATTGATATCTTCCAAATTCCAATACCCAAATCGCCATCAATCGCATCTCACATGAATCCTGCAGGGAATTAGGGAATTCGTGGCTAAGCATGTCTGTCAGACACATACAACACCGGAATCTCATGCAGTTCATGGGTTACTGCTGGAGGAGGGGAGAGCTCATGCTGGTGTATGAACTCATGTGGTACAAGAATACATACATGAACACTCCTAGTGACTACAACTACACCTGCAAACCCGACATCCATGGGAACGATCCTAAATTCGAGCAATGCATTCCTGATCTTATTGATAATGGAACATAAATACGATTTTTTATGCAAAGTTGATGATGGGTAAGAACTAAGATCCCCTTTTCCTCATCTACTGTAATCTAACTGTAATTAATTAGTGCTCATTGTACTAGTTATATACCGTAGAAATCAACTATTATGTATCAGTTTGATTTAATTGTGCATTTCTAGTAGGATCCCAATGTTGGATTCCTTTGGATCCCTATAGAGGAACTTTCTCATGCTTAAACAAGAGTTCTTGAACAAAATGATGGTTTATTCTTAAAGCAACATATATCATTTGTTCAGTCATATGCATTGAGGATATTCAACCTAGGGGAGATAAAGAGTACGATGAGTGACTTCAATGAAGAATCTACATGTAGTAAACTAGGGAATGGCATAGTGTACAGAGAAATACTCAAGGGCAGTAGAGTTGTGCCAACAATAGATTCATGATGATTGATCAGAAGAAGAGCAACAAATACCCTCTTTTAACTTATCCATCACAAGAACAACCTCCAAATCTCCTTCGAAACATGGTTAACAACTGCGGTGGAGAAAGCGGAAAGCTTGCTTACATGCATTCGCTGACATTTTCTCCCATTCTTCATGGGGATGTGAAGCCATCCAAGGCACCCTTTAAATGACAATTACCATTCAAAGTTCTCCTCACATGGAGGTGTAGGTCACGAAAAGAGACGGTGGGGTGATGAAACATTGTTTCATCTACATAAGAGTTTAAAATAGAGCTCAATTCCGTAGTAGATACATGCATTCTTGTGTTTATATTGCATTCCTAGTAGTCATGCATATATAAGCAAGAAGCATGCACTAGCATATAGCAATCACAAAAAAATTAGCATGCATTAATATATATTCATAAATCTTCTCACGTTTTAAATAAGTTCTTATTAAATATAAATAACATTGAATCAAATTCATTGTGTATATAATATAAAATTTAACAAAGAAAAATGCTAAATAAAGTACTTGTAAAATATTGTAACTAAACCGAAATCCTATTTGAAAAGATTAAAATCGAAAAATCGAGTATCTTCCTCGTACAATTTCCTATGAAACTCTACTTATTTTTGAACTAATGTCCACCAAGTTATTTACAAAACAAGATCACAATCAAAGGACGTGGAGTTCATATGTGGAACTTGGGTTTTGAGGCCTAATTTATAATGTATAAATGTCCTGACTTAGATCTAATAATTTGTGTATATATTTTAATTAGATTAATTTATTGGTTTTTATTTATTTTCTAAGTTATTACTAAGATTTTAAATTGAAAAATAATAAAATCCAAGAAATGAATCAAAACCAAACATTCATGTAATTTTTACAATCTCGTACATGATATATATATATATATATCTTTATTTATTTTATCTTTCCTTACTTTTAAAAATAAAGAATATATTAATATGTAATATTAATAAAAATATGTAATATATATTATTAAGAAAAAATAAAAGAAAAAATACATAGAAACATATAATTTATACCTATAAAATACTCAAAAATATCCTAATGTATATGACTTATTTTTATTTATTGTCTTCATTAAAGTTGTAGATTTAATATAGATTTACAAGTGACATCATTTATAAATTAACTAGTCTAAGCCCTTATCAACATTGTTGAATGGAATCACACTAGTGGTCAATGACCTTACCATTTTAGTCATAATTGACCTACGATCAACGTTTGGCTTATTTTAATCAGCTCCATCCATAATGCACCACACCCCCTAGATAAGTTAACCCTTCGGCCAATTCTCCATTCTCCTTTGTTAATCCTGCAATGCACTCCAGCCCCATGACCTTTGGCTTCAACCCAAGGCCTCACCAGCTCATATGTCTTCTATCTCTGTGATATCCCAACCATCGCCAACCCTCTCTCACCCAACCTTCCTCTTCTACCATCTCCTATCCGAAGATTAAGTCCACGATCGCTTCACAACCCATCATTATCGTAATTTCCTCCTCCAGCCTAGCATCGTATCAAACCCTTCGCTTTCCCAACCCATAAATCACATGGTGATGCCTACTTTGCATCCTTTATCCTCTATATCTTATAGGGTGAGGTCTAGCCTTGGTTCCTTCTAGTGACATCTTGAAAGAAGCCTTGAAGATAACGATGACCAAACCTCGATAAACAGTAAGATCCAAGGTCTTCATTAGACCTTATAACAACTCGAGCTCTTAAGATATAGAGTCTCTTAGCGACCTTTTCGTCATGTTAATCAAGACTACAATCAGTGGAGCTCCATTGAGCACCATATACCCCGTGCAAAGAAAACCCATTTCCAAGTAAATGCTTGTTTTCTCCCATGTATACCTTGGAAGGTTTATGTGACATCTTTTAATATTCCTTGCAACCTTTTTATGGATCGATCAGTCAACTAAATGATCACTCTACATTTTCTTAATGGTCAGAGTTTGAGCTTGTTGGATACAAATTTTGGGATAATATTGATTTATGAGGCATCATATACCGGGGCATGAGTAAATGAAAGGTCCATTATAGTGCGTTCAATTTAGACTTCCTTATCACTCCTCGCTCATAGTGTTGCTCCTCAAAATCATGGAACTAGCCATAGATATGATGTATCTTTGGGTTCAATTCCTCTTCATGCTCTTTGTTTTTGGTGTATACAAATGCTTCACATATTTCTTGAGGTTGGACAGGTTGTCTATGGCTTATATCAATAGCATCTGACAAATTATGTGATGCATTTATTGCTCCGCGTTAGCTATTTCAACCATTATTTGATTTTTTTTATTTTTATATGGAGGAAGAAAAATGTGGAGGATGTACAAACTTGCCTCGAACTAGACTAAAGGGAAAAGGATTAGTAGAGGAGGGAGATAGAATTGCGGATTCCATTTTGTACAATGGTAGTGTTTTCTTCAATGGCTCGCATCACCTTGAACTCTGATTTGGCATATTTTTGTTCCTCTATTCTTCTTGACTAGCATCATAAGTATCAAACATATGGGCTATGTACATAATCTGGGACCCAATGATTTCCCCTCGTCTTTGTTAAGTATATTTCTTTAGTAGTTGTGGAGAGATGATTTCTTCTGTAGCTGATAATCAAGATGGGGGAGTGGAGTAGATGGGAAGGGAAAAGAAGCAAAGAGCTCAATCTGAGTTTCGAACTCAAATATTAAATTTGGAATGACTCAAAGAAAGGGCCTCTTTGAGCCCTCTCTTTGAGTCGATGGATGAGATGTAATCGGGGAAGAAACCAAAGATGGTTGGAACATGGTGGAGTGATCTCGATCTGCTTAATTAGAGTATGGATACCAATATCACGTCATCTTCGTAGTGTGGGTGGGAGAGGAAGCGAACTAAGATACAGAATGCGCAATTGCACATAAAAACACACAAATAATATGCAAGATCAAACCTCCAATTCACATTCAACACATTGAAAGACATAAAATTCTATCTTATTCAAGTCTTTTCAGTTTTATTGTGAATGTCAATCAGTCGTAAATAGGAAAACTCTCATGTGATATCTTCTAAGATGGAAATTGTCTATCCATATTTTTTCCATCTCAAGCCTATCCTCTTCCTAGATATAGAGGATGTCAAAAGTGACCAAACATTGGGACCTTGAGCATCCACAAACATTGACCTTACACTTAAATCACCTTTTTAAGATTGGAGGGCAAGTGATTTCAATATGTGTACTAAAGGGTCATGCTACTCACCTCTAGGAAATAAGTCCGAACATTTGGACTCTAGCCTTAAGTGTATGTGTCTCGTTTAGTCTAAAGTATACATGCATACAAATGACAGAGTTGCTCTTCCACAAACAATGAAGTTCAATTATTTGGTCAATATGCTTATCAATTCCCTATTTTGTTTAGGTGTTATCATTTACCCATACACCTCTTCCAGCACGGCAGAGCTCTGGAGTTCTCATTCCCATGCACCTAGGCAACAACAATCGTATGTCCTTCAGAAGACGTACCACCAAGGCCAGCAGGGTCAGTCTTCATTTTCTTCTTACCCTTCTTCACAGCAGCAGTTGTCATTGTCTGGTCCCACATATTTCCAGCGGTAGATACTCGAGGAGTTACATTTCGACAGGAATGAGATACATGATTTGTGGGTTGACCTTAACCGCTTATCATGCTTGCACAATGAGCAGATTGCCCCTTCTACATTCATTCCCGCCCAAGTTCAAGCTAACTCCACCAGTTTGAACAAGACTCAACAACAATAGATATTCAAATTCTCACAAATCTGAGCATGAGATCCTTCCTTTTGATTGTATTAATGGCATGTCACGTAGGAGCAGAAGGATCGTGATCGTGCCTGATTGGGTAAGGGATATGGATAGGACATCTGAAGCTCACCCTGAGGAGACTTCAGAGGATGACAAGGCCAGGCATCATCAGCAACATCTTCATTATGAGGTGGAGATATCTGTGAGAAGGAAGAGAAGGAGTACAAGAGCATCATTGCATCATGGAGGAGATTCAGATTCTACGGAGGACCTTGCACATTTAGTTGAGGAGAATGTACCTTCAACAGACATTCCCTAATCTATAGTAGATAATTGCATTTCCAGTTCCAATTTATTTGTAATAGAATCAGTTGTAAAGCACTCTGTTTCCAGAAATAAAAAGATATTTCTATTTATGATTCAGATTCTTTGCATTCTTCTGCGTGTTCAATCCCTTTTATCCGTGCTCTTATGACAAGAAAGTATAACATCAAAAAGATTCATAAAGATGATCATGAAATATCACGGTTTTGTAAGGATAATATTATGGTCAAAGTGCCATTTGATGAGTATGTGGCAAGTCATCCTGCTTTCCAAAAGTATTTGAATTGTACACCGAACATGGTTTGCAAGAAGAAACCGAACAGTTACATTAAGACACATTTTTTAGCGGTTGCCATTACATATTGTCTCAAGAACCAACAACTGCCAAGGAACAAGAGAGATTTACGGGCACATTATGTCATGAGTCATGATGACATAACGTTTGCAAGAACTCTCCTTGATAATGATTCTTCGATCAACTTACTTCATTTTGCCTTCCACTTCGTAAATCCAGAGCATTACTCTAGTTCATGGATAAAACTATGAAGAAGGCAAAGGGAGAGGTCAAGGACGTTAACATCTTGATTAAGGGACAAAATTACAAAGTGGACTTCACTATCCTTGAAATGGATATCCCCAATCATTAGAGAGAATCACATATCATCCTTGGGTGGCCTTTCCTTAGGATCGTTGGAGCTTCCTTTGACCATCAGATGCGGATGATGAAGTTCCATTCTTCAGGCAGAGAAGTGGAACTTAAGATGAAACAAACAAAATGGTAGCGACCTGACTCAAAGTCAAGTACGGATTTCTCTTGATCTTCTGAAGCAGATTGCAGATTTGTTAGCAACATTAGAGAATGAAATAGAACCCGATAGAACTGAGTGAGAACCTCTCATCTGGAGAGGAAAGTGTACATAATGTAGTTTGTGAGGTATTGCCAGTTTTCTAGAGAGACATGTCATATATCTATCCCTTTGATGACTCCGAGATCTATGCAGATATGTCAGTTCCTAGTCCTGAGGAACAATCAAAGGAGTTATATTTAAAGTCGGGCGTAGCTTTGGCCGAATTACCACTTTTCTTTGGCATTCTGACTCCTTGTTCAGTATAGTTGGTAGCCAACACTACAGATTTAGCATCTCCTTCATGCAGCACAGAACCAGATTCAACGACAATTTAGATAGATTTTCTTGATGATAATTCATTGCTAGAGCTGAAGACGCTACCTCCTACACTCAAGTATTCCTTTCTTGCAGGACCTAAGAATAGATTCCCAGTTATCATTAGTTCTAAGCTAACTGTAGAACATGATTTTAGGTTGTTAGAAGTGATAGAAAAAAACCGCAAGGCCATATGATGGATACTGTCAGATCTAGTGGATACTAACCATGCTCTTTGCTCACACCACATTTATGTTAAGGAAAATGCTAGACCTTCCCGTGAGTTTCAGAGGAGATTTATTCCAAATCTTTGGTAAGTAGTTAAGAAAAACATTGAGAAATGTGTGGAGCAGGATTTATATATCCCATCTTTGACTCCACGTGGGTGGCCCTGCTTCATGTTGTCCCGAAGAAGTCGATAATTCAGATGGTCACCAACGAGGAGGGAGTTGAGATTGCATCACGAGTACCAACATCGTGACACATCTGTGTCGATTACTGATGTTTGAATGTTGAGACCAAGAAAGATCACTTTCCCCTATATTTTATTGATCAGATTTTAGAGAGATTAACGGGGAAGGAGTTCTTCCGCTTTCTTGACGGGCACTTCGGCTACAATCAAGTAGCTATTACCCCTGAAGATCAGGAAAAAACCACTTTCACTTGTACTTTCGACAGGTACGCATTCAGATGCATGCCATTTGGGCTATACAATGCTCCAAGTATTTTTCAGTGATGCATGATTATTGTATTTATCGAAATGGTTGGGGATTTTCTGGAGGTCTTCATGGATGATTTCTCGATCCATAGCGATTCATTTGACTCATGTTTAATGCACTTGGATCGAGTTCTTCAAAGGTGTAGGCATGTTAATCTGATACTCTCCTGGGAAAAGAGCCATTTTATGGCTAAGGAGGGTATTGTGTTGGAGCATGCCTTCTCCAAAAAGGGAATGGAGGTTGACCCTGCCACGATGGATGTGATCAAGAAACATGATATACCAACCAACATCTAGTTAGTGAGATCATTTCTAGGGCATGTTGGATTTTATAGAAGATTTATTCAGACTTTTTCTAAAATTGCCCGACCACTGACTGAGCTCTTAGGGAAAGACATTGAGTTCATTGTAGATAACAAATTTCTAGAGGCCTTTGAAGGAAAGATTTGTGGCTCGCCTATTCCGCAAGCTCTTGACTGGTCTCTTCCCTTTGAGATCTTGACTGGTGCGTCAGATTTTACTATAGGAGCCATATTGGGGCAGAGACAAGATATGATCTTGTTTTTCATTCACTACACGAGCAAAGTTTTAGACCCTGCTCAGAAAATTTATGTAGTGATCGAAAAAAAGGAAATGCTCACCATAGTCTAGTCTTAAGAAATTCATGTCATATATTTTGGGTACAAAAGTGATAGTTTAAACGGACCATTCAGCCATTAGGTATCACATGGAAAAGAAGGGTGCATTTGATTTGTAAATCAAGGATAAACCTAGGGTTAAGATTATAGTGGTTGATCATTTATCATGAATTGAGTTGAAGGATTCCTATGATTGTGATCCTATCAGAGAGACCTTCCCAGCGTGTTGTTAATTCTCTTCCATGGTATGCCAACATGGTGAACTATCTTATCTCCAAGCAAGTTCTCCAAGGTTGGACTAGGAGCAGTATTGACCGACTGAAGTCGAATTCAAGAAAATACCATTGGGAGAATCTGTTCATTTTCTTTGAAGGACTGAATTGTGTATAGAGAATGTGTATTCTTCATGAGGAATACCAGAGTGTCCTCACACATTGTCATTCTTTTGAGGCTGGAGGACACCAATCAGGAAAAAGAATCGCACACAAGGTGCTTCAATGCAGACTCTTTTGGCAAGCCTTATTTATAGATGCCACTGATTTTGTACGGTTGTGTCCTGTTTGTCAAAGGTTATGAGGGGCAGTTAGCTGTAGAGATGAGATGACCATGAAGCCTGTGATTTTCTGTGATGTTTTTGATGCATGGGACATAGATTTTATGGGTCCTTTTCCCAATAGTCGTGGCTTTGAATACATCTTGTTAGTAGTTGACTACCTTTTGAGATGGTTGGAGGCTATCCCAACCCGAGCCGCAGATAATAGGATTGTTTGTAAGTTCATAAAGGATCATATTATTTCAAGGTTCCGGTTCCAAAAGTGTTGATATCTGCTGGGGGTATCCATTTTGTGAACTGAGAGATGAAATCATTAGCTCAGGACTACTAGTTAGAACATCGAGTAACTAGTCCTTACTACCCTCAATCAAAGGGCATGGTAAAAGTTTCCAAATGGAAGGTGAAGAGTATTCTTTAGAAGTTAGTTCGTTCCGATATGAAGAATTGGTCCCAACTATTGGATCAAGTTTTATGGACCTATATGGTGGCATACAAGACCCCTTTGGGCACTTCACCTTTTAGAATGATATATGTCAAGCCATGTCATTTGCATGCTAAGTTGATTCACAAATCTGAGTGGGCAATCAAAAATAATAATTGGAGCTATCAGTTAGGAAAGTTGTGTAGAAACATGAACCTCAATGAGCTTATGGAGATCCGTAACCAAGTATACGACAACAACATGATCTATAAGGACAAAGTTAAGAAGTGACGTGATTCACATATTAGATGCTAGAACTTTATCCTTGAACAGAAGGTATGGTTGTTTAATGCGAAGTTAAAGATCTTCCATGGGAAACTTAAGTCTAAATGGACGGGTCCTTATATAGTCAAAGAAGTGCATAGAAATGGCAGTAAAGAGATATCAGACCTCATAGATGGTGCACCATCCTTCTTATCAACGGACATGTGTTGAAACACTTTGTTGAATTAAAAGAACGGATGACTCCAGTTGAAGTTATTGACTTCATGTCGATTGAGTCCTGTGTAGACATTTCAGATGCAACATGAAGTCCCAGCTGAAAAATTTATATCGGACAGATTAAACATCTTCATGACTCATCTATTCTTTTTATATGACTACCTTTATAACATTATGGTTGTAAATTCTTCTTTGATTATTTTGTTACTCCTAACTTACGCTTGTGAGAGCCTAAGTATATGGGTAATTCCACCCAGTCTCTTGTATACCCAGTCTCTTCATTACTTATTCACTCTTTATACTTAACCTATTTTTGGGCTAAGTATAGGGGCTCATGTTATTCTTTTTAACATATTATTTTTATACCCATCTTTGTTGTCTTCTTGTCCTACACTTAGGTTAATTCAAAGCTTAATTATAGGGGGGTCCGGTCAGTTATCTTATCTCTGCTTTTCTCTATCCTCTTTATGCTTAGTATGGGCTATGTCTTTCAGTCCACTTTGTGCCATGAGGACAAAACACAAGCTAAGTATAAGGTGTGTCTGCATATATTGCATATATACTTTCAGTCATAGCTCGTACTTTCACATATTTTGTATGTTTATTTTGGGCTATGTATATGGGGATTTGAATTTTTTGTAAAAATAGTTTGTAAAATGTTTAGAAAATTTATTTATATTTTACGTGTCTTGTAAAATGGTTTACAAATTATTTTCAAAAGGGCACAGAATTTATTTTGACTTTATACTCATTATTTTCTGTATATATTAATAAATACTCTTTTATTGATATAAAAATGATGGAAAATTTTAAATAATGAAAATAAATTAAATATTAAACCTTACTTAGATTTTCTAAGGGAAGTCTTAGTTTCTGAAAGGGTTCCTTGGATGTAGTAGTTACATTTTGGATTGTTGGATTCTTAGGCTATAAAGGTTGCCTAAACATAGTTCTCTGCATAGTCAAGTATGGAGGAATATTTGGATATAAACTCTATATTTTAGAAGATCAAGTCAATAAGAAGCTCTTTGAAGAGAGTGATGCCGCTTGAGGAAGATGATATTTTGTTAGAAGAGTTAGATATGGAGGAACCTACACCTTTTCTTGAGGATATTCAGGTATCTGATTGGCGTCTTACTTGTAAGTTAGGATGTCCTCTTATGTCTAGTTTTTCTCTTTTAAGAAAAATCCAGAAGTATGGTGTAGGAACAAAGGGTTGGATATGTCTTCCTTCTATTTTGGAGAATTTAAGGTCTTCCCATGTGGATATGGATATTACATTTGAAGAAAAATGGCATCATTCTAAGCGATTCATTTTCCAAGTCGATGATGATCTTTCTTATTTCGATTCTGATGTTTACTTTATAAGGAAGAAATAAGTTAAGCATAAGGCAGACTGTGATTTCATACCTCAAAGATTCAAGCCTGATTTTTTGAGAAACCAAAGTTTGTAGTATTGTGTGGGTATCCTTGTTTTGTTTTTATAAGTGTCTGTTGTGTTCTAGTTTGTTGTGTTCTATCTTTATTTCTTAAGAGTGCCTATTCTCTAATTATTTTTAATAAAAACTTCTTCAAAAATCCATCAAATAATTAACTTATTAATTTGGTATTTTTCCTTGGTATTTGCACTTTGCACTCAAGGCTTGTTGATATCTTTAACACTTGGTTTATGAGATCTAAGGACTTAGAGTTAACCTATCTTAATCTTTAGGGTCTTAGACTTTGTAATTCAAATTTCTATAGTTAGAAAGATTTGTGCGCTATATTACACGCTTAATCTCCTCGTTAAAGAATATGACTATCACTCACATGTATGATTGCATTCATGATTGAGATGAGTTGAGGTTTCACTTGAGGAACTGGGATTTGAGATTCAAGTTTAGACCCGATTTTATGGTATTAGAGGATGGAATAAAATTAATGAATGCTTCATGAAACCTGAGTGTCAGCATCTTAGCCAGTATGGGACATGGTTCTCATACTAATTTCATGATTTAAACCTAAGTGCCAGAGTGTGCTATCATTAAATTAATTTGTTGATTAGTACGCGTCAATCTTTGGTAAAAGCAGTGGAGCTAGCCAAAAAGAAAATAAAAAATAATGATTAAAAGAAAATCTTAAAGCATTACAAAGTTACATCATATGAGCTTACAGCAAAGGAGAGCACTCCCAACCTTTAAGTGTCTAGTTGGACCAAAATATTAGGCTTTTATGAGTCGGGCTAGTATCTCAAAAAGGGTGTTGCATCGTAAGCGATACAAGTCTTGATGTAGAAGGTATATTAGACTCAAAAGAGACACACCCCGGTGCTTTCCCAGGAAAATGAGTACATACGACTCAACTTCTTTTGACGGACTTACTGATTGATAAACAAAAATAAATTATGTTGAGTAAATAAGGCACTTGAGAGATACCTTGATCTAATGAGAGGGAGAGGAGAAATAACACCATCCTATTTCCTCCATTATTTGGCATGTCATCCATACTTTGAAGTCTGACGAACTTATGAGATGGTGGATTGAAACAAGACTAGATTTAATCCCTAGTGTTGAGGATTGGGTCTTTAGGAGGATCTCTGGTATTGAAACTTTAGGTGACATCTTGGCTCTACTCTTGTGAATGCAGTCAACAAATTCATGCCATACTTCTTATATATATGTATACATTGAGAGTCTGGTGATAGAGTAGTTGAATTCAGTTTGATCAGGATCGGGTTTAGCTTGGAGTTTTAGGATCCTTAAAACCAAGTGTTCTAATTTTCTTAAGTCTTGTCTTTTCACATGCACATGTCAGGGAATTCACTGATTAATCTATCTCTCTAATTGATTCTTTATCTATTAGCTCAAGGACGAGCTTGCCTTAAGTATAGGGGAGTGGTGAATCCCAAATTCATCTGCATCATTTCTCTATATAATCTCTCTAGCTTAAGAAAAACAATAAAAATCACTAACCACTAATACTAATTAATTTTTTGTTGTAAATAATTATCTATAATTAATGCATATTAATATACCTATTATTGTGCTATTATTTTATGTGTTATTATTTATGAAAATCCAATAAAAATTAGTATAATATTGTATATAATTAATTTAACACAATTTATACAATAATATTCAAAACAATAAGAAAAGAAAATAAAAATAAGTAATTTATTTCTTTAAATTACTTGCAAAAATATTCCTATATATAAATGATTTTCTCTCTCTTAGAGTTCTACGTGAAAGTTGTAGATATCATCGTGATCTACAACTTTTATGTTTATCATTTTTTCTAATTCGACCTCTAACTAAATATTTTTAATTTTATTCTATATATTTTATTTTCTAACATTCTCATTGGGCCACATGGCTCAATTTCCGCGCACCACGTGGCCCTGTCCTTCTTTGCCATCTGCCTTCTTTGCCATCCGCCTCACTCTAGGCCGTTGAATTACTTGATCCAATGACTAGGGTGCCTTATCCTACCTTCAGCCATGCTTTCCAAGCATTGCAACTTTCACGCAATGCCTCCTTCAACTAATTCTCCCACTAACTTTCGACAACTTCTCGTCCAACTTCCTTCACCATTCTCTTCCCTATTCATCAACCATCTTCGCCTAACCTCCAATCTTCTTCCTCCTCCTCATGTGCTCTATTGAGCAACGGTTGAAACCTCCCATCTAACCATCTGGAACCACCACATGTCCTCCATCAAAACTCCTTCTTCGACAACTATCCTAGGTATCCGCTGAAGGATATGGTTAGATCCTCAAGCGCATCACGGATGCGTGAGCGTCGTATCGAATACGACGAGGAGCGACTAGTCGCACTAGTCGCTCGATGCAGCGGAATTAAAAAAATTTCTTACGACGAAACCACATGATCCAAGAACACTTCTCGGATCGTTTCGTCTAAACCACAAACAAGTAATAGGATTACCTCTTGAAGCGTGGTTGTGATCGAGTCTCTAAACGAAGAGACCTCCTGTCTCAAGTCCGATCCGACGGAGGAGACGCTTGCGAGCACGGGGATGAACCGCGTGCTTCTCGCAATCCATGTTGATGATCCAAGCGGAGGATCTTCTGATCTCAACACACGAGATCCGACGTCTTCTTCACGAGCGAGGCGCACCGAAGGAGACAGAGATCCATGAGCAGAAGAACGGGCAGCATAACGGCGATGCCGCGGCGATGGAGAACCTCTCTTAGGTCATCCATGGTGGACGGCCACATGAGAGGGAGAGAGAGGGTTGTCGAGTAGAGAGAAGAGAGAGAGATGCTTCTCAAGCATTGTGTGTAAAATAGAGAGCACGGTATGCCTCTCGATTTATAGGGTTTTGGGATCCATGGATCTCAATCCATGTGACATATAAAATCAATGGATGAGATTGATTTATGTCAATCCAATGGTCAAGATTATTGTTGGTAAAAACCAACAACATGTGATTTAATTTTGATAAAATATATTTGATAAATCAAATAAATATTAATACCAAATTAAATCAATCAAATAAGGAGAGAAAATACAAAGGAGATCAACCTTCCCCTTTAGAGGGAGGTGACGACCACGAATCCCATAAGGGATTTGGTGTCGCCCCCTCCTTTCCTAATGGGAGGGCGATCTCATGGATTCCCATGAGATTGCACATCTCCTTGGTTTTCTCTCTACTTATTTTCCAACAACTATTTGTTGGGATTTTTATTCACCAAAATAATTCTCAATTAATTTAGGGAATATTGCAATCTTGACATTGGAATATTGTGAATTATATTCACAACCCAAAATAAAATGTAATTTACATTTTCAATTAATTAGACAATGTGTATTCAATACACATTAATAATTAATCTACTAATATAAATTATATTTAACTCTCTCTAATACATTATAAATCACATTTATAATATATTATGAATAATTGGATATTACTATCCACATTATTCTTATCCATAATAATTAAATCACATTTAATTATATTGGATAACTTATTCTCTTGTGCTCTAATAATATGAATCACATTCACATTATTTACATCTTTGATAATCAAATCACATTTAATTATCTAAGATAACTCTCCTTATAATATGAATCAAATTCATATTATTCATGATAATTAAATCACATTTAATTATCCATTTTCTCAATGCTCGGATACATATATCAACAATAGAATTATCCATGAACTCTTTCAAGGATAATGCACTTTCTCCGCGAATACTTGGAGATAAGGACAGGAAGATTGTATTGTTCCACGTATAGTGACATGGATATTGAGATCATATCTCAAATCCAGATCGCGGGCCTCCCATAGATGCTTGATTAAATCAAGTCCGCAATCTAATCTTCTCATTGCATCTGAATCACATTCAGATCAATGTCCAACATTTGGACTAAGATCAGATTACTTCTCTACTGAGAGGAGTCACTAAAATCCAGACCCGTTTCATCACTCCCTAGGAATGGAAGCGTCATGGTTATACAATCGTTTATGATCACATCACCCTCAGGTATTCCCAATACCTGTACATCCTGCATACTGGAAGACTCAGATTAAACCCGAAGTATTAGATCAACTTTACACTGTCTACTTCATGGTTTTATAAGTAAGTTTCTCATTCGATCATTAGGAGTCGGCATCGATCATATACTTTCCAAAAGCATATATCATACCTAGGTCTTGATCATATACTTTCCAAAAGTATATATCAAACTTACAAATTCAGTCAAGCTTCCAAAGCGAGACGACCATGCGCATGGAATTTGATTATTCCCAATATCTCATGAGTGAGCTCATGTCTTCCGGTTCAGAAACTGAACCTGTATGATCCCTTTGAGAGATCGTATTACTCATATGCCCTTATATGCACACCAGCACGCCGGTGTATAGACCTTGATTAGGTCATCAACCTATTGGTCTGCCAAATGTACATACTCAAACATATAGTAACACATCTGTCTCCGGTCAGAGGATGCGTGCCTGTATCGTGACAGCATACGATATAGGACTTTGGTTATCTCGATCTCGTTAAGTCAACTCTTTGACCTAACTAATCTGACACCTCTGAATCTCTATTTCTATGTAGAGGACCTGCATCAAGAGGTCGGTCAGATATCAACCTAACTGAGATAAGATTGCCATCTCCTACTCTTGCTGGAGATCATCTCTTAACAATCATTTGACGGTGCTTGATGAGTCCTCAATCTAACTCTTTAGATATTCATCCAAGCACCAGCTTCTATGATTCAATAGTTGAATCAACAGCTGTATGAACATCAAGATGGCCATGGTACATAACCCTAATTGTACTAAGGGACCTATTATGCAAATTATTCATTCTTCATTTCAGATCAGGGAATGATATTCGCAATAACATTTATTGCATAATGGCTCTCCATGGGCTCGCATGTCCAACAATCTCCCACTAGCCCAAAGAGCCATTAATGGGCTAATCATTTAAACCCACACTCATGTGATAATCATAGGCTATTTAGAAAATAGCTAGGTAAGTTGATCAATCACTCTGTTCCCAAGAGACTATGCCAAGTCCTTTTACGGCACTTGCATATCCCCAGTAACAGTGTTCGCATCTAATGCGAATGTTGCGTCTCATGCAACTAATACTCAATTTTGTTAAAGCTATTATAGGGTCCTTGACACTATAGCTTAATAATTGTTATAACCAGTATTTCTATAATCCTTATCAGAATACCTTCATCCCTGGAGATCACTATCTCCAAAGTTAAGACCTTTTAGATTATTATCTATAAAGTCTTAAGTACTTGAAGATAAGACTTTGAGATCACTATCTCAAAAAATCTTATCATCTATGAAGATTTTGTTATTACTGCAATCAAGTGTTTTATCTCCACAGTAGGATTAGTAACATTTTACTACTCCCACTACATGGCAGACATCTGGTATTCGTACACATCCAGCATACACTCAGCTTCTCGTAACTGATGCACAAGTGCAAACAGTTCTAGCATTCACTTCCTCAACTTTTCGAGGTGTTATCCCTTTAAATAGGTCAGTACCATATCTTAAGGGATGGAAGCCTTTCTTGGAATTTCTAAGAATAGAATATGTCCAAGGTGTACTACAAATGTGACAGTCGTAATATCCTCTTATCTTTGCTTATGAACATCTTCAGAACTAGGATCTAAGAGGTGTCCTTGAGATCATATTTCAAGGTATGGAATAGCCAGTCTATAAAACACTTATTATCATCCTTATATCATTCCAAATGATTAGGATATTATCTACATTTAGCACGATGAACACAAAGGCACTCCCACTAAGCTTCATATGGTTTATCAAGATTTTATCTGAAACCATAACATTTATGATTTCATCAAATCCAATATCTCCATAAGATATTTCTTGAATTCATCTAATAGGTACATGCTACCTTGGTTAGATCAATTTCATTTAATCTTCCTTCAAACTTTGGTTCTAAACTAAAATTGTGAAATCTTTGAACATTTCAAAGTTTTCTAAGTGAAGAGAAGAAATCTCATATCACAAATAATCACTAATAGATATCACATATCCATAATGTTTACTATGATATAGATGATCCGCATACAACAATATGTATGAGATCCTGAATACCTTGACATCTTACACCTTTCCCAAGGAAGGGTGTATTGGATATTTTACTTTGAATACAATATTCACAAGTATGTGAGATTTGAATCTTTAGACAATCTAAAGTTTCATGTCTTACTAGTCCATTGATCTCATCAACAGACATATGTCCAAAACTTGATGCCAGATCATTGTCAAATGATCTTTATCCTCCTATTGATCTTTAAAGGTTTAATTTTCAGTATTAGAAATCTTAATGAACCATTCATTAATTTTCTAATTTAGTAGAGTCCACTAGTTTTAGATTACTATCTGAAATATCTCCGTCATAACTCTTTATGATAGATTTATTACAGAATTCATGTTTATATCCAACAATTAGAAATAAACAATACGTGTATTCTAATATCTAGGTCATAGAGACATTATCTAAGACTAGGGGCTCCCACTGAAAATATGAAGTCTATTGATCCAATGGAAATTGTTGCAACACTTGCATCACTTTCAACATGGATGACCAATAAACCTTAAGATCAAATTTCTAATATTCTAATACATATGCAACCAATTGCAAGTGTCATTAGAAGATTGAGATATAATTATTAGACTTCATCTTATCAAATAAGTAAGTCAATATCAACGATTATATGTAGATTATTCTGATGTACTATCTGATTCCTTCTTTAAAGATTCTAGATAGATTTGACAGTCATATTATCAACACATCAACTTATTGCAGTATTAGCATTCATCCAACTCTTTGGATGTCATATGGAAGTCACAGAAGTACAGTCAACTCTTTGACTATACTTCTTACTTGGGTCCAACCCATGCTTCCACTGCGCTCCCTTTATCTATAAGCAACCATTGCTCCAAACAAAGGATCTCTTATGTTAAATTAAAAAGAATTCAATGTAAGAGCATTTCAACATTCATACATGCTTCACCCAATTCATACAATATGAATATTATGAAGCTTCATGAATGACTAGAGTATAGATAGTAGAATGATGGCAGTCATCATGTCTGCATCCATCTAAACTCTTAAAACCTAGGTTCAGGTAGGTACTCAAATAATTTGAATACATCCTCTTTTATAGAGCTACCATTCTACATGATGCAGAGAACCATGTCATTCATGATTAAATGTCAAGAGCACATATGTATGCCAGAAAATCTTCTTAGATTTTATAAGGATTATTTGATAATTACGATCATCATCGACATGTCACTTCCAAAGTACATTCGATGAGATCAAGACTTATAGAGACATACAAACCCTAGGGTTTTAGTCCTATTGTCTTATTTAATTATCATTCCTCATTATTGTGAGGAAACTTGCACATTGCAACCACATACATTATGTGTCCAATTGCAAGTATAATATCTGGATCAAAAGGTCCAATCCATGATATTTTACTGGTTATCATTGAGTATAACATTGAGTGGGATTAATGAAGGATTATCTGAAATAAGAAATTTGCATAAATATATATATAAATATTTAATTTACTTTGATTTAGGAATTTTTATATTAAAGTTGTCTTACCTTGTCAACACTGAAAGTTCATTCCCTTAATCACTTTCAATGTAAGAGATATACTTACCATCATATCTCAGCAAGATCTGGGATCTCCTTCCTTATCTTTGTTACATCCCAATAATATGAGAAACTGCAACTCGGATAAAAAGAAACAGGAACACATTCCGCCTTGCAAGTCCAACTTGCATCTCCCAATTCGGTCTTTAATACCCGGGCCCACCACCCCTAAGGTGATGTTGACCCATCATTAATTGAACCAACCGTCAACAGGAATAGAACTCGCTATGCGCAATTCAATATCGCCCCAATAATATGAGGATCTGATATTGGGGTCACTATGCATACGGCCTTACTCTTTCGAGAAGCAAAGAGCCCGATCCAGATGCGCTTGCATATAAGAGCTGTCACTTCGGACAGGAATCTCCTATATACAATCCCTGGCGACGGAACCCTTCGTCTTGACAGGAGACCATGGATGTCACTTATGTGATCCTCCATATCATATTCAAATTATAATTAATCATTATGAATCACATTCATTACGATTAATTCTTCCAAGGGAAATAATAACTCTATTCATAATAGAGTGTTCTTAATTGGATATAATTAACTTAATCATATTAAATTAATTTTTCAATCCAATTTAATAAACAAACTTGATTTTACTTGAATATATGGTATTATCTCAAAATACGTATTAATTCGTATTTTAATAATTATAAAAATACAACTTAATCCCTCGGACATTATCCCGGCCCTACCTGCTGTCATGGCCAGTACCGGCGGGAGTGGGACGGATCGCATACGTTGCAACCCGCTACCCCAGCGATCCCCGACTAGACACCATATCCGCCTCGGGAAAGGATAATGCCAAATTGATTAATTTGTACTTGATATGATCATCGGTTCTTCAACCAAAATTATACCATATAGTAATCAAAACAATTTTGATTATAAGGAAATTTGCTAGACAAATTCCCAATCCTATTCAAGCCAGGAGTTTGATGATTGTGTTTTCAATTATGATCTAGATCACATCTAATCAATTAATTGGTTGAGGCCAAGTCAATTAAGGAAATAATCATCTTCCAATATTTCTCAGATATTTTCCATAATTATTTCTTGAAATTAACAATTAATTTCATTAATTGACAATCACATGGTTCTTGATTAGGAAAGTAATTTCAGCAATGACCCCTACTTACTAAAATTAGCATATCTCAATCAATTTAAATCCAAATTAAGCAAAGTAAGTTTCTATAGTTTGCTAATTTGATTTACAACAGAATCTATGTGATTTGCATGCATTTCGAGGCGTATCTAGACAGTAATTAACTCCTTAATTACGTTAAGATTCGCAGTTCCCGTAACAGTGAATACGTGTTCATTAAAATAACCATATCTCGAGCATACGAAATCCGATTTACGTAAACTCAGATCCTATGGTTTCCTTATTTAACGGAGAACAAAATCCAAGTGCTATTCTCGTGTTTAAAAAATTTAAACAGGGCCGAAAAATACACTAAACAGATCTGCAAAATCAAATGCGATAAAAACTTTCGCGACCTTAACGAACCCAAGTCATCCTTGGTTAGCGAATCATATTCGAAACCATCGACCTAAGGCTCTGATATCACTTGAAGGATATGGTTAGATCCTCAAGCGCATCACGGAGGCGTGAGCGTTGTATCGAATACGACGAGGAGCGACTAGTCGCACTAGTTGCTCGATGCAGCGGCATTAAACATTTTCTTACGACGAAACCACATGATCCAAGAACACTTCTCGGATCGTTTCGTCTAAACCACAAACAAGTAATAGGATTACCTCTTGAAGCGTGGTTGCGATCGAGTCTCTAAACGAAGAGACCTCCTGTCTCAAGTCCGATCTGACGGAGGAGACGCTTGCGAGCGCGGGGATGAACCGCGTGCTTCTCGTAATCCATGTTGATGATCCAAGCGGCGGATCTTCTGATCTCGACACACGAGATCCAACGTCTTCTTCACGAGCGAGGCGCACCGAAGGAGACGGAGATCCACGAGCAGAAGAACGGGCAGCATAATGACGATGCCGCGACGATGGAGAACCTCTCTTAGGTCATCCATGGTGGACGGCCATGTGAGAGGGAGAGAGAGGGATGTCGAGTAGAGAGAAGAGAGAGAGAGAGATGCTTCTCAAGCATTGTGTGTAAAATAGAGAGCATGGTATGCCTCTCTATTTATAGGATTTTTGGGATCCATGGATCTCAATCCATGTGACTTATAAAATCAATGGATGATATTGATTTATGTCAATCTAATGGTCAAGATTATTGTTGGTAAAAACCAACAACATGTGATTTAATTTTGATAAAATATATTTGATAAATCAAATAAATATTGATACCAAATTAAATCAATCAAATAAGGAGAGACAATACAAAGGAGATCAACCTTCCCCTTTAGAGGGAGGTGACGACCACCAATCCCATAAGGGATTTGGTACCGCCCCCTCCTTTCCTAATGGGAGGGCAATCTCATGGATTCCCATGAGATTGCACATCTCCTTAATTTTCTCTCTACTTATTTTCCAACAACTATTTGTTGAGATTTTTATTCACCAAAATAATTCTTAATTAATTTTGGAAATATTGCAATCTTAACATTGGAATATTGTGAATCATATTCACAACCCAAAACAAAATGTAATTTACATTTTCAATTAATTAGACAATGTGTATTCAATACACATTAATAATTAATCTACTAATATAAATTATATTTAACTCTCTCTAATACATTATAAATCACATTTATAATATATTATGAATAATTGGATATTACTATCCACATTATTCTTATTTATAATAATTAAATCACATTTAATTATATTGGATAACTTATTCTCTTGTGCTCTAATAATATGAATCACATTCACATTATTTACATCTTTGATAATCAAATCGCATTTAATTATCTAAGATAACTCTCCTTATAATATGAATCAAATTCATATTATTCATGATAATTAAATCACATTTAATTATCCATTTTCTCAATACTCGGATACATATATCAACAATAGAATTATCCATGAACTCTTTCAAGGATAATGCACTTTCTCCGCGAATACTTGGAGATAAGGACAGGGCGATTGTATTGTTCCACGTATAGTGACATGGGTATTGAGATCATATCTCAAATCCATATCGCGGGCCTCCCATAGATGCTTGATTAAATCAAGTCCGCAATCTAATCTTCTCATTGCATCTGAATCACATTCAGATCAATGTACAACATTTGGACTAAGATCAGATTACTTCTCTACTGAGAGGAGTCACTAAAATCCAGACTCGTTTCATCACTCCTTAGGAATGGAAGCGTCATGGTTATACAATCGTTTATGATCACATCACCCTCAGGTATTCCCAATACATGTACATCCTGCATACTAGAAGACTCAGATTAAACCCGAAGTATTAGATCAACTTTACACTGTCTACTTCATGGTTTTATAAGTAAGTTTCTCATTCGATCATTGGGAGTCGGTATCGATCATATACTTTCCAAAAGCATATATCATACCTAGGTTTTGATCATATACTTTCCAAAAGTATATATCAAACTTACAAATTCAGTCAAGCTTCCAAAGCGAGACGACCATGCGCATGGAATCTGATTCTTCCCAATATCTCATGAGTGAGCTCATGTCTTCCGGTTCAGAAACTGAACCTGTATGATCCCTTTGAGAGATCATATTACTCATATGCCCTTATATGCATACCAGCGCGCCGGTGTATAGACCTTGATTAGGTCATCAACCTATTGGTCTGCCAAATGTACATACTCAAACATATAGTAACACATCTGTCTCCGGTCAGAGGATGCGTGCCTGTATCGTGACAGCATACGCTATAGGACTTTGGTTATCTCGATCTCGTTAAGTCAACTCTTTGACCTAACTAATCTGACACCTCCGAATCTCTATTCCTATGCAGAGGACCTGCATCAAGAGGTCGGTCAGATATCAGCCTAACTGAGATAGGATTGCCATCTCCTACTCTGGCTGGAGATCATCTCTTAACAATCATTTGACGGTGCTTGATGAGTCCTCAATCTAACTCTTTAGATATTCATCCAAGCACCAGCCTCTATGATTCAATAGTTGAATCAACACCTGTATGATTATCAAGATGTCCATGGTACATAACCCTAATTATACTAAGGGACCTATTATGCAAATTATTCATTCTTCATTTCAAATCAGGGAATGATATTCGCAATAACATTTATTGCATAATAGCTCGTCGTGGGCTCGCATGTCCAACATCCGCCACTTCGGAGCGAGTCCCCCAGCCTCAATCTCCACTTATGAAAGAGAGTGAGAGCATCTTGAGAGCGAAAATGGTCTTCTTCTCCGATGAGATCCATGAGACCCCTTCTCGTGCTACATCCATCCAAACGTTTCCTGAGCTCGATTTCTTAGCTTGAAGCTTTGAGCAAATGACAGAGTTCTTTGAGCTCCATTCCAAGTCCATATTCATCACCAATACTTCTTCATCTCCAGGTAAAGTTTTCACTCTTATTTTCACTGAGTTTTCCTTATTTTATTCATTGTAATCCAAACATTTATCCATGATCTGAATATCTCAACGCCATTACCTCACATCCCTCATCTTCATGTCCATCTCCTGATTCCTCTCCAGTTCTACAGACTCGAGTTCATCTCCTTCATTTCTTCTCTCTACAAGGGAGAAGAACCCACCTAAGGCTCTCCTCTACTGTTTTGATTGAGCCTCCATTATGCCACCTCTTCCCTTAGACAAGAACCCCATGCTTTGACTATTAGCCTAATCTTTGTAGGAGTTCCTCATTCCTTTAGTGATTGGAAAAAGATGTGTTGCTCCAATCTTGACTTTATTCCTTGAATCCATTCCGTCGATCTGACCAATAGAGATTCTCCAGAGCTCCATTGATTCACTACCCTCCTCGCGAGAAGGTTAGACAACATTCTCAACCTTCATCAGTGATAGAAGAATTTAGAGGAGGAAGATAGGCTCTACCGGAGCTCCACGTGACCGCCACCTTACGCAGAGGAGAGGGAGGAGCTATAGGAGCATATATCGTTAGATCTGATCCTCCAGATCAGATTTTGTGCCCTCCATTACATCCAACCCTAAATCTACGACAACGATTCAACCCTAAGGTCCAGAGTGCCTTAGCCGGCTATGAGGCACCAACGCGTGATGCGTGGCCTGAGCCTCGCCAATCGAGCCGGGTCCGCTGCACACATGCAACTGGGCAAATTACAGTCCAACCCAAGAAAGATTCAAATTTGTAGATAAGTCATGGTTAAGGGAAATTGCAAGTATACCCTAAAGGGTTTCTATATTTTTTATTTAGTCCAATTTGGACCTTTTTATAATTAAGTAATTCATATTTTCTCGCATTTATGCCCTTGCATTATTCTTCTAATAACTTGTGAACCAGTTATCCATTTTTAATGATATTTGAGAGTAAATTTTGTGATCTTTAATTTGGAGCAATTTAATTACTTATGTGATCTATATTTCATGTGTTACATTTTAGAGTATCTATTTTGTCTATTCAACCTTATTATTCACTAAAAAATGAATTTCAATTAGGTTGAATTTGCTCTCTTCTTGGTATTAATTTATCACTAATTAATCAATTTATCTCATAAGTATTTATTTTATTAAATCAGGAGTTTATTGTGTGTTGTATGTCTACTTTGTGATTATATTGCATCATTATTTGACATGTAAAGTAATTACGTAAGATATTAACAAATGCATGCTTTGTGTTTCTATGCATTCTGCTTGACTTAGAACATATAAATTGTTTAATCAAATAGTTTACTCCTAAATTTAATTAGATAGTTGCATGTATCCCTGTGTTCGACCCTGGACTTGCTCATGTATAAATTCAAGCCGAGAACTCTTCATGGAGATCTTCTCTCAGTTTTGAGTGATTATTTATTGGCCCGTGCTACAATGAGAGCATAATATTTTAGCTTATTGATGATTCATCAAATTTAAGCACTGGTTACCCTTGCATTAGTTGTCATTTGCTTCTTCTCTCGATAAGTGTAGCCTCCTCTATCTTTGATGAACGTAAAAGGCTTATAAACTATATACCACACATCAAATCCACTTGACTACAGGAAGACCATCATATTCGTACAAGTAGTTTGTCACTGAAGTGCCATGGCCATGTGGTACAGTTGTCCTCAATCCTTGATCCACTGATGTAGGTCACTGCACTTGAGTCTATTACGACATCAGTGCGATGAAAGCTCTGAGACAAAATAAAATTTACCGCAAAAGTGTATTTACAATAGATCGATTAATTAAGTCCTCTGGCATGTGGATCAATAAACAAACAAACAAACAAACACAAGCTCAATTCTATCTATTCACAAAGACAAATAATCAATCAGAAATAAACACACATATTATAAAGAGGATACTTAATCAATCAGAAATAAACACACATATTTTAAAGAGGATACTTAAATTAGATAGAAACATCGACCAAAGTCCTCTAGAGTCTGGATTTCAATCCATCAAATCACTCGATCCTTTCCACTATCAAGCTGCTTTGGACAAGGATATCTCCTCCTTAAATTCACTTTGCAATGCTAGAAACCACCATAGTCAAAACTCTCTTCCAAACTGGAAGAGGGGCTCCCATAATCAAGGTACCCTTTATATTAAAGTACAAGAAATTTAATCTTCACTACCTCAAAATAGATGCTATGTAGTATGATGTGAGATATAAACGATCTTAGAGAACTTGAATGCGCATGAGCTAGGATTGTAGATCAGTTGCACAAAACACCTTCTTTTCTCACAAGGATCAAAGTTGAAATCATGACAGATTTTTCTATCATCACCAGAAATATGTAAATGAATTAGTACTAAGTTGTTAAAAAACCAAGCCTTATTCCTTTCTATCTGTGTAAAAGGGCTTCCATCTTGTCCATGAAAATATACGCCTTTTCCCTTCAAGATCTAGCAACTACCGTAAATCAGTCAACGAAGAAAAAATGAGTAGTCGATTAAAAATAACATCATACGGATGCGCAAGATGTTTGATTGACTAGAAAATGAGTGGTCAATTTACTTGACATGGTAGGCCATTTTAATCTCTTATTCTTGATTTCAATGATTTCCAGTTGATGTAATAATTTTAATTCTAAAATAATGTCGGCTTCTATTGGCTAAAATGTTTGACTCAAAACTGTTGTTCATAAGTATCACAATATTTAAGTCTATATAAGAGTTGCTTGTTTGTTTCTAATTAGGTGTATTTGGATTCGAGTAATCAAGTTGGAACCCGAATAATATCTTGGATGTTATACTATTAATATCTCTAAGTATACGTATTTGTTGCACAAGAAGGATCCAATGATATCGATGTCCAAGAAACATTAATCTGAATATCGGATTATAATTGTCTTTACATGCATCATGGATAGTGGGATGATATCACTATCCAATAATCATGAGTTGGAGTAATTGGATTTAGATATCCAAGTACTATCAATGAGATTTATTAGGTTAATTTGGACCCACAAGAATCATGGATAGCACTATCCAGTAAAATTGGATTTAGATATGGAATAAAATTATCCAAGTACCATTGACTCATGGGTTAATTCTATGAATTAGATGTCCGTGTAGCAACCATCAAGTCGGTTCGATCATGACCTGCCCTCGACGAATCATTATCGTGTAACAAGTCAATCCAACGCATGCTTAATACCCGTTCAAAATGGGTACCCAGTACATGTGAATGAATCACGGATATCCACGGGTACTCATCGAATATTACTAGCACAAATGACCTCATTTATTAAAATAGCAACAATAGATTACCAATGACTACATTTCAAATTACCATGCATAATTAACAAAGCATACATGAGCTTTGTAATGGTGCTAAAGGAAATATTTCAGACTTTGGAAATTCAAAATGATGACAATTAGATTTCCATCGACTTATATATTGTTTCACTCCAAACTTCTGGTTTGGAAGAAAAATACTATGTTTTCTTCGTAAACTTTCAGACTGACACGGCATTTAAACGTCATGTTTTACCTGATGCCTCTATATCACACCATATCCCTTGTTTTATGAATGTTGCAGTTGTGTTTAACTTCCAAGTTCTCTTTTTGCAGCTTCTTCTACACAGGCAAGAGAGTTCCTCTCCTATCTCCATGAACGAATAATCTGAGGAATGAAAGAGAAAATAAAATGGAATCAATTTACATATGCATCCACCAAATGATAGTTTCTGAAATATGAAAGACACAAGGAACTTCAGGGGAAAGCTAGTGATCTGAAGAAGCTGGGAACTTACATCTGAAGAAAGTAATTCATATAAATAGCAGTGAGCAAACTATACAAGATTTGATACTAATGCAGACGTTGTAATCCATCAAAATGACAATTGTTGATGGGGGTGACCACTAAAAAGAGATATGCACAGCATAGATTACAGATAAGCGCGCACATTACATAAAGAATCATTTATAAGACTCGCGCGCTGCAATTATCTCCCGTGAAGACAGGAAGAGTGAAAGGCAGAACTCAGCCCTCCCTCTGGTATTAAATTCCAAAGATCTTTCCTCCGGGGGGCAGATGACAAACGTATAACTTAAGCGCCATGGATGAACCAATAATTGATCAATCTCATCCAATAAAATAATCACAATTTCTGAAAAAAAATCCACAAAAAGAGCCAGGCACTTTCCTTCCCATCTGATAAAGAATACGTCACGAGAAGCCAGGATTGATTGCTCTGTGATGAGGTTTCTCAGATTTAACTGGTCTGCTTTCAGTAATTTCTGAGAAGCTCATCGCGAGAATGTCTGGTGATATATCTGATCTCCCACTTCTGCCTCGACTCCAATTTAGTATGTCAGATCTGGGTGCAAGAGATTCTTGTTCAGTCACAGGGTTGGCTTCATGCAGTCCATTGCTATCCCTCGCCACACCCATTTCCATATCAACCTCCTCATATGTTCGCCTCTGGGAAATCTTCAACAAATCTCCTCCTAAATCAAGGTCATCTTCAACTTTAGCACGAGGGCCTCCAGCCACATCATCTTCAATCTCACGAGCACGGTCAATAGATGGTGGCCTTGGCGCATTATCCTGTGCAAAAGCTCTGAATTTGTTCCTGGAAGGCTTTATCCTGGTGCAGAATACTTCAAGGATGTTATTCACACATCCTCGGTCGTAAACATTTGGTCTGCCATCAGACCTATGTCTGAAATTTTCATATGTAGTCTAAACCAAAAAAAATAGATATGCATCAATAACCGAATTATCATACAACAGATCAGGAACAAACCATAATACAGGTTAGTTAAATGTTTTCCCAAATAACTCTAAGCATATTTTTAGAACATAAACCAATTGTGGAAGTCGAAAATCAAAATAACTGAAGTTGCAAATTTTAGAGATTAGACTAAACAATCAATAATACAATGCAGGCAACTAAATGCTTGAGTTAACTAGAAGGTTAACATGAAAGAAACCTGATTAAAACGTTTCATGTTTTTTGTCAACCTGCGCTACTTGTAGTTTTGGTACCTATCGTCAAATTCTGCAGTTGAGCGATATCATGTGCAAGATGGGTATCGAAACAAGACTAAGATATAATTTATCTGCTTTTATTGAAACATGTACTTGACTTTAATGGATAGGGTATGGAGACAAGTAACTGTAAATGCAGCCATCCCTTTTTAGAAATTTCACAAATCTATAAGAATTTCAGAAGCGGATCAAAACAAGAACAAGAAAAATAAGAAGGCTTGGAGTAATATGTGGATCCGTACTCTCTAAGGAGCAAGATGAAATCACAGGAGAACACCTCACACGGTGTTTTTGTCAATAAGTACAAGGGTGTGAAGCTCTTTATATAGCCCTACTGAGACATCAGAGTCCCACCAATAGATGATATGGACTAAACATGAGGGTGGGGTACTTGGATACTGGAGAGATCCAATTAATCCACCCAAGACAGTATTCGACAGTCCTCAAGCGGGGCATGCAATGCTCAGCTTGGACAAATCGAAAGAACTTACACACTAAATACATGACACTACGAGCAATATCAACTCAATGCATACTTTGTCAGTTGCCGTAGAGGATGGTGCTTCTCATGTCATGCTGGTGAGGATGAATTGGAGAGTTGGAGTGCAAGTGATGATCTTTAGAGAAAGCTAAATCGATTGGCTCGTGTGCTTATATGTATCAATCAGAGTCACAGGTACTAGAATGAGTCTCCTTGATGTACTCTGAACAGCAATATGCGGACGACTGATTGTTCCATCTCTCTAAAGGATCGAACAAAAAAAGTCGTGGGAATATCCATACATAGCGGTTGATTCTCTCCCATAGGAACCTCATAACGATCTTGTGCTGGAGTTCATGGTCACTGTGGGATGGACTGCAATGAGGCTCTCTGGAGAACTTTGAGAAGATAGGTCATCTCAAACAATGGTAAGGTTGAAACCTCTACTCAAATTTCCCCCTTTCTCCCATACTTTTTTAAGGCAAAAATGGGGAAACCGCAATGGTGTCTGCCTTGTTAATTCATTAAAAAAGAAATAATATAGAGGTTACCTTACAGATGCCAGAACGTGAGAAGAGTCCTTACATAAAAAAGTATATTTTCAGCATAAAAGTGATTAGAGGAAAAGATAACAAAGTTTATGGAACACTAGACTGCCTAAATTGCCGCGAACGGAAGGAGCTCCGTGTCTGCGTAAAATCTTGCATTGAAAAGTGACTCCCAGAAGCTCCCAAACATACTTGAATCCAGTCAGCTGATTTCCATCTCCTTCAAAAACTTTACTATTTTCTTCAAGTGAAGAACAGATGGTTGGTATCGCAAAGAGGACACATGTCACTACCACCTACATAGATCATTAACTAACGATCTCCGATTAAGAGTCGCCCTCGACGCATCAAATAAAAAAACATTCTAATACAGGTGGGAATCTCTAAATCCAAAATGAATATACAATCACGGACCAAATTCTCATCCAAAACAGTAAGAATGAAAACGATGGCTCTATAGGCATTGTGGACTGAGAAGTCCCCATCTTTCCAAACCCAATGATCTCTCCCACCCACCGTACCGTGCACAGAACTGAGGATATCCTGAAGAGACATGAACCCCTCCAACCATTGATCCAAGGAGCCAGAAAGAAACGTAGGTAACCAAACTCCATCTTCCTAGAAACCCGCCACCGACGCATCACGATTCGCTGAGATACCAAACAGGTACGGGAATCGACAGGCTAATGCCCCGCCGTCCAACCAGTTTTCTGTCCAGAAAGTGAACACACGTCCCCCTAAAATAGGATAGAAGAGCCAAGAAACTACGACAACACGACACAAACGCTCTTCCGAAACACGAATTCGTAAATGTTGGGACGGGTTATCAGCCGAGACTGCAAGAATTCCACAGATCCGGCGCATAAGTCTGTAACATAGATCGCCATCATCTCCTCATTTCCTGGCAACCCACTTCAAGAGCAATGCTTTGCTCATGGTTTCCAGCCTAGAAACAATAACCGCATTGTACTTCTGGGTAAAGAAACTGTATCACAGTCAACTAGATGATTCCCAACAGTGGCCTAGACTGATTTGCCCTAAAAGAATATCTGCATAATCATCTCGAGACAACATCATATCCTCATAGGTAATAATCCTAAATGACATTAAAAAATAGGGATTGCCATAAAAACGGATTTAACGCAGACCAAACAACCACCATGAGAAAGGCAAGAAGGCTCACATCTTGTAAGCTTTTTTCCATCTTTATGGTTGGCAGCCAGTCCGCCACACAAAGTCTAACGCATGTCAGAGGAAGGCCCGCCTAAATAACGGATAGGGATAGACACAGTCAAGTGCATCTGCCTCTGACATACCGAAAGCGATAACTGAAGATTTACACTTGTTCAACTAAAGACCCGACATATCACCAAAATATCTCCAACACGGTAGCCATTCCTGATGCTTCATCCTTCCTACCTCAATGAAGACGGTATCGTCAGCATACTGGAGTAATGGAATGGATATATCTCCCAATGTGCAACTCATAAAGATACCATGCATGACCACCCGATCCACCATGCACGCCAGAACATCAGCATCCATCACAAACAACATAGGTGGCAACAGGCACCCTGCCTTGTACCTCGTTGAGGTTGGAAAAAACCTCCTTCCTGTTGCACATTTACTTGAACCACATATAAAGCTGTGGTAATAAAATGTTTCATCCAAGAGATCCACAAGTTCGGGAAACCACATTTAGAGAGGGCCGACCACTAGAAACGACAGTCATCATAGGCTTTGGAGAAATCTACCATCCACAAAAATCCTCGAAAATTACCCCATGTATAAAACGATGAATGCAAAAGCGCATCAAAGATAAAGAAATATAAAACATGGAATGAACATGGAGATTTTACGTGTAACCGTACTCCATAAGGAGTGGAATGAAACCATGGGAGAAGGCCTCTCAAGGATCGGGTATATTGTTATTTCTCTCTCTCTCTCTCTCTCTCATCTATTATAGGTGGTGTGGGGCTGAAGAAGTCCCACTCAAAGTCATGGTTTGAAAAAACGTGCCTCGAGGCGAGTCAGTCTGGAAATGCCCCAGAACGACCGCCTCAGCAGGACTCTGAGAGGCGACCGCCTCATCTGCTCAAGGCAGTCGAGGCGGACGGAGCAGTCCTCGAGGCATTTTTTGTTTTCAAATTATTTTTTCTGTAAATCATTTGTCCCATTGATAATTTCAGATGTCTATAAAGGTCTAGTTGTTTAGGATATAAGTATACAAGATGAATGCTTAAATTTAGCCGCTTTCATGTTCATATTTACCATTAAACATGTCTAATTATATCAAAAAAACTCTTAAATTATACCCTTAAACATACAAATCTGCAAATATCATAGAAAACATTACCCGTAAACTTATTTTTAAGGAGTGGTTGCATAATGAGCTATGTAATATACCGAGAAGGACAAACAATATAGAATTCAAGGGGAGTTTATGTTCTACTCCCATAGAAACAGATCTTCCGAATAGAAATAAATCCTCAATAAAAAGTTGTATTACTCCTATAAAAAGTTGTACAAAAAGCGAGACCTCTGTCTAGTTGGGGTATGGTATGGCAGGAGGGGGTGCATATGATGGTTCTTCAACTTGGGTTAGATGGTTAGAATTCAGGGAAATATCAACAGATTCATTCTCTGATTGGATGGAAAATTAGGAAAAAGGCATATATAGTTATATATATTTTCTTTCGGTGTCCCTATCTTTATAATTTCATCATATATTATAGTGATATATATATATATCATATTTTAGTCAAAATATATATAATTTCATTAATATATATATATATACTATTGTAGTTTTTATAGATATTTATCCTTGTAAACTGAGGCTTACGCCTCGACCTCCTCAAGGCTACACCTCACCTCAATTCTAGGGAAACCGTCTCATTCTGTTTTTTTTTTCAAACCTTGCTCACAGTGGATGTGGGACTAAACTTGCGGATGTGGTAATTGGACCATGGAGGGATCCAATTACCCATTTCTACGTATAGCACATACTCTAACACTCCCCCTTAAGCTGGAGCATGCAAAGCTCAGCTTAGACAAATAAAAAGAAATCTCCCACTCACATAATACAAAACACTACATACAATACCAACTCAATGCATACTGGTTGCGTGTTGAGGACGTTGCTTCTAATGACATGCTGGTGAGGAAGAACTGGAGGACTGGAGTGTGAATTGAATCGAGTCTCATCAGAGAACGTGCGCTCTGTACTGCGTCTATCAGATTCACCGAAACTAGAATAAGTCTTCTCGTCAAAGAACATATACTATGCATTATGCAGAGTCGATGAAACTGAAAATGAGTCTTCACTTGGAGAATTCTGACACGCAACTGCTCTGTCGCTCTAAACGCCCAAACTGGAGAAAGTCAGGGAAGCATCCTCGTCAGAGTCCACGGACGCTGGAGAAGGGAGTCTGAAAAAGAGTCTCGTGTTAGAGAATTGGGCCTCTCCCATACTGGTTCAGAGAATAATCTCCACTCTGTAGTCCCTACGAATCCACATGAAAACTCTAGGTCCACACTAACTCAGATAATGGGATCTCTACTTTAGAGTCCCTATGGATCTCATGAGTCCAAATCAAATGGGGACCTCTCAACTCGAACTGTAGAGTTCAAAATCTAGACTAGAGAATCTAAGTTTGACATATAGAATCTGATTATGAACAGTAGAACTGTACAAAAAACTGCCCCTTTCTCCAGTACTAGTCGGAATATATGGCATCGACCAAGTTAGGAGAAGAACCGAATATGGGGAAATAAAAAATAATAGTCGATCTTTTTTCCAACTTTTTTGCAAATTACTTTTTCTTGCATAAATAGTAGATGTGGGACTAAATCACTGGATGTGGTAATTGGACCCTGGAGGGATCCAATTACCCATCTACACAAGTGATGTACATACTCCAACACTCCCCCCTCAAGCTAGAGCATGCAATGCTCAGCTTGGACAAATAGAAAGTGTTAGAGTATTTGGAGCATGCACACTTATGTAATATGTGGGTAAATAGATCCCTCCATCCATGTATTTATTTTTTTTTTGACGCTAAAAAAAGGGGGATACACTCGATGGTGTTCACCCCAATGTATTAAAAAGGAAGCGTAAAGAGTATTTACAGAAGAGAAGAAAAGTTCAAACCAGAAACAACACCCGAGGGGGCAACCGAGAAGAAGTACCCCCCCCCCCCCCCGCCAGGAACAAATCCTGGTCTACCCAGAAGACCAATCAACCACAAAACGCGTCGCAAGAATAGAAATACTTCCCCTGTAGAAACGCTGGCTAGCGAATAGGGCGTCATTCCTCCCCAACCAGATGCTCCACAAGCGTGCAATCAGATCCAGCAGTTCCCTCCTAGGCCTGCCCCTGGAAGTCACCAAGCTCTCGCAGAAGGAAGCAAAGGTCGCGATATTGATCCTGCCCAGGTCGTCCCAAAGAGCAAGAACACGCCCACATTCAAAGAAAAGGTGCTCAATGGTTTCCCGCTCCGTGTCGCACAGCCCGCAATTGGGCCCAACATTGGGAAACAAAGTTGCACAACGATCACGAGTTGAGAGTCTCCCTCTGCGAAGAAGCCACAGGAATATGCCAATGCGCTCAGGTAGCTTGAGCCCCCAAAAGAATCTACAATCGCGCACAAGACTAGCGTCATCCCCCAGAGTGTTAGGAACAAGAGCCAAGTATGCCTTCCTTGTAGAGAACGGGCCATCCTTCCAAGCCCAATGGTCCCGGCCTTCAGTGGGCTTGATAACATCCACAAGCGTAGCCATCAAGGAGATGAAGTCGTCCAATCGTTGATCCGATAAATTCGCAGTAATCGTAGGGCACCAGCAGCCCTCGTCCCAGCAAGAGGCCACGGAAGCGTCTTTGTCGTCCACGAAAGCGTACAAACGAGGGAACATATCCTTCAAAGCACCCCTCCCCGGCCAATCATCGGTCCAAAAACGAAACGAGTTCCCCTTGCCCAACATAGGTTTAAAAAGGGAGCGCTTACGATTAAAAACATTTAACACCCCACGCCAAAAAGTAGAAATTTGAACGGGGGAGCTCCCCCGAGTAACGGTCATCACCTCCACCCCCAACGTCTCCCTCAGGATATTCAACATGAAGTTATCCTCACGACCCCAAACCCATGCAGCCCATTTTAACAAAAGGGCTTCATTAACCGCGTCCACCCGCCTCACTCCCAAGCCCCCCACCCGCTTGGGCCTCGTAACATCACCCCACCCCACCAAATGCACCCCCCTTCTCCCCTCCCCCTTCCTTCCCCATAGGAAACCCTGCATACATTTCTCCAACCGCACCCGAATCCCCTTAGGCATACCACGTACCGATAAGAAGTAAATTGGGATTGAGGATAACACCGCTTTGAGAAGAACCAGCCGCCCGCCCCTGGATAAAAGAGCCGCGCGCCACCCGGTCAGGCGAGCCTCCATCTTCTCCACCACCACCTTCCAATCTCGAATCCGAGCGCGGCCCACAGCCAAAGGCAGGCCAAGATAATCAAGTGGGAGTCCTCCAGGGGAGGATCCCAGCAGCCGGCCGCACTCCAAGACATCCGCCTGCGGCATAGCAAAAGGAACCACCTTAGACTTAGTCCCATTGATCAATAGGCCCGAGACCTCGCTGAAAAGCTGAAGGGTAGTAGCCATACCGGAGACCTCGGAGGTACCACCCTCGATAAAGCAAATAGTGTCGTCAACGAATTGAATAAGTGGAACATGAAAGTCCCCAATAGAGCATCCACGGGTGAGACCCGCCGCAGCCACGCCATCAATCATACGAGGCAATACATCAACTGCCAAAACAAATAGGAGGGGAGCGAGGGGACACCCCTGCCGCACCCCCCTCCTCGGCTGAAAGAAGCCCCCGACCGGGCAACCATTGAGAAGAACGGAAAGGGAGGCCGTGGTCACACAATGCCGCACCCAAGAGATCCAAACCTCCGGGAATCCCCTCCGCCTCAGAACCGACCACAGGAAGCGCCAATCAAGGCAGTTGTAGGCCTTAGCAAAATCGATCTTCCAAAGAATCCCCTTCTTATAAGTCTTCCTCCAAGCCTCGATCATCTCGGAAGCCACCGCAAAGCAATCAGTAATTTGCCGCCCACGAACAAATACTGCTTGTAAAGGCGAAATCAGCGAGTCGAGAAGGGGAGCCAGCCTCTTGGACAATACCTTAGCAATTATCAAATAGATCCCATTGGAAATAGATATTGGACGAAAGTCCTCGATGCGATTGGTCGAAGGAGACTTTGGAATCAAAACAATAAGGGCCCTGTTAATTTTGTCAAATCCACGATTACCATCACAAAATTCACGAGCAACCTCCAGAACATCATCAACAACCACATCCCAGAAGTCGCGGAACGCCACCGGGAACCCATCAGGTCCCAGGGCAGCGTCCGCGTTGAGGTCCCAGACGGCCTCCTTGAGCTCAGCCATAGAGAACGGTCTAATCAGGGCCACCGCATCCGATGGTAAGAGAGCGGGAGCCCCTCGGCCAGACCACCGCCACGAGCGCTGCACCTGGCGCCCAAAAGCAACCTTGAAATGAGCCCCCAAAGCATCGCCCAAATCCCTCTCCCCATGGATGAGGGAGCCATTGACCATGAGAGAACGAATAGAATTGAATCGCCTTCTACCACTGGCCACCCAGTGAAAGAACGCAGTATTCGCATCGCCTTCCTTAATCCATCGCAACCGCGATCGCCGACGCCATTTAATGCTCCTCTTCTTGTCCTCCGCTCTTACCAAATCAGCGGCAGCAGCACGCTCAACCAGCTCCTCTGGGAGCAAGTCTCTACCGTTTTCCACACGATCCAACCGCAGAATAACATCATCCGCCGTCTTCCGTGCCACCACACGGGCCAGGAGAGATTCCTTCTTAAATGACGCCAAGAATCTCCTGAGAGACGCGAGCTTGTGGTCGAAGCGGTGGGCAGCAGAACCCACACACGTGGTCTGAGCCCATTGATTCCTCACCAAATCTTTGAAGTTTGGCTCCAGAAGCCAGCACCTTTCATAACGGAAAAGCCCCCGAGGACGGAGCTCTTCCCCATAATCCCAAATAATTGGGCTATGGTCAGAGAAAGATCGCGGCCGAGATGACACCGCGCATAAAGGAAAGGCCTCCATCATTTTGATATTCGCCAAAAATCTATCAATCCTCGATCTGGAGACGTTGTTCCTCCAAGTATAAGAAATGTCATTGGGCACCAGCCCCTCCAATGCCAAATCCCGAATGAATTCAAGAAAGTCGATTGAGCCCGGGTCTTGCCCCCCGCGGCCCCGAGGACGGTCATTAGAGAGCAAAGTGACGTTAAAGTCGCCCCCCAGCAACCACGGAATAGCCGCAAAAGCAGAGGCCTCCTCACGTAAATCCTCCCAAAGCTCCCGCCGGGTCACATGGCAGGTAGGCGCGTAAATACAAGTGAGAGCCAAAGAAGCGTTAGAGTCAATCCGAGACAAAACCACAGACAAAGAGTGTCTCCCAACGCGCATAGAGGAGAAAGAGAACCTCGTCGAGCGCTAGGCCAAAATGATACCGCCCGATGCGCTGATCGCGTCCATCGATCGAAAGTCATCCATAGTCCCAGCATCGAAAGACCTCCACAGTGTTTCATCCACCCTGACAGCTTCGATTCTTGAATAAATGCAATGCCGCATTCCCACTCGAAGATACACGTCCCCAAAGCGCGCCTCCTATCAGAGTCCCCGAGACCTCGAACATTCTAGGATAAGATCTTCATTAAACACCAAGTGAGCGTCCCCCAATTAAAGAGAGGCCTGTCGCCTCCGCCACCGCCTCGCGCAACGTCTGACAAGAAGAAAGCATTGGGTCTCCAAGGCGGGAGTGAAACCGCCTACTGTAGCTCTTCCCAAAACGGGAGGCGGAGGAGCTCCCCACGGCAAGGGAAGCGTCAGCCCCCCCCCCATGAACGAACAAGAACGCCACCAGCAGTCCCTCCAACATCAGGCGGAGACAGAATCGATGGAGTCCCTTGGGATGAGGGGGAGAGAACCGGAGGCATGACAGCGGGTGATTGAATTTCCTCCAGACGAATCGTCGAAGACAAAGCCAACGAAGCATTGGGCTGCGGAAGGAGATAGTCGGATGTCCAAGAAAGAGGATCCGATAATAGAAGCGGGTCAGGATGAGCCCGCATAGGAGGCCACGAACCGAAATGAACAGATCCGAGTACAGTACGCAAAGGAAGCCTTGTCACGTGCCTCGAGAAGTCCAGTTGCAATGAGTCAGCCGACAAAAGAGAAGGATGGAAGGAATGTGTATCGACCTCGAGAGAGCCCAATGCCACCAAACCGCGACTGTCAGGTTCCGCGCACGCCTCCCAAGAGGGCCTAAGTGGCAGGCCAGAGAAGCTGCACTCTCCAGGCGACTCTTCGGAAACACCCCTGAGGGTGGACACGTGGCGAGAAGAAGCTGAAGCGTCGACCCCAAGACCATAGTCCGAGTCGCCACCGCGGGCACCCGGAGAAGACGGTGGACTTCCCGGCGCCGCCTCCGGCGGTAAAATAGAGAACTCCAGCTTGAAAGTCCATCGACCAAGTTTCATACTTTCAAATATAACCTTGCCAACCGCAGAGGCGAGAAAAGCTCGAGAGCACTCGAGCAGGAGACGAGCGCACATCCAATCCGCGCCCGACGCGAGACCATCGTCGAGAACATCCAAGACTTGCCCCCAACTACTGACAACCTTGGAGAGAGCGGGCACCGTGCGAGAAAGAAAGGGCACTCCCCGCACCTCCGCCACACAGACCTCCGAATCAGAGACCGCGCCATCCGCAACCCTCAACCGCCGCCACTGTACGTCAACGGCATCGGAATAACATAACAGGCTCTCTCGTTGCTCCGGGGAAAGGCCACGAACACAGCATATAGAGGAATCCAAAATGATGAAGTCCCCACTGAATTGAGCGCGCAAGAAGTCCAGGGTGGCGGCACGGATCGCCTCCCAACCCACGCCAGGCCTTTGCATGACTCCCACTGCTACCAGGAGGTCCGCACCAGCACGATGCCTCCCCTGCTGAAGCGCCAACCCATGCAACCGCTCCCCTTGCTGCGCCTCCCCTTGCTGCGCCTCCCCGTCCTCCAGCTCCTCATACAAACGCTCCCCTCGCTGCACCGCCCCAACCTCCAGCTCCCCATGCAAAGCCAACGCCGAAAACGAAGCATCCCCCGACCCGCACCCCACCACAGGGCCGCCACGATAAGGAGCGGAGCCCCCCCCCCCCATAGGAGCAAGACCAACATCCAGACCCTCCTCCTTTGTGTCGCCACCACTCACCACCTGCGCAAAAGATCGAGAGTCCCTAACACCTTTAGAACCTTCAAACCATCTACGCGGATCCGTGCCACGCGACCCAAAGCGGTCCCTGTTGCCGGCAAAGTCACCACCACCCCAGCAGGACGACATGCGGTGCCCCACCTTGCCGCAAGCAAAGCAACGGGGTGGCAGACGGCAAGCAGAAGCAAGATGACCTCGCATTCCACAGCGGAAGCACCGCTTCCCTGGCTTTGCATGCGTAACATTCACCCATTCCCCCTCCCCGAACGCCTTCTTATCTTCCGACCCACCTCCTCGCTTCTCGCCACCCTCACCATTAGGAGAAGGCCTAGCACCACCCCCCTTGGTGACGGCTTACTCCCCATGCACCTCCGATCGCGTCGAGCCCGCCACGCCACTTCCCTTCGCTTGCCACCAGCAGCGCTCCATCTTGAGATTTTTTCTATCCATCCATGTATTTAGTCCCACACCTACTAGTGGTGAGACTTGGAGGCTCTGTGGAGGCTATGTAAGGAGCCCTCATACCTCCTGTATCAATTAAGAAAGTTCAATGAACACATAAGCCCTTCGAGGCGTTCTCCCGTGGTTTCATCCTACTCCTTAGGGAGTAGGGTTCTACGTAAATCATGGTGTTCCAATGTTTATTTTTCTATCTCTGATATTTGCTTCTGCCTTTCTATTTTCTAACATGGTATCAGAGCAGGTTCGATTCTCGGAGATTTGTTCTTGGATTTTTTTATGTATTTTTCGAGAGTCAGATTGTGTAAAGATTTATATGTGAGTTTGTTCGAGTTCTCCATGAGATCATTCAGCATGCTATCATTGCTAAGGTTTCATTTTTTGAAACCCTAGATATATTGTCCATAAGCCGAGATCCAGATCTAGGTGGTGGTTTCTAGCATAGCATGTCGGATACCAACCGGAGCATCATCCCAAGCGACATCCAGGCTTCTCCTAGAAGCTCGAACTCCATGTGGAGTCCCTACCAATCGCTCCAACGCCGATCCGTCCACGCAACACCATCGTGCTCTCCAAGCGCCATCAATCCTCTTCGCACGATCTGGTTTCCAGGCTGCGCATATCCAGCCCACTTTTCCCGATCCGTGCGAAATGCTCCCAGGCGGGGAGCCTCTTCTCCAAGCGACGACGTGGAACTCCCCATGCACAAAGCCCACGTGCACCTGTATCTACTATCTTCAATCCAGGCGAGCTCTCATCGTGTGAGCCCTAGTCTCCATCGCTGAACAAAGCCTCCAGGCAGCGACACCCACGCCATCCTCCATCTTTGGAGGAAGAGCTCGAGATCCTTTCTAGACATATGCACTTAAACTAGGTTTTTTCTGGAGAAAGAGCTCGAGATCCTTTCCGATAGGCACAAGGACCAGACCACCATCGAGCAGCCTCTCTCTCTCTCCAAGCGGAGGCTCGATGACGCATCAGGGGCAGCGCACTAGGCGAACCTCTCGCGCTCCTCTCGAGTCCCTCCTCACAAGCGACGCAGATACAGTCGCCACCTTCTCCCTTGGTTGCTCCAAGCGGCGTGAAGCGGACCGTCGGTAGCGTACCTCTCCACGCTCCATCCCAGGCAATCCTTCGTGCTCCAGGGTGCGCGCGCACTCGCGCTCGATCCTGGCGGTCCAACGCATCCAAGCAGTCCAGCGGCACATCGCAACTCTTGGCGGTGGGGGTGCTCCTGATCTCCAGGGCTAGCGGTACCCAGTCGCCCCTTCAGACCGATGTCGCCTCTTGAAGCCGCACCTCCCTCTGCATAGGCGCACGATCCCCAACCGACTCCTCTCCAAGCAGTTGGCGGCAGCTACTGGCGGCGAGCCCTGCCTCCCTCGTATCCCTTTGGTGGCGCAACACGAGCAAACATCAGGGGCGGCAACTCCCTTTGAGAAAGGGTTTCCCGTGGGAAACCTTAGATAGAAGGGCTCGGCTATTCTGTTGGGCTCAAATTGAGCCCTATAATTTTTTTAAAAAAAGGAAAGTGTTGGTTGAAATGAGAAAACTATTACTCCATAGAACCCTAGGCTTCCTTATATAGAGATAACCCATGGGTAAATTACATAAGAGTCCAGAAGAAAAATAGAAAATATAAAACGGTACAAAATAACATAATATAACATAAATCTCTACACTCCCCCTCAAGATGGAGCATACATGTCAATCATGCTCAGCTTGGAAGAACATCTCTGAAAGGGTCCTCTGAGCAATGGCTTGGTAAATATGTCGGCAGTCTGATCCTTTGAACTAACGTGTGAAGTAAAAATCAAGCCTTTCTGGATCATATCTCTAGTGTAGTGGCAGTCTACTTTGATATGCCTTGTTCTTTCGTGAAATGCTAGATTGTTGGCAATAAAGAGAGCTGCTTGATTGTCACACTGAAGCTGCATGGGTAAAGATATATCTATATGTAAGTCTTCTAATACAGCTCAGACCCACATTATCTCCGTGCTCGCTTGCGCCATGGCCCTATATTCAGATTCAGCGCTAGACCTCACCACAACAGTTTGTTTCTTCCAAGAAACCAGAGAGCTCCCCACAAAAACGGCAAAGCCTGAAGTAGACTTACGATCCTTAGGACACCCAGCATAATCTGCGTCTGCACAAGCTGGAATAGGTGAATCTGTGTTCTTTCGAAACAGCAACCCTGAGCCTGGAGAAGACTTTAGATACCTCAGTATCATGTATATGGCATCCATATGAAATTGTCTTGGCTGCTCCACAAATTGACTCACCCGACTTACTGCAAAAGCAATATCAGGTCGAGTTATAGTGATATAAAGAAGCTTACCCACCATCTCTCTATATCTTCTCTTGTCCACTTCTTCAGTATCATTGTCATACAGTTTCATACTTGGATCCATATGAGTGCTCGATGGTCTACATCCAACCATTCCTGTTTCAACCAGAAAATCTGTAATATATTTCCTTTGGGTCATCACCAGACCCTGTGCATTCCTGGCAAATTCCAACTCCAGAAAATATCTTAGGGTACCAAGATACTTCGTGACAAACTGACGGCCCAAGAATGCTTTTGCCATCTCTACTCCATGAACGTCATCTCCTGTAACCAGGATATCATCAACATATACCATGATGAAAACCGTACCTCTAGAAGTCTTATGAATGAACAACGAGTGATCCGCATTTGATCTTTTGAATCAATGCCGTTCAATTAAGTGGGAAAGCTTCTGGAACCACGCCCTTGGACTCTGTTTAAGGCCATATATCACCTTGTGAAGTCTACACACCATATGATTCTCCCCTTCAGCAGTGAACCCCGGTGGTTGCTGCATGTAGACTTCCTCCTGCAGATCTCCATACAAGAATGCATTCTTAACATCAAGTTGAGATATGGACCAGTCACGTACCACAGCAACCAATAGAAGAATGCGAAGAGTAGAGTGCCGAGCCACTGGAGAGAATGTATCCAAATAATCCACATCATAGGTTTGTATGAAACCTCTCGCAACAAGTCGTGCCTTGTACCGATCAAGAATGCCATCTGCATGGTATTTAACTGTGAACACCCATTTGCAGCTAACAATAGATGCGCCAGATGGAGCGATAACCAGACTCCGTGTACCACGGGACTGTAAAGCATGCATTTCTTCTTCCATAGCCAATCTCCAACAGTCAATCTTCATAGCCTCTTGATAAATCCGTGGTATATCCATGGAAGACAAAGCCGCAGCAAACCTCTGAAAGTCACCTGTGAGACGGTGAAAGGAAACCTGGGAAGCAAATGGATAAGACGCGTAAGTCTGTTTCTTCTTCTGAATAGCAATAGGGACATCAAGGTCATCGTTCGTTGTACTCGATGGTGCATCCTCCTGCAACGAAGAATCCTGCACATGCGCATTATCTGACCCATCATTAGTAATAACATCTGAACATACTTGAGGCGTGATGGATGCATGATGTGTAGTCTGAGCAGGTGCTAACCGACGTGTATAGAATTTAGGTAATGGTGGGATAGGTGGATGTGGAGGTGGTGGTGGTGGCATGACAACTGGAACTGGATTGGACTCAGGTGGACTCAGACTAGAAGGAGGAGGAACATAGACATCATTATTAGATGTGGAAGAGACCAACCTGTCACCTGCAAGGGAGAAGTACATAACGGACTCAAAAAAATGCAACATCACCACTGACAAAATATTTCTTGTTTATGGGGTCATAACAACGATAACCCTTCTGAGTCCGATAGTAACCTACAAAGACACACTTGACGGCTCTAGGAGAGAGTTTATCAAGTCCAGGAGACAAGTAGTGAACAAAGGCAACATTACCAAAGACACGAGGAGTAAGTGAAAATAATTCCTTATCGGGGAAAATAACGGAAAGAGGAATTTTCTCACCAAGAACAGAGGACGGCATGCGATTGACAAGGTAGCAGGCTGTAAGGACAACATCCCCTCAAAAAGCGATAGGCGCACAACTCTGGATTAGCAGGGTTCGAGTGATATCAAGAAGGTGACGATGTTTTCTCTCTGCCATGCCATTCTGTTGAGATGTGTAAGCACAGGTGGTTTGGTGAATAATACCTTTGGACGAAAGAAACTGGGAGAGAGAACGAGTGCAGAATTCCAATGCATTATCCGTACAAACATATTTGACAGTAGAAGAAAACCATTCTGCACTTCACTGATAAGATTTTTAATAACATCCCCTGCTTCAAATTTATTCTTTAAAAGAAAAACCCAAGATACATGAGAAAAGTCATCAACCACAACTAGATAGAATCTGTGTCCCTGATGATCAGGTACACGACTCGAACCCCAAACATCAATACGAAACAACTCAAATGGGGAGTTACTGCTCCGACTCTGACGACTAGGGAAGCTAAAACGATGATGCTTTCCCAACTGACAAGCTTCACAACAAAACGATGAACTCGGAGAGATCTGAGGCAAGAGATGTCGCATTTTCTGGAGCGGAAGGTGACCAAAGTGAAGATGCCAGGTGTACGGAGAGACTGATCCGGTTGAATGTGAAGAGACGCTAGCATATGAATTCCAGACCATACGATAGAGACCATTCTGCTCAGAGCCACAGCCAATCACCCTGCCCGTTAGTATGTCCTGAAAAATGAGAGACGATGGGTCAAATATAGCGTGACAGTGCAAATCCTTCGTAATCTGACTAATGGATAATAAATTCATGGAAAACTCGGGAGCATGTAGAACATTCTGTAATGCATAGAAGGTGACAAGGTGATCTCCCCTGTCCAACGATAGGGGAATGAGTCCCATCAGCTATGAGCACTGAGCGTCCATGTGGGATGTCCTTATATGACTCAAGTCTATCTCTGTCACGGCAGAGGAGATGGGGTGGCGCCAGAATCCATAATCCAATCTGAGAGACCATGACAAGATGTAAAGGCAGTAGCACTACCTGAGGTACTGGCAGCGGCAGAAGAACTGGCAGATATTGTAGCAGCAACATCTGAAGATCCACCTGGAGAATCAGTAGATGATTGAGGCATAATATCACGCAAACGTGCCACAAGCTCTTCGAACCGGTGATCTGTAGTGGATGCCGACTGAGATGTGACATGGTCGGCTACAAACGTCGATGCTGGAAACCCATGCTTAGAGTAGCATGTATCTTCTGAGTGACCTGTGCAATGACATAAAGAACACGGCTGGCGAAAACGACCAACTCGACCACGAGGTCCATGTCCATGAAAGGAAGACTGACCACCTCTCCCTCGCGATACCGCCATCGCCGACGGAGGTGGAGTAGATGTGCTGGAAGAAACAGAGATGTGACTGAGCCTCCGGTAAACTTCCTCCATAAAAGGAATACTAGCATCAGCAAGTATCTGAGAACGGGATGCCTCATACTCAGGATCAAGTGCTGCTAGTAGTACGCCCACCATGGCAGCATTCCGGAAGATCTTCTGCTGCTCTGGAGTCACCGTGAGTGGTATAGTGCTATATAGTTTCTCGAACATCCCCCTCAAGGACATGTACAACGAGTGAAGCGGCCGCTCATTCTGCTTCATTGTAAAAATATCATACTGGAGCTATAACATCTTGGTCTCGTTCTGCACCTGTGAATATGTGGCGGCCAGAATATCCCACATCACCTTGGCGGTGGGCTGATGGAGGACATCATTGGCAATCTCCATCGACAGTGTTCCTGATAGCCAAACCTTGACATAAGAATCATCGGCCTCCCAGGAGGCATAGATCCCAGTCTTCTCTGCCAGCTCATCCTCGGTAAGTATATGCTTCTTACCATTCGACTTCATGAGACTCATGAAACTGCATCGCCCAGAGCTCATAGTTCGTCCCATCCATCTTGACTATTGGCGCTGGACCTTTGAAGGCGCCTATGGAGGGAATATCGACTTTACTTTCTGACATCTTGCCGGAGACGAAACTAGGGTTTGTAGACAAGAAACCGGTGTCTACATAAACTTGATAGGATTTGAGTGCATATGTAGACTTTTACGCACTCAAATCCACGACGAGATAGTGGCCGACCGCGGGAGATACGACGCTGGAAGGGCCGGCGGGGGCCTGCGGACTGGAAGAGGCCGCCGGGGGGGGGGGGGGTTGCGGGCTGGACGGTGCCGGCGGCGGGGGCCTGCGGGCTGAAGGGGACCTGCGTGAGGGAGGAGCGGCGGAAGAGGGGCCTACGGAGAAGAGGGATGGCGGAGGGATGAGTGGACGGCACCGCCGAGGAGAGAGAGAGAGGCGGCAGCGGGGTGAGGGTTTTGGCTCTGATACCATGTTGGTTGAAATGAGAAAACTATTATTCCATAGAACTCTAGGCTCACTTATATAGAGAGAACCCATGGGTAAATTACATAAGAGTCCAGAAGAAAAATAGAAAATATAAAACGGTACAAAATAACATAACATAACATAAATCTCTACAGAAGGCAATATTTTTTGGACCCAATGTTGGGCGGGTATTCAAAAAAAAGTGGCAGACGGCTATTTAAAAAAATTGATTTAAAAGGCCAATAAAAAATGTGAATGACAGTTAAAAAAAGGGGGGAGGAAATAGCCGAGAAAAAAATGTTAAAAGAAAAAAAATGATTGATGATTATTGGTTTATGCATGTTTTATTTACCCACATTTTCTTGTCTTCTCCCAACATAATCGATGACATATATTCCAACTAGTATGGGAGAAAGGGGGAGTATATGTAGAGTCGCAGGTCTATTCAGATTCTCCAGATACAGATTTCAGACCAGCCGGATTGTTCAGACTCTACAGTTGTCAGATGTTCCGAGTCTGCAGTTCAAGACGCATGAGTATCTTCAGTTTCGTGGTCCCCATCATTCTCGTTGTTTCGACTAGAGTTTTCATGTGAGCCATAGGAACTCCAGAGTAGAGGATCATTCCCTATACCATGTGGGCAAGGGTTTTCATGTGGTATCATAAGGACTCCAGAGTAGAGTACCATTCTCTGAGCCAGATGGGAGAGACCCAATTCTCTGACGAGGAGACTTCTCCATACTCACAATCCAGCATGTTCGTCCTCCTCACATGCACATCATGAGAAGCAACGTCTTCGACAGCAGCCGACAGTTGTGCGCGTTGAGTTGATATTGTCTGCAGTGTCATGTAGTGTGAGTTGAGTTTCTTTCTGTTTGTCCAAGCTGAGCATTGCATGCTCCAGCTTGAGGGGGGAGTGTTAAGGTATTTGGAGCATGTGTTCATTCATGTAATAGGTGGATAAATGGATCCCTCCAGGATCCATTTACCCCATCCATGTATTTAATCTCACATATACCAGTGGTGGGACTTGGAGGCCTCTGTGGAGGCTATATAAGGAGCCCCAGACCTCCTGTATCCATTACGAAAGTTCAATGAACACATAAGCCCTTTGAGGCGTTCTCCCGTAGTTTCATCCCGCTCTTTAGGGAGTAGGGTTCCACGTAAATCCCGGTGTTCCAATGTTTATTTTTTCTCTCTCTGATATTTGCTTTCGTATTTCTATTTTATAACAGAAAGAAATCTCAAACTCACAATACAAGGTACTACAGACTATCAACTCAATGCATACTCCGATGTCAATTACTGTCGAGGATATTGCTTCTCATGTCGTGGTCGTGAGGAACAAAAGGGCTGGAATGTGAATCGAACTGGGTCTCCTCGTCGAAGAACATGTGCTCTGTATTGCGTCTGTCAGAGTCACTGGAAACTGAAATGAATCTTCTCATCGAAGTACTCTGGCCCGCCACATGTAGAAGTTCGTGCATCATGTGGACAATTGCTCCATATATGAAGGGGCGAACAGAAAGGTCGTGGAAACAATCTCATCATAGTCCACGGTTGCTGGAGAATGGAATCTGAAAGTCTCCTCGTCGGAGAAATGGGTCTCTCCCCTATTGGCTCAGAGATGGGTCTTCTACTCTAGATCCCTATGAAACCAAATGAAAACCCTAGCCCACAATGGCATAGAAAATGGGATCTCTACTATAGAGTCCCTATGGATCACATGAAAACTCTGAGACCAAAAAACAATGATGGGGACCACACAAGATGATCGCATACATGTGCGCATCAAAAGATTCAAAACCAATCTGAATGTCGGAGTCCGAATCTGAAAATATGAAGAACCTGAAATCTTTCCTGGAGAATCTGAATCTGAAGAATCTGAAGAATCTGGCCTGTAGAACTCTACATAATACTCACCCTTTCTCGCATACTTGTTGGAAAACAATGACATTGATAAAGTTGGGAGAAGACATGAAATAATGGGGGAGAACGAATACATGACATAAGCCGTTCTCAAAAAATAATTCGGTTTTTCTGGCTATTATCTCCTTTTTTAAGATGTCTTTCCATTTTTATAACAAGTTGTTCCTTTTTTGGCTTTCTTCTCGCAAATTTTTTCTGTTTGCGCATGGGTTTTTTTGTACGCACTTTTTTCCCAAAAAAAATCCTGACTATTTCTTCTCTCTTTTTAACCCTAAAAAATACATAAACAGACCAACCCAACATGGGCCTAAATATAATGCACGATAGCCCCCCCCCTCAAGAAATAAAAGAAGGGCAAGGGCTCCCCCTTTCTCATCATCTAGGGTTCCCACTGATGAGAACCCATAACATGATTCCTCCGCTTGGAAGTATTCAGCGCCACCGAGTATTGTTGCATGGGAGATGCCGCCTATAGGAAGGAGGGCGCAGCCACCTGGAAGAGGAGAGATGCTCACTGTCATCTGGAGATGCGGGGAGGTATCGCCCAAAGGAGGTTGCTCGAGGCGCAACATCGAGGAGATGGGATGAGGTTGTGGTTGTAGCGGAGGAGGAATTGTCTGGGGGTCTTCGCCGCTACCACCTGAGAGCAATCGAGGATGGAAGATGGCGCCCTTGTGCATGAAGATGATGGCGCATGACCTGGAGGGTCGTAATGTGGCAAGAATGGCGGTGCAAATCGGAAGATTGACATTGTATGCTGCCCTTCCCCTTTTTGATACAAAACAGAGGAGGGGATCGACCCCCTCGCCTCCACGAGAGCCGCTAGGCAATCAAAAATCGCTATATCAACCACCACGTACTTCAGAGATATCTTATGAAAATTTTTCAAGTCAAAAAATGCAATATCTTCTCATGAATTGGCGAATTGGGCAAATCGTTTTTGTTTTTGCAGAATAATCAAATAAACAGCCGATCAATCTTTAGAAAGATCATTGTCAATTTGAAATACTCATATAAATACAAATGCGGGAGAGATAAAGAAGATGCAAGGTCGTTTATCCGCCAGCATGAGCTAATTCATAGATCTTTGGGTTTCCATTAGGTTCCTAGAGGGGGAGTGTTATTCTCTCCTGCGACGTTGGAGATCGGGACCTGACATCCTCTTGGATATGTAGGGTTGCACTTCTTGCGGCGGGAGTCGTGCACCCACAAGTAGAACATCGATATGAAAAAACCCTAGAAATTTCTTCAGAATATGCTAGAATCAAGGAATTGACTCTCGAATCGGAACAACCTGCCATTGAATCTCTGTAGTATTAGGGTTTCAAAATAAAACCCTACAATATTCTTGCAACTCGAAGAGACGAGCATGCACAGATAATAATCTTCAGGAATAAATCTTCAAGAACATATGTAGGATTAAGGTTTCAGTAGAAAACCCCAGAATTGAATCTCGAACATAATTAAAGAACATAATGAAAACCTCGAGAATCAAACCCGCTCTGATACCACGTTAGAAAATGAGAATGCAGAAGCATAATTAGAGATAAAGAATAAACATGAAGAACGTCGGGATTTTTACGTATAACCCTACTCCCTAAGGAGCGGGGTGAAACCACGAGAGAGCACCTCAAAGGGTCGATGTTTTCATTCAATTTTCTCATATGGTACAATGGGTGTGGGGCTTCTTGTATAGCCCCCATTGAGTCTCCAAGTTCCACAAATAGTAAATGTGGAACTAAACCATTAGATGTGGTAATTGGACCCTAGAGGGATCAAATTACCCATCTACACAAGTGATGCACATACTCCAACAGTCCCAGTGTCTCTTATCCTCGTATATGGGTACAACTAAGCATCAATGACTATCGGTACAAGCAGTGCATGGTGGATTACAAGACCACGTACTCATACCTTCAAAGAGGTGAAGGTAATCCAACTACAGTAACCCGACGCATTCTGGCATGAAGTCATTGATAAGGTCAGCACGCAAATAGCGGCTATACAAGGAATCCAACTACCTCTATCCTATAAATGTGTTATCCTTAATGTGGCAATAAATCCAATCATTGCTCATACTTGCTCGGTAAACTTCGATGCATTCTTCGCAATTGAGTGTCATTTTGCCAATCGAAAAAACATTTCCGATGACAATAGATCTCTGGCGAGGTTGGTCTACTTAGTTAGCCCACCCACCCTTTATAGGGTTGGGTTGGCCTAATAGGATATGAATCAGAATATCGACCCGTTTACTTAAAACGATCATATCTCATGCTCCGAGACTCGTGTTCTTGATCTCATTGGAAAAGTCTCGATGAGCTTTACCTTATGGAGTGGTTATTTTTATCTCATTTGGATATCAGGTCAACTCCAGATTTCAAAAACATGAGGTTTTAATCATTAAAAACTTAAAGGAAGTCTCATTCTCGAGACTTAAGATCTAACCTCCTACAGTGAACCTGGAATTTGTATAGAGGCAAAAAAACTCAAAGAGTGTGGGACACATAAAAATCTTAAAAAGATTTTAAACTAGTGCTTCGAACTCGTACCTTTAAAGAGGTGAAGGTAATTATGGTCCCATGTCTACCCCCAGCTCCTTTATCACTTCATCGACATTCTGACTCTGCCATACCACCTTGACCAATGAGATCTCCTTTTTCCGCATCTTCTTGATCGTTTTGTCCAAGATCTACACAAGTGCCTCAAAGAATTAAAGGTTTGTCCCAATTGCTAAGTCCTCGTAGCAAGTTACATGCTCGGAATCTCTAATAGACATTCGCAATTTAGACATGCAAAACACATCATGCACCATCCTACAAGTGTGGGGAAAGGGCCACTGTGTACGTCGCCATTCCAATACAAGCAAAAATCTCAATTGGGTCAACAAATCATGGTACCAACTTACCCTTGACACCAAAATATCTAGATGCCCTTTATGGGGGATACCTTTAGAAAGATAAAATCCTCAACCTTGATCGAGGTCCCAACACCTCTGGACGACGTAACTCTTCTGACGACTCTACCAGGTCAGGGATGAATCAGTGATTCATCATCTAAACATCTTGATCTTAGCAAAATCCCCGAGTAAAAATCCCAAATAAATGTCCATAAAATCAATAAATTAATAAAATGACTCTTGTAAATAAAATACACTAATTATTGTATATTAGATTGTATAAAACAAATTAACAATAAAAAGTCGCAAAATTAAAGGAGTTTTTCACCTGTTAAATAGCCCAAAACTTCATCTATTTTTTTAATAATTTTATTTCAACTCCTTTTTGGCTAATTCTTTCTCTGACTTTTTTAAAAAAATGTATATAAAAAGACAAAAATATAAAATAAATTTTACCTCAAGTAAATGCTCCTAAATCCCAAAGACAAAAAGCCGTAAAGTCCAACTTCCCGGCCAAAATCCTGCTTCTTATGAACTCCAAATTCACCAAACTCACTTTTAAAGTTCAAGTTAGAAAATTATCTATCCAATGAAAGTGGTTCATTAAAATCGGAGCTCATTTGCAAAATTTGGATTTTGGGACCTATGTGTACATGTATATATTGTACATATTTTCTTTTCCCTTTTTATTTTTTTTAATCACTAAAAATCCAAAAAAAATCAATTTTGTGTTGTATCTTATTTCTAGTATTTTACTGTATTTTTCTGTTGTAAATATCTTTTATTAAAAAAACAAAAAAATAAAATTAGAAAAGCAAAAATGTACATAGTATTTGTCGTATTTTGTAAATTCTCCACTCTTTTTCTTCTCTTTGATTTTATTGTATTTAAAGTAGCCTACTTTATTTTATTTTATTTTCCTTTATTTATTTTCCATTCTCTACAATAACTTCCATTCAACTCCATATTTTATCTTCTACCATCAACCATTCAATCCCACCATCTTCCAATAACCTCCACTCCACTCCATCTCATCCACCATTTTCTCTAACTCCCATTCTTCTTTTCTTATATTCATATCTTCATCCTCATTTTCTGTCATCTGCCATTCTAATAGAAAAAGGAGAGAGCTAGGAGTGTTTTCTTGGTGATAGCGGCGAAGCATCTTCCTCAAGCGACGACCTCCTTCAGGCGAGATCCACGGAGCTCCGCTCCGCGTCACGGGTTCCCCATCGAGCTCGCGTAGCTTCTCCGATTTTAATTTCGCCAATCGGATCGAGGCAACGACAGGAGTCCAGTGTAGCTGCTCCGCAAATCCAGCGAAGATTCAGGTAAGTGTTCTATCTTTTTCTCATTTTTTATCTAACGTCATTTTTTTCTTGGTCATATTCATTTTTTTCATCACATCACCACCATCTTCATCTTCTTCATCATTCCCATCTTTTTTTCCCTTTTGTATATATTGACATTTGTTCCCTGTTAAAAAAATAAAAAAATAAAACTTTAAAAAATATAAAATCATAACACAAAAAATAACAAAAAAGGGGTGGTCGCCTGCCGTTCCCCCCTCCTCCACGGGCAAGCGACGCCGCATGCAACCCCACACCCGGTCGCCTGCCGCCCCTCTCCTCCACCGCAAGCCGCACCTCCGCCAGTCGCAGCAGCCACCGCACCTCCGCCAGTCGCAGCAGCCACGCGCGACCATCCACCGTCGTGCCAACCTTCCCCCTCGGCCATCCACGGCCTGCCAGCCCCACGCCAGCCGCACCTCCGCCTCCTGCCAACCCCGCGTACCGCCAGATCTCCTCGTTGTCTTCCCCCAGGCAACAGCCCCGTCCCGCCATCTCCACCGGCCTGCAACCTCTTCTGCACTGCCACGGTTGAGTGCGAAGCGTCGCCGCCCGGCCTCTTGCTCCCTATCCGCCCACCCGCGCCACGAAGAAGGTGTTGTTTTCTTTGTTTTCAATTTTTTATTTATGTAAAAATTGCAATTTTATTTTCTTAATTTTCTGTAATTACAACAGTACCCTTATGCATGCTTTATTATGTTCAATTTATTTTCTTAATTGCACAGATAACCATGTATTTGTATATCAATTTGGACATCAATTTCACATCAGTCTATTCAATGAAAAATGTTTTGTTGTTGAGTAACTAAATCTTTACCATTTGTTTATTTATTTGTACTTTTGTAAGCAATGATGAATTAATTAAAAATGTTTAACTGGACTTCTGCATATTTTACCCATTCTGAGTACTTAAATTCATATCTCACTCACAATTCCTCAAAAAAATTCACAAAAATTAGGAATGATGTCTTGAATTGTGCTTTAATTACTATCGAAATTTCACATTAATTGGAATTATCTTGTGCCTGAAATAAATTGTGGCATGTTTTCAGTAAATGATTTTTAATTAAATCCATACATCATATTTTTACAAAATTTCAACTCTCCTGGATTGTATGTATAAATATCATTTTGAGATAATTCGCACTCTGGATAAATTGCTTCCTGGATTTATTAGGAATTAATTAGCCACTCTCACTATGTTTTTATTAAAAAAAATCCATAAAAAATTCATATTTTGTCAGAAAAATCCAAAAAATAATGTAGCTTCCTTGCATCATGTTTTAATTCCAGTAAAATTTTCATAATTTTTGCATTCTGTTTGTGTGATAAATTGCGAAAAAACCCATAAAAGGTGTGCATTTTTCATTGTTGCATTTTAACCCCTAAAATTCCAAAAAAATATGTTTTGTGTTCCTCACTGGATTAGGATTTTAGGAAAAATACAATTTGGTTAAATTAGACTGATTTCCCATTAAAATTAATTTGGCTAAGTTGTGTACTTTCTTAAGTGTCTTAATTCACTCGCACATTGCATTTTGTACTCATTTGGCATAAAAAATATAAAAAAATCCGTGTGGAAACCTAGACCTAAGTTTTTGAATTATCCCGACGTTGTTCCTTTGCCTCCCTATGTTCGACCCCGGACTTGCCCGGGATATAAATTAAAGCCGAGACACTCTTCACAGAGATCTTCTCTCGGTTCTGACTGATTCGCTAAGTACACGTACTACAACGAGCCCAGATTAAAATATCGTATACATCGATTCATCAGTCAGCAACTTCTTCGTGGACATCTTCATGTTCCTTGTGGTCCTCGATGATTTGGATGGGGCATATCTCCTTGTCGCCTACCTCATGCAAGCACAATGGAGTGATGCATCTTCACCTGTAAAGGGCCTCGAAAGATGGCATGTCAATGTGGGAATAGTAGCTGTTGTTACATGAACTTAACCGACAGAAGATGACCCTCTAGGATCCATTGCACTCAACTGTGCATGCACATAGCAAGGCCTCAAGTGTCTGCATCATCCTGTCAAACTGCCATATGTCTGTGGGTGATAAAAAGAGATAAATCAGTCTTTAAGGTCTTCATGGACTCTCCCAAGTAGCGTGAGGTGAAACATGACTCTTTGTGAGATGCCATCAAATTGGATGGCATGATCAATGTATAGCTAGGCTAGCTCAACTGGTATGCACGTCAAGTTGGTCGGGATAGAATGAGCTCACTTGGTTAACGGTTAACCGTTCAACAACCACCCATATCACATCATGGTCATATGTATTGTGCAATAGCATTGTCACAAAGTCTATAGAAATGCTTTCTCACTTACATACAACAATGGGAAGAACTCCGACAATCTAAGGGGCATTATGCTCCACCTTCATCACTTGACAGATGAGGCAACAACTGACATGCTCTGCCACATCCCTCCCCATATCCTCTCGCCAAGTGTTGGCAGAGGTGTTGGTACATCTTAGCGTTACTTGATTGAATAGAAATTTTGGAACTTTGTGCCTCATCCAGGATGTCTCTCCTCAGCTCATCATCGCAATTTCTGGTCTGCATGTTGAGCCTGAACAATAGTGCCCCACATTCTACTGTATTTGGCTAGTACAGTCACGATATTGAAGGTGCTCTTGTACGTATGCCCTTCATTAAGTGCAAGGAGCACATCCTACGTCTGTAGCCATGTTGTTGAATCCAATATATGTGTTTGCATGCTCAAAGCATATGTCACGACATTGTCCTTACCATGATGGTAAGATACGGCGCAATCATAATCCTTCCGTAGCACCATCCATCACCTATGTCTTATGTTCAGCTTCTGCTGGGCAAATAAGTACTGCAGGCTTTTGTGATATCTGAAGATCTCCAATGTCGCCCTATATAGGTGATGGTGCTACATCTTTAATGTGAAAACTACAGCCACCAACTCCAAGTCATGATGGGGTAGTTACACTCATAATTTTCAACTATTATGATGTGGATGCTACAATCTTCCCCCATTGCATGCAAGAACTTTTAATTCGAATTTCAAACCCGGTCCAGTATCCAAATTAGGCAAATGAGCACTCTATAGTATTAATTGAGACCTTTCTAAAAAGCCCAAGAATGTTGAAGACCAGGTTCGTATGAAGGTGATACGTGTGTTTTAAAATCATGGATCAATTAATGGATCAAGACCGAATCGGATCTAGATCAATTAAGGCTCAAGCCATCATATATAAGGGGAGGTGGCTTAACCAATTAATAGAGGTATGACGGAGCTCATCCCCTTCACTAGAAAAGGTCGCCGGAACTCTACCATCGTCATCGGAAGTTGTCTGATCCGCGAATCAACACTACCGATAGGAAAAGCTCGACAAAGGGATCATTATGAAGGCGTGCATTTTACGGGCAGTACCCCAGCCCCATCTTTCTGGGTATGGGTAAATCATGAGGGAACATGCTCGAAGGTATGATTTTTGGCCCCCTCTTACTGTTGGATTCATGCCATTTTCGCACATATGGTTTTGGACATCTTTTCGGACTATTTGATTGTGTTTTCGTCGGGATCGGATGTTGGTTTATCGGATAACCTTTTTATATAGCAACATGTTTGGGATAAATTCGGGAGATCTGAGTATCATATCAAAATAAAAATTATAACTCCGTAATAAGGTTCGAATGGTGATTCCATGCATATGCTCGAATCATAGATATGGGCAGTTTCGATCAGAGCATGTTTTGACGGATTTCCATTTTGTATTACGTGTTTGGGATAATTCTAAGAGATCCAAATATCATATCAAATTTAAAACTGTTAGAGTTATTATATTTACATTTATGTTTGTAACCCTTCGGGTTCTGTAGTCCCCCGTGACCCTTCGGGTTCCGTAACCCTCTGTGACCCTTTGAGTTCCGTAACCCCCTGTGACCCTTCAGGTTCTGTAACCCTTGTACTCTCTAGGGTTTTCTCTCTATATAAAAGACCTTAGCTCTATGGAATAAACATCTCATTTGTTTCATCTTCTCAACATGGTATCAGAGCAACGGTCCTAGACCGAAGCCTAATACCCTAAATTCGCTGCCTCCACCGGCCCTCTCTCTGTCGATAAGGAGAGAGGGTTGGACCCCCTGCATCGCTCGTGGATTCAATGTTCCCGCACAAGGCAGTTCGAGTCCCCAGCAGCACCAGCTGCTACCTCCAACGGCACCTAAAGCACTACCCGAGGCTCAAGCAGCTCCAGTCGCACCTCTTGCTTCGTCGGCACCGTCTGGAGCCCCCCCCCTCTAATAGCTCCTGCTTCACCACGACTTATTTCTCCCAACTTTTTGTTTCTCCCAACTTGATGTTCCATACTCTTTATTCTATCAAGTATGGAAGAAAGGGGGAGTCAGAGATGATTCTTCAAGACATCTGTTGTCCTACCATGACTGAAAAACCGACGCTCCAGACTACTACTTAGATCATCCGTCTTCACCGAGCATCGACTTCTTCGTCAGGGCGTATACTTCTTTTATGACCCGACTCCTACTCAGCGCCGGACTTCTTCTACAATGATTTTGAAGATGTGGTGTATACTTTTTCTTTTTGTTACAAGCTATAGCTTTCTCAGCTCCAGCTTGAGGGGGAGTGTTAGAGTTATTATATTTACTTTTATGTTTGTAACCCTTTGGGTTCCGTAACCCCCCATGACCCTTTGGGTTACGTAACCCTCTGTGACCCTTTGAGTTCCGTAACCCCCTGTGACCATTCAGGTTCTGTAACCCATGTACTCTCTAGGGTTTTCTCTCTATATAAGACCCTAGCTCTATGGAATAAACATCTCATTTGTTTCATCTTCTCAACAAAAACTATATCCTCGTGATGAGGTTGGAATGATGATTACAAGCATATGCTCGGATCAAAGATCTGGGCGGCTTCGTCAGGGCAAGTTTGACAACGGATTTCCATTTGGTATCGTGACATGTTTAGGATAATTCCAAGATATATGGGAATCGTATCAAAATAAAAAATGTATCCCACTAATTAAGTCAGAATGGTGATTACATGCATATTCTTGGGATAAATATCTGGGTGATCTCAATCGAGACTTGTTTTGGTGGATTTCCATTTGTATCATGACGTGTCTGTGGCAATTCCGAGAGATCCCGAAACCATATCAAAATCAAGGTTGCCAAAGTCGATACTTGGTCGGCTAAGTCACTGACTAAGGATTAATCAGTTGTCAGACGATTAATCGGATTTAGTCGCCTTTAGTCGACTTTGATTTTTAAAATATATAAATCATTTTTACACATATTCTTATATATTTACATATATTTTTATATTTTTATACTATCCTAATGAAATAAAAGAAGTAATTGAATTTAAATAAAACATTACGCGTATTAGAATAACCTTGATTTTATAAAAAGAAAAATTATTAAAAAAAATATGGTATCTCAAAGCAAAAATTAGTCGATTAGTGGGTCTAGTCACAATTAGTCCGTACTCGGTCGGCCACCCTACTAACTAGACTAATCGAATCTACTAGTCCAGGCGAATTTTACAACATTGATCGAAATAAAAAGTATATTCTTGTAATGAATTTATAATGGTAATTACACACATATGCTCAGATTAAAGACCAGGGTGATTTCACATGTCGACCAGCCCATCAACCACATTTTTGATCGATCAGTCTGGATAGACTAGTCGATTAGCATCGATTGATCGCAGTACATAAGTTGGTCAATCAATTGGACCAAAATGACTGATCATTAAAAGAGGACTAGTCAGGGAATTTGATCAATCATTCTACAAATGTGTATCCATTTAGACCTTAAAAACGAATGTTCTTTAAAGCATTAAAGGTAGAGTCATCAAGGGATTTATTGCATGAATAAATATTATAAATTGACATAAGGGAAAAAAATGTGATCATAAGTTCAAATCATACGCGATGAACCTCCCGAGAGAGAGAGAGAGAGCATCCCTTGTGTAGGAATATGGGATTCTAGATTCGGTTACATGTATCTTGAGTACTCCAGTTCAACAGTGAGTTTCCTAACAGTGAATTCTCACATAACGCGGTGGTTTTCCTTTAGTGAAATGAGGGTAGCTGGAGTAGATGTCGCCAAGGGAGGGGCAAGCACCCTTGGGGCCTCGGGTAGAAGCTTAGATCATCGCAATCCATGAAGGGCGTGAATTGGGGGACACGTTACTTGACACACCAAGGAGGGTTTCTGTTACGATGCGGTTGGTACTCTTTCAGCGGTTTCACGCACCACAATGGTTTTTACGGTGCCTTCGGAGGTGCTCTTTTGCAGTGTACTTTATAGCAGCAAAGTAGTCGTGATTGGTAGTCTAAATTTGGCTTTGCCACACAATTTTGATGTTTAGATATATGCAAATGCATGTTTCATCTTCAACTATCTTGCCTCACCTCTGTGAGGGGATTTCCAGGATATGTGGTTAGTGAAGATAGGGTACTATATTGGTTATCTTGTGTACAAGGAAGTACAACGGTAGTCGTTGGCTCTTCATGTTTTTCCATTGAGGACTTTTACCAATGGATAGTGGACTTGGGATGTTGGAGTGACTTGCCTCGTGTATGTTGAGCAATGTGTACTCTTTCAACAATGGTCGGATTTGTGTCTCGATGTGTTCTTCAGTACATTTTACAATTTACCCTTGCTTTCTAGAAATGTTTAACACGATATAGAACAATTGTTCATAACATACCCATTTGTGTATCCAACAGGTGTTCAGAGCAGCCGCAACAGTGAGCTACTTATGATTGGGTTTGTTCTTATGGTAGTTGCATCGTCAAGGCACCTACACTTTTGTTCTACTTTTACAGTCTCAATTTCTGTTCACTTTCCTGATAGTACGTTGTACATTTTGAGAAATAGTGTACATATCTATAAACTTATGTATAGATACTTATGTGAATGAATATTGATGCAGTTCTTTTTCTAGTGATTTTCCTCCTATAAATGTATGTTGAATGTGGAACCTACATGTGTGGATGATTTACTGTGTATCAAGATCCTAGGGGTGTCGCATCGCGTCAGCACGTCGTCCCATCCTTCCTTAGATGCATCTGTGTACACCTAAAAGTCCAAGTTACCATATGCGTGAGAACTGAAGTGGTAATCAATAGCTCCTTTAGCGTGTAAAAAAATAAGCTTGCACTTTCGTTCCAGACAAATAGTATGCCATTATGCGTCAACTGGGTAAGAGGTAGGGCCAGCTGAGAGAACCCTCTAATAAATCATTTGTCGTATCCGACAGGACCACGGAAACTATGAATCTTTCTAACTATTTTGGGTTGCTCCCAAGACATGACTGCCTCGATCTTGACAGGGTCAACTGCTACACCCGCTTCTGAAATCACGTGGCTAAGGAAAGTCACCTCTGTAAATCAGAAGTTGCACTCATTCTACTTCGCATACAATGGTTCCTAAGTGTCTCAAATACAATACGAAGGTGCAAATCATGTTTGTTCTCATCGTGAGTGTATACCAAGACACCATCGATGAACACCACTACAAACTTGTCCAAGTGTGGACGAAAGATCATGTTCATCAAATCCATGAACATGGGAGGTTTATTCATGAGCTTAACTAGCATCACCACGAACTCGTAATGAACGTATCTCGTATAAATTCGGACTTCACCATGTATGAATCATTGATCCTTAATTAGGGGTAACCAAATCGCAAATCGGTCTTGAAAAACATTGTTGTTCCATGTTCATGGATTTGTCCTTGTTCGCGAAGAGACCCAATACGCCCCAACGTGATGCACTAAAGCGAATGAACCCCTTCTCTAATACCTCCCGAAGTTGCACCTTGAGCTCCCTTAGCTCGATAGGTGTCGTCCGGTATGGAGAAATGGAGATCGATTGGGTCTTTATAACAAAATGATCTTGAACTTAAACTCCCTTTCCAATGTTAATCCGGGCAACTTATCTGAGAACACATTACGAAAGTCACACACAAACCTAACATCCTATGGCATCCAATCTTGGCAGCAGAATCAACAGCGTAGGCAAGGAAGCATACACATCCCTGACTGAGAAATTGATGCCCCCTCAAATCGGAAATGTGTGTACTACGTCTGTCAAATTAAAAAGCAAGCACTTCATTACTAAAGATCTTGATACCTCGTGATGCTTTCTAATATAATGATAGTTCACAAACCTAAATATATGGGCTTGTTGCAAACCTAAAGAGTCTACTCTTGACCTACTTACCAAGATTGGAATGCTTGGATCTAGTATGGCCTTTGCTCCTTAAACATGGATGCCAAGCTATATGAGGATACCTCAGAGGAGGTCGATACTGCAAAGTACAATGCCATGTTGGGAAAGTGCATACACCACAATCATTAGGCCTTTATTGACTCCATTGTAAGCTAAATCAATCGAATTATGAGTTAACTTAAGTGAGCACACTTCGATGTTGTAATCATAGTCTTAAATTTCTGTGAATTTCGACCTAAATTCGATCAAAATTCGATTTCATGGTGGTACCGATATCGAAACCATATATAATATCGCTTTCCAGGAATTCAGCCGAAATTTTGACCGAAATTTGGTCGTTTCGATCCATTTTCGACCGAAATTGTTCACAAATTTATCGTATTTCGGTGGAAATGACCGAAATTTCAGGTTCATTTCAATCCATTTTGACAGAAATTGTTAGAGGTCACTTATATGTCATGCCTAGACCACTAGTTGATATTCATAGGGCACTATTTGGCTACTAAATGAAATTTATAGGGCGTTATTTCAACTACCATTGCAATATAGGCCACTATTCCAACCACCAATATAATAAAATAAGGCCATTAGGGGTCCTCTTTAAACCCTATAAATATAATGTATAAGTTCTCATTACATCTCACAAGTCACAAGTTCGCAACCCAACTTAAGTCTTGGAGAGCCAAGTTTCCAAATTCCAAGCAAGGTGAGTTTTTTACCATCTTTTTTCCATAACACATCATTTTTTAACATACTTGGAGATGCCAAATATGCTTTTTTTCATCTCTGAATGCTAACTTCAGAATCTTCAAAATTTTAGAATCTTTATATAACCATCTTGTTATCTTTGTCCATCTTGGAGAGCCTAATATGGGTTATTCCCATTTGACTGCTAACTTCAAACAATCATCCTCTTATATTTGCATTAAAAAATATCAGTTTGTTATGCATCTCATAACTAACATGCTAACAAACAACATTATTCTAATCGTCTCTTGACAATTGGTGCAAATGCCATGCATGTTGAATAAAAAGGCCAAACAAGTATTTTTGGGTGTTACATGGGCCATTTACAAGGAAAGAATTATCTGCCTACTACTATCTAGGAGGCTATCTAATTAGCATAGAAATTCATATTAGCATGGAGTACCTTATCATTTAACCTGAGGGCATAATCGAGACATAAATTATTACTAATTATCTAGCAGGTCAATGCATTTAGCCAGAATGAATCCACTCAACTAAGGTCTAGCTCCAACCTTTCTACCAAGGAAGGAATCAGAAAGAGTACATGGATCCATCAAGGAGTTCGTAGTTCGGTTGAATCTCATTCACATCCCAAAAAAGAATGTAATACTAGTAACTTAGTAGTTAGTATTAGCAAGTGCAGACATATTATGTGATTGATGTATCATGTGATCTTCTAAACTTGTATTATAACATTTAATATTTCAATTTTAAAATTATCTGTGCATCCTCTATAATAAAAGAATTATTGCTCTTTTGAGAATTGACAGAAAAATTGAATACCAAAAATTAAGTTTATGTATTGAAATTTCACTCTGGACAGTCATCGATATGGTGACCGAAACCATTATTTAAAACATTGATCATTATAACATCTTCTTATAAGTAAAAAAAACTTGTATTTCTATCTCTTTTATTGATTAAACGATATTAAAAATATTAAATTTGAAAAAAAAAAAGAGTTTTCAAATCATTTCCCCAATTTCCAACTATTTCATTGAAATTCCAACGAAATTCCTTTTCTAGGCTTACCGAAACGAAATCGAAATCCAACATTTGAGGCCTTGGTTGTAATGTACACATTGACATATCTCAAAGATTGCAGTTGGAAATATACACAGATTCAAGAAGAGCTCCTCTTTGCAGATTGCATAATATTATGATGCATATTATGCTAGGAGTAAAGAGGATGAGAAGCTAGCAATCGGAATCTTCTTTTTTTAGACAATATTATTGCATTGTGTAACAAGAAATAGTATATCATGCCTGTTGAGATATTTGTATCTCCCTGGGATTTACTTATATTTCTTATTTATCATGTCTTCTTTATGTAATTTTCCCATAGAAACTTTCTCCTATATAAGAGAGCTCTAGGCTTCGATGAATAATACAATTCTATTTTTCTTTTCCACATGGTATCAAAGCGGCGGTCCTAGGCCAGAGCATGTCACCTAGAAACCCCTCCCCACCAAAAAAACCCTAAGGCGAGTGTCGCCAAGAGAAGAGAGGGTGTTGTCGATAGCCGTCGTCGCGTCTCGCGCAACAGCGGCGGCGGCATCACAGCCAAGGCTATTGTTGTCGACCCCTGGTACGGTAGCCTAGGGCTACCAGTCGTCCCTGTTGCGATCCCGAGCTCCTGGTAAAGTGGCCTAGGGCTACCAGCCGTCCCTGCCACTCCATCTCAAGGTCTGATCCTTGGGTTTATATGGTTGATTTAGCCATCTAAAATCATCCTAGTTACCTAGAGAGAACACAAACGAATGGAAGAGGTTGTGGTATAAGTCTACACCCATAATCGTATTCCTATGTGTGAAGATATTTGTATTTTCATATTCTATATGTATCTCTTTCTTATTATCGCTTTATGTTTTCTGCTTTATGTAATTTACCCATAGGCCTCTCTACTATATAAGAGAGCCTAGGGTTCTCAGAAATACAAGTGCTCTTATTTTCTCCAACATGGTATCAGAGCGGCGGTCCTAGACCGGAGCTCTCGATTCCTAAGAAACCCTAACCCTACCTTCAACCCTCTCCGGCGTCGCACCTCCTCTCCGACGCATCTCCAGCGCTGCCTTCCCTCGCGCCGCCGCCTGCTCTCGCGCGCACCGTGTACACGCACTCGTGCACAGCGCGCCCGCGCACAGCGCGCCTGCACTCGCGTATATCCCCGCGCACGTTCACGCACGCACCACGCGCTTGCTCTAGCGTGCTCTGCACGCATCGCTACAGCGCACAACGTGCCTGCCCTAGCGCGCTCTAGCATGCTCTAGCGTGCTTCGCATACAGCGCGCCTGCCCTAGCGTGCTCGGCGCACATCCGTGTGTTGTCCCGCGCTTGAGTTCCGCCTCGGCTTCCTCAGTCAGTTGATGGGTTGGCGTACATGAGTCTACACGTGCACCCAAACCCATATATGTTTGTGTAGACACACAAACTTTGATTTCTCGCACCCGTAGCAGTCTTCTTTCGGCAAAATGTTTGAGAACAAGGTTGATGTACCCACCACTGGCGCATTCAGCGGTCCAGCGCCTATTGTGAAAATGGACGGGACAAATTATGAACTCTGGGCCGGTGGTAAGAAACATATTCTTACCGAAGATGAGCCGGTGGAGAAGACTGAGGTGCATGCCTCGTGGGAGGCAGATGATGCGTATGCCAAAGTTTAGTTATCTGGGGACGTTGACGATAGAAATCGCCAACGACGTACTACATCAGCCCACGGCTAAGGCTACGTGGGATATTCTAGCGGCGAAATATTCACAAGCGCGGAACGAAACCAAGATACTTCAGTTGCAACATGATATATGTTTACAGTCAAGCAGAATGGGCACCCTCTTCACTCACTGTACACTTCCCTACGAGGGATGTTTGAGAAGCTCCATAGCTTCATGCCATTGACAGCCACTCCAGAATAGCAGAAAGACGTACAAGAACGCTACCATGGTAGGCGTATTCCTGGTTGCCCTTGATCCAGAGTATGATGATGCCCGGTCTCATATTCTAGCTGATGCTATTATTCCTCCAATGGAGGAAGCTTTTCGCTGACTGAGTCTAATCACTGTTCCTAGCTCGACTACCAACCAGACACCTTCAGCGATGGCAGCCTCCAGGGGCAGAGGTGGTTCCTCTACCTTTCGTGTTCGGGGCCCCCGGGGTCGTGGGGGCCGGATTCGTCAACCATGCAGTTACTGTCGTCGACCTGGCCACTCCGAAGTCATGCTACTCAAAGCATGGCTTTCCAGCATCAGCTCGGGTAGTAGAACAAGTTGAGTCTCCTGCACCTTCCTCATTGGACCAGCGATTTGATGATCTTGTTGCCAGATTGAGGAATATTATGCCCCCTGATACAACTCCTGAAGCTCAGTCAGAAGTGGTCGTCTCTGCATCTACCAGTTCACCTACCACGACTAGTACGTCAGGTAGCTCTCATGCTCTCGCATCTTGTGATGGATCTATGATTACGAACTTGATTATGGACTCTGGAGCGACACACCATCTCTGTAGGGAGAAAGAACAGCTCACGTCATATAGACTAGTTCCTTCAGAACGAACGGTGGTGATAGCAAATGGGACACATTCCCCGATCACAGGACAGGGGGAGATTAATTTAACACCTTCATTGAGATTGCAGAATGTGTTATATGCTCCTGATTTCTCTATGAATTTGCTGTCCATTAGCCAGATTACAAAGGATTTAAATTGTCAAGCTATTTTTGACTCATCATCTCTTGTTTTTCAGGACATACCATCGGGCAACGTGATTGGCTATGGCTGTGAGCGGAATGGTCTCTATCGTCTGATCCATACTCCTTACGTTGGTGCATCTCTCCATTCTACAGGATCAGACTCTCCATACATCTGGCATCTCCGGTTTGGTCACCTCTCTCTTCAGAAGATGCGTCGTGTTTTGCCCCAGATTTCTCCGAAGTCGTCCTTTCAATGTGAAGTGTGTCAGTTGGGAAAGCATCATAGGTCTACTTCCCCGAGTCGTCAGAGTCGGAGCAGTGGCTCCTTGTTCGAGTTAGTCCATATTGATATTTGGGGTCCAAGTCGTGTTCCTGACCACCAGGGACACAGATTCTATCTGGTTGCAGTAGATGATTTTTCTCGCTTGTCTTGGGTATTTTTATTGAAGAATAAATATGAAGCAGGAGATGTGATTCAAATGTTTATCAATGAAGTTAAAAATGGTTACTCTTCTTCTGTGAAAAATGTGCGTTCTGACAATGCATTAGAGTTTTGTACTAGAACTCTGTCCTTGTTCTTTTCCTTTCGTGGCATATTTCATCAAACTTCATGTGCTTACACGTCACAACAAAATGGTGTTGCAGAGCGGAAATATCGACATCTCTTGGATATCACTAGAACCCTACTTATTTGGAGTCATGCTCCATGCTCGTTCTGGGGTGATGCTGTTCTCACAGATTGCTACTTGGTAAATCGCATGCCCTCGTCTGTCTTGGGTGAGAAATCTCCTCTCTCTCTAGCCTTTCCTGAGAAGGAGTTGTTCTCACTTCCACCACGTGTTTTTGGTTGTGTTGGCATTGTCCATCAGTTGGGACCGGGTCTTGATAAGCTCTCTCCCCGGGCTACCAAATGTGTGTTTGTAGGATACTCCAGGACACAGAAGGGGTATCGTTGCTTCGATCCGCTGCGTCGAAAATATTTTGTTAGCGCGGATGTCACATTCTTTGAATCTGTGATGTTTTTCTCTCCTACAGGTGACAGACTGACTACTTCACCTTCTGATACTGAGGTTTTCATGCCGCCACATCCCATGAGTCAGTTACCCTCGGTGCCATCTCCACCACCCTCCCCTCCACCTTTACCACCACCAGTGCCCATTGTCCCCCCGTTACCAAAGCATTATACTCGTCGGTCCTCATCTGCTCAAGGTCATGGCCAGTCATCCAGCAGCCCTCAGGTTGATTCTGATAACTTGATTCCTAACGATGAGTCTGAGGATCTTTTGATACAGGGAACACAGCAGGAGGCGGATGATGGCGATTTGGATGTGCCTATAGCTATTAGAAAGCAGAGGCGTACTTGTGCTTCCTACCCCCTTGCTTCCCAGGTCTCCTTTCATCGTCTCACAGGCGACTTCCAGAGATTTGCAGCAGTTCTATCTGCAGTAGAAATTCCACGTAATTATCAGAAGGCACTACAAGATAGCAGATGGCGTCTTGCTATGGAAGAAGAAATGGCCGCACTGCAGTCCCGTGGCACTTGGACACTTGTTCCTCCTCCTTCAGGAGCCTCTATTGTTAGCTGCAAATGGGTCTTTACCGTTAAATATCACGCAGATGGCAGCCTTGATCGGTACAAGGCAAGGCTCGTGGCACGTGATTTTACTCAGACTTATGGAGTTGATTACTTGGACACGTTTTCTCCAGTTGCTCGACATTCTACTTTACGTGTCCTGCTTTCAGTTGTTGTAGCACGTGATTGGCCGCTATTCCAGCTAGATGTGAAAAATGCATTTTTGTATGGAGATCTACAAGAGGAGGTATATATGCAGCAGCCTCCAGGTTTTGCTGCTGAGGGGGAGTGTCAGCAAGTTTGTAGACTCCATAAGGCAATATATGGCCTTAAACAGAGTCTAAGAGCGTGGTTTCAAAAGCTTTCAGACCTGATTGAACGACAGGGTTTCAAGCGGTCAAATGCAGACCATTCACTGTTTGTGCAGAAGACGTCTAGAGGTACTGTGGCTATCATGGTGTATGTTGATGATATTGTTACAGGAGATGATGCGCAGGGGATCAAGATGGCGAAAGATTTTCTGGGCAGTAAATTTGTCACTAAGGATCTGGGCACCCTAAGGTATTTCTTGGGGTTGGAATTTGCTAGGAATGCACAGGGTCTAGTGATGACCCAAAGGAAGTATGTTACTGATATGCTTGCAGAGATAGGCATGACTGGATGTCGGCCTTCCACGACTCCTATGGATCCTAGCATGAAGTTATACGATGATGATACAGATGATGTTGACGAGGAGATACAGAGAGATGGTTGGAAAACTCATTTATGTTACAATTACCAGGCCGGATATTGCATTTGCTGTGAGTCGAGTGAGTCAATTCATGGAGCAACCTCGACAGGTACATATGGATGCAATACACATGATATTGAGATATTTAAAATCATCTCCAGGCTCAAGATTGCTATTCAAGAAAGGAGACACACTCTCTGTATCCGCATATGCTGACGCGGATTATGCAGGTTGCCCTAAGGATAGGAAATCAACTTCGGGATTTGCAATATTTGTTGGCACTTCTCTCATTTCTTGGAAAAGTAAGAAACAACTGTGGTAGCAAGATCAAGTGCCGAATCTGAATACAGGACTATGGCCCAAGCAAGTACAGAAATGATGTGGGTTCGAGCAGTGCTATGCGATCTACATGTAGAGGTTCCTCTACCTATGGAGTTACACTGTGATAACCAGGCTGCTCTATTCATTGCAAACAATCCTGCGTTCCATGAGAGAACAAAACATATTGAGGTAGATTGCCATTACACCAGAGACATGATTCAAAAGGGCAAGATTTCTACTTCCCATGTCAGCTCTGGAGAGCAAACCGCGGACATCTTCATCAGCCACTGCCCAGAGGATCATTTCAGAAGTGTTCATCCAAGCTGAGCATGATTGACATCTATGCTCCAGCTTGAGGGGGAGTGTGAAGATATTTGTATTTTCATATTCTATATATATATCTCTTTCTTATTGTCGCTTTCTGTTTTCTGCTTTATGTAATTTACCCATAGGCCTCTCTACTATATAAGAGAGCCTAGGGTTCTCAGAAATACAAGTGCTCTTATTTTCTCCAACACTATGTGATTGTGTAGACGCAGTCAATCTTGTCTACAACTGCAGTCTTTATCATTGTTCTCATCATGTCAGACAACAGAGTTGACTCCAAAGCCGAGGTCTCATCTCTGGGTGCCTTTAAAGGTTTGGCGCCCATTATCAAGATGGATGGGACAAATTATGATCCATGGGCTGCAGTTTATGAGCCTAATGAAGTGTAACAGCAAGAAGTGCATCCTCACACAAGATGAACCTAGCGAAAAGACTAGGGTTAATGCCTCATGGGAGGTAGACGATGCATATGCGCGTGTATGGCTATCTGGGACCGTGTCAATGGAGATAGCTAATGATATTTTGAGTCAGCCTACTGCAAAGGCTATGTGAGACATTCTCGTCATCATGTATTCCCCGGCGAAAAATGAATCGAAGATACTGCAACTCCAGCATGATATCTTCACTACGAAGCAGAATGGACATCCTCTACATACCCTCTACACTTCTTTAAGGGGTATGTTTGAGAAGTTTCATGGTTTCATCCCCTTAACTGCTACACCAGAACAACTCAACATGTACAAGAATTCCGTGATGACTGGAGTTTTTCTAGCAGCTCTTGACCATGAGTATAACTGTTAGAGTTATTAGATTTACATTTATGTTTGTAACTCTTCGGGTTCCGTAACCTCCCATGACCCTTCGGGTTCCGTAACCCTCTGTGACCCTTCGAGTTCCGTAACCCCTATGACCTCTCGGGTTTCGTAACCCTTGTCCTCTCTAGGGTTTTCTCTCTATATAAGAGACCCTAGTTTTATGGAATAAACATCTCATTTATTTCTCTTCTCAACATGGTATCAAAGCAACGGTCCTGACCGAAGCCAAATAGCCAAAATCCGCTGCCACCACCAGCCCTCTCTCCGCCGACAAGGAGGGCTGGACCCCCTGCATTGCACGTGGATTCCATGGTCTCGCGCAAGGCAGTTTAAGTCCCAACAACACCAACTGCCACCTCTAACGGCACCTAAAGCGTTGCTCGATGCTTCAGCAGCTCCAGTCGCACCTCCTGTGTCGCCGACACCGCCTGGAGCCCTCCCTCCAATAGCTCCTGCTTCACCACAACTTCTTTCTCCCGACTTTTTGGTTCTCCCAACTTTATGTTCCACACTCTTTATTCTATTAAGTTTGAGAGAAAGGGGGAGTCAGAGATGATTCTTCAAGACGTCTATTACCCTACCATGACTGACAGACCGACACTCCAGACTACTACTCAGATCATCCATCTTTACAGAGCATCGACTTCTTCGTCAGGGCGTATACTTCTTTTACGACACGACTATTACTCCGCGCTGGACTTCTTCTACAGCGATTATTCTCCAGGCACGACAGAGATATGTTCCGGTGACCTGCAGGCACGACAGAGATACGTTCTGGTGACCTAATATCGCAGCGACTCTACAGGCATGACAGAGATAAATTCCGGTGACCTGAAAGCCGCAGACCCGTCCTCGAGCGAGGTCTTCTACCAGCAGCGGACATATGTTCTTATGATGCTTCGTGTGGAGATCTGGTGTATACTTTTTCTTTTTGTTACAAGCTACAGCTTTCTCAGCTCCAGCTTGAGGGGGAGTGTTAGAGTTATTAGATTTACATTTATGTTTGTAACTCTTCGGGTTCCGTAACCTCCCATGACCCTTCGGGTTCCGTAACCCCTGTGACCCTTCGAGTTCCGTAACCTCCTGTGACCTCTCAGGTTCCGTAACCCTTATCCTCTCTAGGGTTTTCTCTTTATATAAGAGACCCTAGCTCTATAGAATAAATATCCCATTTGTTCCTCTTCTCAACAATAACAATGCTCGAGCGTAGATCCTTACAGATGCCACCATAACTCCGATGGAGGAGGCATATTGTAGACTGAGCAAGCTTTCTATATCTTCTGGTGTGTTACTCAGCAGCATCAGACATCCTCTGCTATGGATGCATCTCGTGGTAAGGGAGGAGGTAGTCGACCTTGTCAGCCTTGCACCTACTGCCACAAGTATGGACACTCTGAGGATACATTCTATTCTAAGCGTGGCTTTCCTCCTTCAACACGTGTTGCAGAGCAGACTGAGCATGTTAGTATTCCTCCTGCTTCTGATAAGAGATTCAATGATCTTGTAGCTCGTTTGAGAGAGATCATGCATGCATCCAGTCCGTCCAGTACTCCTCTGGGATCCTCAGAGGTAGCCGCCTCAGCATTTGCATCTACATCAGGTACAACATATGCTCTTACTAGTTGTTACAAGGCGGACTTATCCGAATGGATCATGGATTCAGGAGCTTCACACCATCTTTGCAGTGATAGAAGCCAGATTAGTACATACAGGTCGACTCATCCAGGTAGATCGATTGTCATAGCAGATGGAACCCACTCTCCCATTACTGGTTAGAGGGAGGTGCAGTTGACTTCAGGGATGTGTCTACAGTATGTCCTTCATGCTCCTGATTTTTCTATGAATTTATTATATATTAGTCAAATCACCAAAGATTTACATTGACGTGTCATATTTGGTCCTTCATCCTTTATGTTTCAGGACATTCTTACGGGCAGTGTGATTGGATTTGGACGTGAGCAAGGAGGATTGTATAGAGTGGTCCAATCTCCATATGTTGGTACTTCATGTCTACACAATGGAGTCTCTCCGTTTGTATGGCACCTCCGATTTGGTCATCTTCCTCTGCAAAAGTCGTGTCATGTTCTTCCTCAGATCTCCCCTCGTGTTACCTTTCAGTGTGAGGCATGCCTGCTTGGGAAGCATCACCGGTCTACTTTTCAGAGTCGTCAGGGTCGTAGTAGTAACAATATTTTTGAGTTAATCCATATTGACATTTGAGGTCTGAGTCGTGTCCCAGACCATCAGGGGCATAGATTTTATCTTGTTGATGTGGATAATTTTTCCATATTGTCTTGGGTCTTTTTGCTTAAAAACAAGTATGATGTTGGTCATGTTATTCAGTCGTTTATTAATGAAATAAAGAATGTCTTTTCTGCGAATGTCAAGTATATCCGTTCTGACAATGCTTTAGAATTTTGTAATTCTCAACTCTCGTAGTTTCTCAGAACCCTTGGTATTGTTCATCAGACTTCGTGTGCTTATACTTCCCAACAGAATGGGGTGGCTGAGCGCAAACATCATCATCTTTTGGATGTTACCAGGACCATTTTGATCCAGAGTAGTGCTTTTCATTCATATTGGGGAGATGCGGTTCTAACAGCTTGCTATCTGATTAATCGTATGGCCTCGTCTGTGCCAGGGGAGAAGATCTCCTTTTCAATTGTGTTTCCCGAGAAGGATATTTTCTCCCTCACTCATCGTATTTTTGGGTTGGTTGCTTTCGTACATCATACGACCCCTGGTCACGACAAGCTCTCTCCTACAGCTATCAAGTTTGTCTGTGTAGGGTATTCCAGGACTCAAAAAGGGATCTCGTTGTTTTGACCATGTTCGTAGGAAGTATTATATTAATGTTGATGTCACTTTCTTTGAGTCCATTATGTCCTTCTCTCCCATAGGTGATAAGCTGATTTCTTCGAGTCTGGAGAAGAGGTATACATGCATTTACCTCTAAATGTGTCTACACCGAACTCTACTTCTTCACCATCATCGTCACCATCTCCACCTCCCCCTCCACCTCAACCACTTCCACCAACTTTATCTATTGTACCCTCATACTTTCCACGGGTTTACTAATGTCGACCTCGTGTTCATGTGCCTCCTCCAACATCTAGCACGCCCCAGATATGTTCTGAACACTTTGTTTCTACTGATGGCACTGGTGATTTGCATGTACAACAAGACGAATGGGAGGTTATAGATGTTCCTATCACTGATGAGGCTGAGGACCTTGATATGCCCATTGCACTACTGAAGCAAAGGCGTACATGCACTATGTATCCCTTTGCTTCCCATGTCTCCCTTACATGCCTTTCAGAGGAGTTTTCACGGTTTGTTGTGGGTATGTCTGCAGTGGAGATACCGAGGTCATACCAGGAAACATTGCAGGTTGGTCAGTGGCGTCTTGCTATGGAAGAAGAGATGGCAGGGTTGCAATCTCGAGGCACCTAGTGCATCTATTATGGGGAGCAAGTGGGCGTTTATAGTGAAGCATCGTGCTGATGGTACAGTGGACAGATACAAAGCCAGCTTGGTTGCTCGTGGATTCACCCAGACGTATGGAGTGGATTACCAAGATACGTTTTCCCCTGTTGCCCGCCACTCTACTCTGTAGATCCGGATTTCTGTCGTTGTGGTACGTGACTGGCCTCTATTTCAGTTGGATGTCAAAATGTCTTCTTGTATGGTGAATTGCAGGAGGAAGTCTACATGCAGCAGCCACCAGGGTTTATTGTTGAAGGGAGTCGCATATGGTATGTAGACTTCACAAGGTGATTTATGGTCTTAAACAGAGTCCGAGGGCTTGCTTTCAAAAGCTCTCAGAGTTGATTGAACAATAGGGGTTTATTAGATCTACCGCAGATCACTCTCTTTTTGTAAAGAAATCCCAGAGAGGCACTGTTTCTATATTGGTCTATGTGGATGACATCATCGTTACAGATGATGATGAGAAGGAGATTCAGGCAGCTAAGGATTTCCTTGGACAACAATTTATGACCAAGGACCTTAACAATCTTCGTTATTTTCTTGGCCTTGAATTCACAAGGAATCAGCGGGTCATGGGAATGACACAAAGGAAGTATGTTACCGATCTCCTAACTGAGACGGGCATGACAAAATGTAGGCCTGCTACCACTCCTGTGGATCCTAATACTAAGCTCTATGATGATGATTCCGAAGAAGTTGACAAGTAAAGATATAGAGAGCTAGCACGGAAGATGTTATATGTCACAATCACTAGGCCTTATATATCATTTGCAGATAGTAGAGTCAACCAGTTTATGGAGCAGCCTAGGCAGGTCCATATGGATGCAGTAAATATGATCTTGAGATATCTGAAGTCCTCTCTAGGTGCAGGACTCTTGTTCAGAAGAGATATATCTCTTACAGTGACAGGGTGTGCTGATGCAGACTATGCAGGGTGACCTAAGGCTAGGAAGTCCATATCAGGTTTCACTATATTTGTAGGGAGTTCACTAGTTTCATGGAAAAGTAAGAAACAGACAGTGGTGGCTAGATCTAATGTTGAATCATAATATAGAGCTATGGCACAAGGGAGCACGGAGATGATGTGGGTCAGATCCGTCCTAACTAACCAAACTATTGAGGTGCCTCTTCCCATGCACCTCCAATGCGATAACCAAGATGCTCTATTTATAGCCAATAATCCAGCATTCCATGAAAGAATCAAGCACATCGAGGTAGGTTGTCATTACACCCGAGATATAATTCAGAAGGGACTCATTTCCACGTCTCATGTTGCGTCAGGTGACCATATTGCAGATATGTTCACCAAAGCCCTTGCTAGAGGTCCTTTTCATCGATGTTGTTCCAAGCTGAGCATGATAGACATGTATGCTCCAGCATGAGGGGGAGTGTTGAAATATTTGTATCTCTCTAGGATTTGTTTATATTTCTTATTTATCCTATCTTCTTTATGTAATTTTCCCATAGAGCCTTTCTCCTATATAAGAGAGCTCTAGGGCTTTGATGAATATACAATTCTATTTTTCTTTTCCACAATGTCGCAAAAGCACAGGGCTGATTCATCTACTTTTTACTTAAATATTAATCAAAAATCCTCCAGAAACACTTGAAAATAAACATTAACACCATCTTCTTTAAGGATAAAAAGAGGCATTGAAGGATTTACGATATGTATACACGTAGATGTTGGAGTATTTGGTTGAGCGCCTATTGAGTAGTAGATGGGTAAATGGATACCTCCAGGATCCATTTACCCCATCCCAGTGTTTAGTCCCACATTGTCCAGCGGTGCGACTTGGCTCTATGGAGGCTATATAAAGCGCCCCAGGCCTCCTGTAACCAATGAGAAAGTGCAATGCATAACATGCCCCTTTGAGGGCTTCTCCCGTGGTTTCATCCCGCTCCTCACGGAGTAGGGTTCCACGTAAAATCTCGTTGTTCTATTTTCCTTACCTTTATCCATGTTTTCGCTTCTGCTTCCTATTTTCTAACATGGTATCAAAGCGGGTCGATTCTCGAGGATTTCATCATGTTCGTCGATTATATTTTGTAATCAGTTTGAGAATCGATTTTAAGATATTCTTGAAGATATTTTTTCTGTTCATATTCTGGTCAAGATTCGATTATCAGTGGAGTTTTATCGGAGATCATTCATGCTCCAGAGTTTCTGAACCCTAGTTCTTGTTTCATCATTGTGACGGCACCGTGCTCCCAGAGCATGCAATGATCCAGGGCATCATCATTTATGTAGAACTTGGAGTTCATCATTTTAGGGTTTCGTTTTCGAAACCCATGATACAGGGCAGAAGCAGTAAGATTGACAGCCCTCGGCGCATCCAACTCGTGCGCAGGCGGCATCCTTGCGTTGGTATCAACACGCACGATCGCCAGGCCCCAACCAGGCAGCACCCTTGCGCTCCTCATCAGGTGTTCCTCCCCGATGGCGCACACACAACCCTCACTGCGCACGCTCGCGCCACCCTTCAGATCGCGCAGTCCCGCTCCAGGCATCGCACCATCCTTCCCAAGCGGCGCGATGTGCGAGACCTCCGGCCGCATGCCAGAGCTCTACTCCTGACGGGCTCCAGGTTGCGCAACTTCAAAGACCCAGGCGACGCAACCCACTGCAAGGCGACGCGCTTCTCCAAGTCCCTCCTCTTCGCATCAGCGCCCTCAACTCCGTCCTCTGCTCGATTCAGCGTCGCATCGACGACGTGGACAAAATCATTGCCTCCACATGGTATCCAAGGATCCGATGCTCCGATGCTCCAAGGCTCTAGCAGGTTGCGTGCATCTCCTTCAGGTTGCGTACATCTTTCGTGCTTCGATTCTCCCCATCGCGTGAGGGATCTAGGCGGAATCAACCCCGCACGAAGCTGCCAAAGGCGGCGCTCCTTTTTTGGTTAAATGGGTTCCCGCAGGTGTAACCCTAAAGGGGATACATGGCATGTTTTCTCCAAGGAGTACGAGCGGGCTCGATGGCCCTTAAAAAATTTCGGGCCTAAAGTACCAAACCGTGTCATGTTTGAAAAAGGAGAGAGGGGTCCAGTTATTATGTTTTTTTAAAGGGGCCCTAAAAAAAGAAGAAGAAGAAGAGGGGCAATGGAGCGGCTCTTTGGGCCCAAATGGGCTGGTTTAAAAAAAAAGAGGGAAAAGAAAAAATATATTCTGAAAAAGGCGCGTACAAGAAAAAGCTGTGCGCAGTTTGCGAAAGCCGTATAAAAAAATTTCAACGGCTTATTTAAAAAAAATATTGTGGCTATTAAAAAAATGGAAATAGCCGGGGAAAAAATGCTTTAAAAAATTTGACGGCTTAAAAAAATTTGAAAAGCCGCAAGAAAATTCTCTGAGTATGTTTTATTTTCTCCCCGTTTACTTTGTCTTCTCCCAACTTGGTCGATGTTATGTTTTCCGACCAGTATGGGAGAAAGGGGGAGTATTATATGTAGAGTCATAGGTCTGTTCCATGATCCAGATTCAGATGTCAGATTCCAGGCCAACCAGTTGATCAGACTCTACAGTTTTTTTAGATGAAGATTTTCCATGTGCAAATTTCAGACTCGAGGTTCAGATTCCGAGTCTATAGTGTGATGCGCAATTTCAGACTCGACATTCAGATTGGCCAGAGTCCAAGTTCGAGGCACTCCATGATGAGAGGCCCATTTTTCGAGATCTCCAGAGAGACTCATTTTCAGACACGCACGAGTATGCGGTCATTTTCAGATGAGCACATGTATGCCATCAGTTCAGAGGTCCCCATCATTATTCTTGTGTTGTAGGCTAGAGTTTTCATGTGAGCCATAGGGACTCCAGAGTAGAAAGCCATTCCCTATGCCATGTTGGCAAGGGTTTTCATGTGGTATCATAGGTACTCCAGAATAGAGCACCATTCTCTGAGCCAGATGGGAGAGACCCAGTTCTCCGATGAGGAGACTCCAGGCGCAGTTTCAGACTCGATGGTCAGATTCCGAGTCTTCAGTTGACTCACACTCCAGCCCGTTCGTCCTCCTCACCAGCACGGCATGAGAAGCAACGTCCTCGACTGCAGCAGTGTGCGCGTTGAGTTGATATTGCCCGTAGTGTCCTGTAGTGTGATTTGAGTTTCTTTCTGTTTGTTTGTCCAAGCTGAGCATTGCATGCTCCAGCTTGAGGGGGGGTGTTGGAGTATTTGGTTGAGCGCCTATTGAGTTGTAGATGGGTAAATGGATACCTCCAGGATCCATTTACCCCATCCCAGTGTTTAGTCCCACATTGTCCAGCGGTGGGACTTGGAGGCTCTGTGGAGGCTATACAAAGAGCCCCAGGCCTCCTGTAACTAATGAGAAAGTGCAATGCATAACATGCCCCTTTGAGGGCTTCTCCCGTGGTTTCATCCCGCTCCTCACGGAGTAGGATTCCACGTAAAATCCTGTTATTCTATTTTCTTTTTCTTTATCCATGTTTTCGCTTCCGCTTCCTATTTTCTAATAGGGTTTCGCTCCCGTTGTTTATATTTCTTATTTATCCTATCTTCTTTATGTAATTTTCCCATAGAGCCTTTCTCCTATATAAGAGAGCTCTAGGGCTTCGATGAATATACAATTCTATTTTTCTTTTCCACGATGTCGCAAAAGCACAGGGCTAATTCATCTACTTTTGACTTAAATATTAATCAAAAATCCTCCAGAAACACTTGAAAATAAACATTAATACCATCTTCTTTAAGGATAAAAAGAGGCATTGAAGGATTTACGATTTGTATACATGTAGAGATTGACTCGGAAAAATATAATAAATAGGATCTTAACCCCATAATTATGATCCTAACCCAAACACCAAGTCAGATTGACTTAGTCAACAAATAAACAATAGCAAAGTTGCCTCCCACATTAAGTAATAGCAATGTTAGTTGTGGGGTTATATCCTCATAAATGAATAATCACACTACGGATGCAAATGTTTAATAAACACACATGGTGACAAATGTTAAACATTCTTAACTTATTCAAATACTCCACACACTTAATCTCCCAACAAACTTTGTAAAATAAAGAGCACATGAACATTGTGATCAAGTGCTATAGGTTGTAACTAGCAACATAAGAGCATTGATAGCATGGATAGTTGCAATAGTCAATGGACTAGGATGGTAACTTCTCAATAGGGCTTGGTTGATGGCACCATTCAAATATTCCTTTGTTTGTTATTTAAATATTACAAGCATCTTAAAATCAATATGAATGTAAATGTAATGTAATACAAAAGGTAAAAATAGTATCTATACCACATCCTCGTTACTTCTAGTTCAGAATTGTAATCGAAAAACACCATGGCATTCTTTTTGTAAAAGAGAAAGAGTGGGGTCCCGAGATGGGGCTCACATCAAACTGCATTACTAATTCAAAAGTCAATAAATTATACATGGAGCCAGGCCAACAAAAGGGCCCTCCAATGACCAAATACATTCTCAGAAATAATGGTATTGATCACGAAAATGTTATCAGTCCTAGCACACCAAATAGCCCACAGAAGAGCAAATGCGGGTGAAGCATCCTCCTGGGAGTTTCCACGTGCTAAACTTATCGGGCTCCGGAAGGAAGTAGCTTTATCAGATTTGAGTCGTTGGATATCATCCCCTTCCCATACATCAAAAGAAGTTATGCAATGAAAGAAAAGGTGGATCATGTTTTACTGCTCAACCACACCTACCACACATCAAATCACCAGTATTGAGGATTCTAGCACGACGCATCTTGGTCAGTAGACAACTATGTATAGAAGCCAAAAAAAAACGTTGATCCTCAATGGAAGCTTGCATCTCCAAATAACTCTGCAATCTTGAGTAAGTTCAACCTGCGAAGTATTATTATCTCTATTAAAGAATGCGTATGCTCTTTATCGAAAACTTGCCTACATCCCAAACAAAATTGTCTCTACCCCTCGTGAATCCATCAAAATCCTCAAAATCGGCCAGCAACGCAGCACAATCCATAATTCTTTGTTCCGAGAAGCCAACAGTGAAAACAAGGCTCCAAATTCCAGATGTCAACACATGACTTAATAGTTAAGACAGCATTCTTGTCCTCCGCAAGTGCAAAAAGACGTGTATAACGTTCCCGCAAGGTGCCTTCCCCAGTCCAATCATCCATCCAAAACTGAAATGACTCACCATTGCCCACCACCAAACGAACCATTTCTCCCAGCTCTAGGAGAATATGAGTGATGTCCTGCAAAGAAAGGTGGGAAGCAGGATAGGGGTCCCACCTAAAGCGCCATGTATACCATAAATGTTTCACATCAGTCTACACACAAAATCTTCCTTCTCAACCCATAGTGAACACCCACTTGGTCAGGATAGCATTGTCATGCATTCAAGTTTCCGAACCCCCAAACCACCATTTTTTAGATCATATTACCGTGTCAGAATCCACAAGATGTGTTCCTCCTCCCTCCTGCTAGATATCCAACTAGAAAAATTGTCTCATCATAGCCTTAATCTGACCCATGCCCCCAAAGGAAGTAACCTCGTGGAGCAGAAGACTATGGGAATAGCAGAAATAGTATGCTTGAGAAGAATCAATTTCCCATTTTAGAGAGCATTCTCGCCTTCCAGCCAACTTGCACTCCAATCTATCAAGAACCACCCTCCAGTCAGTAGAACGAAGTCGACATGCAACAAGAGGGAAAAATGGGCAGGTTGCGTGCAACGATCCACTCAAGCACACTAACAAGGTGTAAATCTATTACATCTCCTCTTGACCAAGGCCAAAAGGAATGACAATAGACTTCTCTCTGTTCAGCCGCAAACCTAAAATGTCACAAAAAAATATCCATAATCATCGAGGCTTGATGCACATGTTCCAACATGCGATCAAGGAAGATCACAATGTCACCTGCATATTTGAGAATAGGTATAGATATGTCCTCTCTAAGATATCTCGTGCATAGGCCTCCATCTGTCGCTAGCCTCATCATAATCGTCAAAGCATCCACCGCAATAACGAAAAGCAATGATGCCAAAGGGCACCCATGATAAATACCACGTTGAGGCAGGAACCCTCTCTCCAGCATCCCATTCATAAGGACCACAAATGACATTGTCGTAATGCATATGGATATGATGTCATCAAGGACATCACACAAACAGTTCACAAGAATTTTGGCTATAATAAGATAAATCCCATTGGATATGGATATCGGCCTAAAGCCTTTTACCCTGATTGAAACCTTCCGTTGATGTGCTTTTAGACATGTTCGAATCTCCGATTTTCCTCTTGGAATTCCTGTAACACTGCGAAAACCTCCTCAAGTATGTCCCAAAATTCTTTAAAGAAAGAAATTGAAAAAACATCTAGACCAGGAGCACTGTCAGCCAAGGTTTTAAAAAGCGTGAGGCGTATCGAGGCGTTTTCCCAGTATTGCCTCGAGGCGTAAGCCTCGAGGCGTATTGAGGCGTAAGCCTCATTCGTGGAAGAAATTTTTTCATAAAACATCATAATTAACCATAATTATAATTTTCAAGTTCTAGAAATTTAATAGTTATGAGTAAATACATAACTCCATGACATTTCAAGGCTAATATCATGGTTTAAACATCGAAGCTGTTATATAACACTCTTTTTTGGACTCTAAATCAGTAAGGAGTCAAGTAAATATGAATATGCAAGCACAATAATAGGTAACTCTCTGCAAAATTTAAAGTCTTGAATAAAATTTACTAAAGGGGCTAACACAAGATGCATACTAAGAGTAGAGGCATTAGATTTAATATCTCAAGATCCAAATTTTTGTTCATGTTGATATATAAAGAACATGCATAACAAAGTAAAAATAAGCTCAATACTTTAATAAACTAAAAAAATGCATTTTAGTGAATTGTGAGCTTAAGGACTTGAACATACTTGTCTACGAAAGATGAAAAGCCCACAATCAAAAAGAAAAGAAAAAAATATTGCAGAAAAAATTCAAAAAATCAGCACATAAATGAGGCTACGCCTCGAGGCAACGCCTCGAGGCTTACGCCTCGAGGCGCGCCTCATAAGCCTCGAGGCTTAAGCCTCACTGAGACTGCATGAGGCTATAGCCTCGAGGCGTTTTTCCTAGAAAAACGCCTCGAGGCGTACGCCTCAGCGCCTCGAGGCGCGTTTTTAAAAACAATGCTGTCAGCATTCAATTGGCATGTCTAAGTTCAACCTCCGTGAATGGGGTCACCGATGCATCAGCTTGCGATGTGAGATCGTCATCACACTGCTACCATGCCAGCCCCATCCATGCATGGGACTCTTTGATTGAGAGAATGATAGTGATTCCGAAGTGCACGTCCAACCTCCATATGTCTGTTTATCTCCACCCCAACCACAACAATGGAATGAATGTAATTCCCTTGCCGCCTCCCATTAGAAATGGAATGAAAGAAAAGTGCATTATTTTCCCCTTCATTAAGCCATTGTTGCCTTGATCTCTGTCTATATTCCTCTTATTTTTTATGATCCTCCAAATGTATCTCGTGCAAGGTTTTAAAAAGCGTGAGGCGTATCGAGGCGTTTTCCCAGTATTGCCTCGAGGCGTAAGCCTCGAGGCGTATTGAGGCGTAAGCCTCATTCGTGGAAGAAATTTTTTCATAAAACATCATAATTAACCATAATTATAATTTTCAAGTTCTAGAAATTTAATAGTTATGAGTAAATACATAACTCCATGACATTTCAAGGCTAATATCATGGTTTAAACATCGAAGCTGTTATATAACACTCTTTTTTGGACTCTAAATCAGTAAGGAGTCAAGTAAATATGAATATGCAAGCACAATAATAGGTAACTCTCTGCAAAATTTAAAGTCTTGAATAAAATTTACTAAAGGGGCTAACACAAGATGCATACTAAGAGTAGAGGCATTAGATTTAATATCTCAAGATCCAAATTTTTGTTCATGTTGATATATAAAGAACATGCATAACAAAGTAAAAATAAGCTCAATACTTTAATAAACTAAAAAAATGCATTTTAGTGAATTGTGAGCTTAAGGACTTGAACATACTTGTCTACGAAAGATGAAAAGCCCACAATCAAAAAGAAAAGAAAAAAATATTGCAGAAAAAATTCAAAAAATCAGCACATAAATGAGGCTACGCCTCGAGGCAACGCCTCGAGGCTTACGCCTCGAGGCGCGCCTCATAAGCCTCGAGGCTTAAGCCTCACTGAGACTGCATGAGGCTATAGCCTCGAGGCGTTTTTCCTAGAAAAACGCCTCGAGGCGTACGCCTCAGCGCCTCGAGGCGCGTTTTTAAAAACAATGCTGTCAGCATTCAATTGGCATGTCTAAGTTCAACCTCCGTGAATGGGGTCACCGATGCATCAGCTTGCGATGTGAGATCGTCATCACACTGCTACCATGCCAGCCCCATCCATGCATGGGACTCTTTGATTGAGAGAATGATAGTGATTCCGAAGTGCACGTCCAACCTCCATATGTCTGTTTATCTCCACCCCAACCACAACAATGGAATGAATGTAATTCCCTTGCCGCCTCCCATTAGAAATGGAATGAAAGAAAAGTGCATTATTTTCCCCTTCATTAAGCCATTGTTGCCTTGATCTCTGTCTATATTCCTCTTATTTTTTATGATCCTCCAAATGTATCTCGTGCAAGGTTTTAAAAAGCGTGAGGCGTATCGAGGCGTTTTCCCAGTATTGCCTCGAGGCGTAAGCCTCGAGGCGTATTGAGGCGTAAGCCTCATTCGTGGAAGAAATTTTTTCATAAAACATCATAATTAACCATAATTATAATTTTCAAGTTCTAGAAATTTAATAGTTATGAGTAAATACATAACTCCATGACATTTCAAGGCTAATATCATGGTTTAAACATCGAAGCTGTTATATAACACTCTTTTTTGGACTCTAAATCAGTAAGGAGTCAAGTAAATATGAATATGCAAGCACAATAATAGGTAACTCTCTGCAAAATTTAAAGTCTTGAATAAAATTTACTAAAGGGGCTAACACAAGATGCATACTAAGAGTAGAGGCATTAGATTTAATATCTCAAGATCCAAATTTTTGTTCATGTTGATATATAAAGAACATGCATAACAAAGTAAAAATAAGCTCAATACTTTAATAAACTAAAAAAATGCATTTTAGTGAATTGTGAGCTTAAGGACTTGAACATACTTGTCTACGAAAGATGAAAAGCCCACAATCAAAAAGAAAAGAAAAAAATATTGCAGAAAAAATTCAAAAAATCAGCACATAAATGAGGCTACGCCTCGAGGCAACGCCTCGAGGCTTACGCCTCGAGGCGCGCCTCATAAGCGAGGCTTAAGCCTCACTGAGACTGCATGAGGCTATAGCCTCGAGGCGTTTTTCCTAGAAAAACGCCTCGAGGCGTACGCCTCAGCGCCTCGAGGCGCGTTTTTAAAAACAATGATTCTCGTGCAACTGCATCATCCTCAAATGTAATTCGGTTGCAGTCAACTCTCATTCATCTTCCAATGCATCAAGGCGGGCGATCTCCTCTTGAGCATTGTTACGTATCACATGGCAATGATCACGAATGTCGCGATTATACTCCATAAGGCGTCTGCAGAGTAGAGATGATTTCGTGGCAAAACAAACCGCTATTGACCCCCCCCGGTGGGCAATCACTCCAAAAAATACCAACAACATCCTGGAATATGTCCTCAATGAGCCAAGCATGCTCAAATTTGAAAAAAGTCCTCGAGCATGTATCCTCCCTCGAGGACTATAGAAGAAGGGTATGATCATGGGAACGCGACAAAGCCCAAGTTGAGCCAGTGGAAAAATGGATGACGCATCTGCGAAAACTAAGAAAAGGTTGATGTGTGGTCGCAACTAGAAATTTCTTCACGTGAATCGACAATCACCCACGTGACAATCTGCAACTCGTACTCATTGATGAGAGGATAGTTCTTGAGATCCACTATCAATACCGCCATGTAAATATGGACGATCCTTTGGGCGCATAGTGTAACATTAAAGTCACCCCAATAATCTAGGTGAAACAAGGGTATTTTGACCTCACAACCGAAAATCATCAAGCACATCAGTAATACCAATATCGATGTTGGGCTCGCAGACATTAGTCACAACAAGTTTCATACTATCCACCTTCCGATGGAGCATGATCGAAATAGAATGTCGGCCCACATTAGCAGCCTCTACCAGATCAAAGATGTCCCAGATGCCAAAACCAAATCCAGGGTCTGAAACTTCGAAAAAACCATGTTGTTAATGGAATTCCAAATCCCCTCCATGTTTTGGGAGAGTTTGGTCTCTTCTAACAAAATTATATCAACCTTCGCATCCAAATAGAGATCCCTTACTGCCATCCTCTTATCCGGCCTCCCCAGTTCACAAGCATTCAGGTAACAATCTTCATTCAGGCACAAAATTCACTCCATGTGGGGGAACAACTCCCAGGAAATCCATCAGGGGTCGGTCCACCTCAACTGTTACATATAGGGTTTCAATTTCAGCACATTTCTCCTACAACAATGGCGAACCAGCCAGTACCACCTCACCTCCTCCGGGCTTCTCCACATTCATGTCCAGCACACCAGCAAACCCATCGACACCGACAGCATCTCCTTGAGAATTGTTCTGTCCCTACTCAGATGTTCGAGAATGACCTCCAAAATGGCCCTTCAGGGTTCGTTTGGTTACAGGGTTGGGCAGGGTTGGGTTGGGTTGGTACTATTCACAGGGGTACCCCCTCCTCACAGTTTACTATTCACCCAGCCCTGTGAATAGTACCCAACCCTGCCCAACCCTACAACCAAACGAACCCTCAGAGGTTCGGTTGCAGAGAAAATTGCCAAACTCAAACGCCATTTGCACTCCTTCGAAGTCCATCTCGAATAACATTTCCCAAATCGTAAAGAGATCGGGACCCTGGTCGAAGGAGACCTTCGCAAGCCACGGCCCACCTCACTCTGCAGTCCAAATGAGCAGAAAGTGTCCTCGAGGTACTGTAGTTTCTAGGCGCAGCCGAAGGATTCCCATCAGAAAAAGATCCCGCATGTGGGAGATCACAGTTGGACCTCAAGGTTTAAGCCCTAAAAATATTTCATGTCCGAAGAGAAGCATTTATGAGGGTCCACATAAGTTGAGAATGAAACAACCCTACATGGATCTGATAACGCAATATTTCATCCGCGAGACCTGGAATCCGGAGATGAAGGTTTTTCCAGCTGTCCATGAAACAAATCGACACTTCCAGAATTCTTCCCAAATCGAGGAGGATCCGAACCCCGATCACTCGACGCAAAAATCAAAATCGACGCGCCGTTTCTGCTACCACCAGAAACGAACGATGGCCAAGACCCACTGTCCCCTCTGCCGCTTCTGGCGACACACATCTCCTCAACCTCCACATGGAAGCATGCTCTTCCGATCCTTAGGCTCACCTTGGATGGAAGCACCTACGTTCTTACAGCAAACTCAATCTTCATGTAAACACCATTGCCCTTCGAGAGAACATCACAGACAGTGAAATGGCCTTTCCAAGCTCCAGCAGCAAAGCTTCAACTGTTCTGAAATCTCACGCCCTCAAAAGAAGACCTTTCAACTTAAGAATTTTATGGGGCATGACATGAGCTGTACCATAAGGAAAGGCTGGTCGTCGCCATAACATCACCCCCACCTTAGGTTTCGTCGTAGGAGCATGCAACAGGGACCTCACTTCATCGTCAGAAAGGCCACCCGCACATACAATAGATTCCTCAAGTACAACACAATGCCACCACCAAATGAGGGCTCGACCCTTAAACCTGTTAAGATACTTCTGTTATGATGTCTTTATCTATATTATTTATTTCTCTTGTCTTATTTATGTATTTTACCCTTTGAGCTTTTCTTCTATATAAGAGAGTTCTAGGGTTAGATGGAATATAGCTTTTTCTTTTCCTTCCACATGGTATCAGAGTGACGGTCCTAGACCGGAGCTTGTGCCCTAGAGTCCTACCCCCACCGAAACCCTAGTCGCCGCCCATGCGCCCGCACCTGCGGTCCTCGCGCATCGCCGCCGCATGCATTGCCGCCAGACCTCGCACGGGTCAGCGCCTGCGCATCGCGCGTGCACATGCGCCTGCGTCAGTCCTCTTCTTGCGCGCCTCTACATCGCGCGTACACCTGCGCTTGTTCTCGCGCATCGCGCGTGCACCTGCGCATGTGGGCCTATGCTTGTTACTGCGCGCCTCCGCGTCATCACGCACCTCCGCCTTCGTGCCATCACGCGTGTTCCTGGGTACCTAGGATGTGACGTGAACATCTAAAACACCCTAGTTACCCAAAGGAATCTCCAAGAGAATGGAAGAGGTTGTGGTATGAGTCTACACCCACAACCATCTTCTCGTATGTAAGTGTAGACGATGGTATTTCTTATTGCTAACCTAATCTTTGAGATAGTTGTCATCATGTCCGACAACAAAGCAGAAGTCCCATCCTTGGGTGCCTTCAAAGGTCCAGCACCCATCGTCAAAATGGATGGAACCAATTATGAACTGTGGGTTATGCAGTTCATGAGTTTGATGCAATGTAATGGCAAGAAGCACATCCTCACGACAGAGGAGCCACGTGACAAGACTGGGACAAATGCCTCATGGGAAGCAGATGATGTGTATGCTCGCGTGTGGCGATCCGGGACTCTATCCATGGAGGCAGCTAATGATATCCTGAGCCAGCCTACTGCAAAGGCTATGTGGGACATTCTTGCCGCTACATACTCTTCGGCGAAGAATGAGTTGAAGATACTACAGCTCCAGCACGATATCTTCACATCGAAGCAGAATGGTCGCCTCCTTCACACCCTTTATACTTCTTTGAGGGGTATGTTTAAGAAGTTACATGGCTACATTCCCTTGACTGCTACACCAGAGCAGCTCAAGGCATACAGAGACTCTGTGATGACTGGAGTCTTTCTAGCAGCCTTGGATCCTGAGTATGATGCAGCTCGTGCCCAGATCCTCGTTGATGCTACCATACCTCCAATGGAGGAGGCATGTCGCAGATTGAGTAGACTATCTATATCATCTGGTAGCTCTTTACAATCTCAGACATCTTCAGCTATGGCAGTATCACGTGGTAGAGGAAGCCCTACCATATCGTGGTAGGGGAAGCCCCAGCCGTGGCAGAGGAGGAGGTGGTCGATCTCGTCAGCAGTGCACCTATTGTCATAGGTCTATCCACTCAGAGGAAACCTGCTATTCTAAGCATGGGTTTCCTCCTTCAGCCCGGATTACCGAGCAAACACAACAGGTTGGGAGTCCATCACATGCATCTGACCAGAGATTTGACGAGCTTGTGGCACGACTAAGAGAGATTATGCTTGTTACCTATGGGTCAACTAGCTCTCCCTTAGGGTCCTCAGAGGTAGCTGCCTCAACATCAGCATCCACGTCAGGTATAGAATATGCATTTACTAGTTGTTACAGGGCAGACTTGTCAGAATGGATCATGGATTCAGGTGTTTCTCATCATCTTCGTGGTGACAGAGGCCAGTTTAGCGTGTTTCGTCCAACTCAGTCTGGACGATCTGTTGTGATAGCAGATGGGACATACTCCCCCATTACTAGTCAGGGGGAGGTGCAGTTGACTTCCGCACTAAGGCTTCAGAATGTTCTTTATGCTCCTGAATTTTCTATGAATTTATTATCAATTAGTCAAATCACCATAGACTTACATTGTCGTTCCATATTTGATACATCTGCTCTTGTGTTTCAGTATATACTAACGGGCAAGGTGATTGGAACTGCCCGTGAGCAAGGGGGCCTCTACAGATTAGTGCAGTCTCCATATGTTGGTGCCTCTTCTCTTCGCACTGGATCAGTCTCTCCATATATGTGGCATCTTCGATTTGGTCATCTTCCTCTGCAGAAGCGGAGTCACGTTCTTCCACAGATTTCTCCTCGCTCTACTTTTCAGTGTGAGGCCTGCCAGCTTGGGAAGCATCATCGGTCCATGTTCCAAAGTCGTCAGGGTAGAAGTAGTAATAGTATGTTTGAGCTGCTCCATTTTGATATTTGGGGTCCCAGTCGTGTCCCAGATCATCAGGGACACAGGTTTTATCTTGTTGCCGTTGATGAGTTTTCGAGATTGTCTTGGGTATTTCTCCTTAAGAATAAGTCTGATGCAGGTCATGTTATCCAGTCCTTTATTAATGAAATAAGGAATATTTTTTCTGCAAAAGTCAAGCTTATTCGTTCCGATAATGCATTAGAATTTTGCAGTACACAGTTTCTCAATTCCTTAGGTCTATTGGCATTGTGCATCAGACATCTTGTGCAAATACTTCCCAAAAGAATGGAGTGGCAGAACGAAAACATCGCTATCTATTAGACATTACCAGAACTCTTTTGATTCAGAGTCGTGCTCCTCATTCATACTGGGGAGATGTGGTTCTAATTGCTTGCTATCTGGTAAATCGTATGCTCTCTTCGGTGTTGGGAGAGAAGATTCCGTTCTTGATTGCATTTCCCGATATGGATCTTTTCTCGCTAACGCCTCGTGTTTTTTATTATGCAGTGTTTGTTCATCAAATGTCTCCTGGTCGTGACAGGCTCTCTCCCAGAGCTGTCAAATGTGTGTTTGTTGGTTATTCCAAGACCCAAAAAGGATATTGTTGCTATGACCATGTTTGACGAAGATACTATGTTAGTGCAGATGTCACCTTCTTCGAGTCCATTATGTATTTTTCCCCCACAGGTGACAGGCTTATTCCTTCAGAGGATGGAGAAGAGGTATATATGCCTCTTCCTCCGTCATTATCACCTACGACATCACCTCCACCACCACAACCCCCACCGCTACCTCCACCACCACCACCACCTTCTCCACCGCCATCTCCACTGTCTCATACTTTCTTTCTGCAAGTTTACCAGCGACGGCCCCATGCTCGTGTGCCTCCTACGTCCAAGGTTTTAAATCTCGATTTCGATTTCGTTTCGAGATGCTGAAAAACGAGACAATTTCGAAATTTCGACGAAATTTCGCCAATTTTGGCCAAAATCGACCTAAATTTGTGAAGGAAGGGTATATATCGAGATTTCGATTTCGGTTTCGGTAGGGTGTCGAAACCGAAATTTCGCCGAAATTTCTGCGAAATTTCACGAAATTTGAAACACTACCTCCGTCATCCAGCACGCCCAACGTATGTACTGAACATTTGAGTTCTTCTGATGAAACTGGTGATTTGCATGTACAGACTGAGGTACAGGACGTGGATACTATGTCTTCTACACATGCTAAGGATCTGGATATGGCTATTGCACTACGGCCGCAGAAACGGGCATGTACTATGCATCCTATTGGTTCTCATGTTTCCTTGCGGCGTCTTTCCAAGGATTTTCAGAGATTTGTTGTGGGATTGTCTACCGTGGAGATACCACGGTCATATCATGAGGCACTACAGAGCAGTCAATGGTGTCTAGTTATGGAGGAGATGGAAGCCTTACAGTCACGAGGTACGTGGAGCCTTGTCCATGCTCCACCAGGTGCATCTGTTGTTGGCAGCAAATGGGTATTTACTGTGAAGCATCGGACTGACGGTACAGTAGACAGATACAAGGCCAGGTTGGTTGCTCGTGGATTCACCCAAACCTATGGGGTGGATTATCAGGACACTTTTCCTTCTGTTGCACGTCACTCTACCCTGCGGATTCTTATTATTGGTGTTGTAGTTCGTGATTGGCCACTTTTCCAATTAGATGTCAAGAATGCTTTCTTGTATGGAGACTTGTAGGAGGAGGTTTACATGCAGCAGCCACCTGGGTTTGATGCTGAGGGGGAGTCCAGTATGGTGTGTCGTCTTCATAAGGATATAAATGGCCTTAAGCAGAGTCCAAGGGTTTGGTTTCAAAATCTCTCAAAGTTGATTGAACAGAAGGGGTTTGTCAGATCCACTGCAGATCGTATTCTTTCTGTTAAGAGAAATCAAAGGTATTGTAGTTGTTTTGGTTTATGTTGATGACATTGTTATCACTGGCAGCGATGAACAGGGCATTTAAGCAGTTAAGGATTTCTTTGGACAACAGTTTGTTACCAAGGACCTTGGCACGCTTCGTTACCTCCTTGGCTTGGAGTTTGCACAAAATCAGCAGGGTATGGTTATGACGCAAAGGAAGTATGTTACTGATCTTCTATCTGAGACAGGCATGACAGGATGTAGACCAGCTACTACCCAAATGGATTCTAATGCTAGGCTCTTTGATGATGACTCTGAGAAGGTGGACAAGAGACGATACAGAGAGATGGTAGGGAAATTATTATATGTTACTATTACCAGGCCTGATATATCTTTCGTTGTGAGCAAAGTGAGCCAGTTCATGGAGCAACCCAGGCAGGCACACATGGATGCAGTGTGCATGATTTTGAGATATTTGAAGTCATTTCCAGGTGCAGGTCTTCTTTTTAGAAGAGATACGTCTCTCACAGTTGCTGGGTGTGTAGATGCAGATTATGATGGGTGTCCTAAGGACAGGAAGTCAACTTCAGGCCTCATTGTGTTTGTTGATAGCTCATTGGTCTCATGGAAGAGTAAGAAACAAACTGTTGTTGCTCGATCTAGCGCTGAATCAGAATATAGGGCCATGGCCCAAGGGAGTACAGAAATGATGTGGATCAAGTCTGTCCTGACTGATCTAACGATTGAGATGTCTCTTCCTATGCATCTCAAATGTGATAATCAAGCAGCCTTGTTCATAGCTAATAATCCAGCATTTCATGAGAGAACAAAGCACGTTGAGGTAGACTGTCACTACACTCGTGATTTGATCCAAAAGGGGCTTATTTCAACGTCTTATGTTGCTTCTAGTGACCAGATTGCAGACATGTTTACCAACGCTCTTGCAAGAGGTCCTTTTCATCACTGTTGTTCCAAGCTGAGCATGATAGATATATATGCTCCAGCTTGAGGGAGAGTGTTAAGATACTTCTGTTATGATGTCTTTATCTATATTATTTATTTCTCTTGTCCTGTTTATATAAATTTACCTTTTGAGCTTTTCTCCTATATAAGAGAGCTCTAGGGTTAGATGGAATATAACTTTTTCTTTTCCTTCCACAAAACCAATATTCATCATCGTCGATTGCAGGCAAGGTTGCAAAAGTCGGTAATCGGTACTCGGTGGGCTGGGTCACTGACTAAGGATTAATCGGCAGTCGGATGACTAATCGGATTTAGTCGGACTTGAATCGGCATTGATGTTTATGATTATTTTAAGTATATAACTCATTTTTATACATATATTTACAAAGATTTTGTACATTTTTATACTACCATAATAAAATAAAAGAAGTAATTGAGTTTAAATAAAACATTAAGCATATTATAATAAATTTGCTTATAAAAAAAAGTAAAACATTAGCAAAAAATGGTCGATTAGTGTAGCTAGTCGAAATTAGTCGGTACTCGGTCGCCCACCCCACTGACTAGACTAGTCGGACCTACTAATTGGGTCAGTCGGGCAACTTTTACAACACTGATTGCAGGCAAAGCTCATGGTTGGTGCAGATACCCACAAGGACCCCCTCGAACGAATGGTGTTGATCCCTGTCGACCAAGTCGATCTTTCGTCGAATACTCACGCCACTGATCCCTTGACGAGCTTGCACAAGTCGCGGTGTGTCCCTCCCCGATGGTTGATTCCCCCGCATACGAAACAAGAGATTACATTACGACAAATCTCCGTAACGTGGACAACCTCGCTACACTTGAAGCATACGTGCCATCGTGCCTAAGCATGCCCCTTCTCAGCCTCTTCTCTCGTCTGTTGAATCGGACACCACCTTGCCACTAGAGACCTCTTATCAAGTCCTCTCCCTTGCAATGTACGACCAAGATAAAGACCCTAACCTCCCTCTCTCCTAGTTGAAGTCACCTTGTGCCACCCACCTCTAACGGCATTCATATTTGAGCAAGCCAGAATATCAATATACTATCATCAAACTTAAATGAGATATCGATATCATCATCACATCAAAGAAAATTCATATGGGCATCTCGACATCTATTTGCATACTTTATCGCTGTTAGAGTTACTAGATTTACTTTTATGTTTGTAACCCTTCGGGTTCCGTGACCCTTTTGGTCCTGTAACCCTCTGTGACCCTTCAAGTTCCGTAACTCCTAGTGACCCTTCAGGTTCCGTAACTCCTCGTGACCCTTCAGGTTCCGTAACCCTTGTACTCTCTAGGGTTTTCTCTATATAAGAGACCCTCATCTGATCTCATTTTTTCCTCTTCTCAACATGGTATCAGAGCAACGGTCCAAGACCAAAGCCTAATACCCTAAATCCACCCCACCACCGGCCCTCTCTCCGCCGACAAGGAGAGAGGGCTGGACCTCCTGCATCGCCCGTGTGTTCCATGGTCTCACGCAAGGCAATCCAAATCTCCAGCAGCACCTAAAGTGCCGCCCAAGGCTCCATCAATTCCATCCGCACCTCCTGCATTGCCGACCTCGCCAGGAGCCCTCCCCTCCAATAGCCCTTGCTTCACCATGACTTATTTCTCCCCATACTACTACTCAGATCATCTGTCTTCATCGAGCATCGACTTCTTCGTCAGGGCATATACTTCTTCTTTTACGACCCAACTACTACTCCGCGCTGGACTTCTTCTACAGCGATTCTTCTCCAGGCACGACAGAGATATGTTCCGGTGACCTGCAAGCACGACAGAGATACGTTTCGGTGACCTGATATCGCAGCGACTCTACAGGCATGGCAGAGATACGTTCTGATGACCTGAAAGCCGCAGACCCGTCCTTGAGCGAGGTCTTCTACCAGCAGCGGACATTTATTCTTATGATGCTTCGTGTGAAGATGTGGTGTATACTTTTTTTTGTTACAAACTGTAGCTTTCTCAGCTCCAGCTTGAGGAGGAGTGTTAGAGTTACTAGATTTACTTTTATGTTTGTAACCCTTCGGGTTCCGTAACCCCCCGTGACCCTTTGGGTCTCGTAACCCTCTGTGACCCTTCAAGTTCCGTAATTCCCAGTGACCCTTCAGATTCCATAACCCTTGTACTCTCTAGGGTTTTCTCTCTATATAAGAGACCCTAACTCTATGGAATAAACATCTCATCCATTCGTCTCTCTTCTCAACAATCGCCATAGTGAATGGAAAATTATAGAAGGGGACAAGCAAAAATGCTCCTTAACCCCGATCCATGTATTCACAACAAATGTATATGTTATGAGAGCCTTGAAACATGGACGGCATGCCTCACTCAATTTTTTACTACATGGGGATGTCCATTTCTTCCACAACTACAGGACACGAACAACATGATGCTCTCCGTCAAATGGGGAAAAGTGGAGATTGAAGATATATTGATCATGTATAACATATTTTCTCGACTTTAGGCCTCAAAATCAACCCCTTGAAGTCGATGTTGGTACCATTGCGTAGCAAGATGATCCCACAATTGTTCAAATGGCACAGGTTTCCATCAGTCATGTTCTCCTATTATGACACAAGGCCTTAAAAGTCGATTTCACTAGTATATCGACAGCCTCAAGATGAAATTGTTCAACAAAAATGTGTTGCGTTCCAATCTTGTGACTGCGTCCGCTTTCTCCTTAAAAAATCGGCAGCCTCAAGAAATGAAATATCTACGAAATTTTACTGAAATTTGGCCGATCTTTCGTCATTTCAGACAACACGTGAAAATGCCAGAAAGTTGATATTTCGTCGATATTCCGGCCATTTTGTCGATATTTCGTTGAAAGATGAGAAAAAGAAAGGTGTTGGGTTTCCATTTCGCCAACTCGATGAATCCCAAATTTCAGCAGAATTTTTAGCAAAGTCAACAAAATTTGAAGCCATGTCAAGGCAAAATGTTTGCTTATGTAAAGAGGTTGTTTACTAAGGCCACCGATCTTTGGTCTTTTAGCATGGCATTATAAAAACAATCCCCAGACGAGGATATCCATTGGTTCTTTAATGATTGGTCAAGCACCGGAGTCGTGGGCAAGAGGTTCCCAAGACTCCACGTCCTTGTGGCCAATCTATGGGTAATACTTGCACTTGGGGGAATGAAAAGGGTTAAACTTCCACTATTTCATCTTTGCTTTCAGACCTAAACACTAGGGAGCTCCTCGAGTTGCTGAAGTTGGAGGAGGGATTTGCACCGACCATGGGATCAAATTTCGGCGAAATTCAGTCGAATTTCGGTCGAATTTCAGTTTCGGTGAGTGGCCAAAATTCGGCTGGAATGGCCTATATCGGCCGAAATTTGGGGGCTCTAGTACAAAAACTGACCGAAATTTCGGTCGAATTTCGGTCGAAATTTCGTTTAGGTCACTCACTGAAATGGTGATCGAAATCGAAATTTAAGACCTTGGCACCGACTCTAGAGGTGATGGAATACCAAATGATGGTGGGATTGTGATTTTTCGATAGCTCAACCTTTGGATACTAATCTATGTAGCCCTTTGTCTTTTTAAAAACAGATTGGACTAGATTATTAGCATTGGGAAAATCGTCTGAAACAAAAAAAATCATAATCAGTATGGACTTAAATTTTGGTAAAACTCGGTGAAATTTCGCTCCAAATTATGTTTCATATGTTGTTGATATTGACCCACCCATGCTTTCCATTTCCATGATTTTGCCCAATATATAGCCTGATATCGACCCGCTCGTGCTTCACCTTGGTAACTTTCCAAGATTTCACCTAATATCACATGCCATAACCTTTTTTTTTGAAAAGGGGAGTGATGTCGAGGAAATGCCCACCCAGATATTTGTTACATAACTTTATGATTTTTTGAAAGAGTTGTTTATATTGCTTGTTTAGTGAGGCCTATTCCTATAATAAGATGCTTGAGATCTAAGCATATCAAGAGGCCTCATATAACTATGAGGAAAGTATATACCAGTATTGCATTTTTTTTGGAGGTACCAGTAGTTTGCAAAGGATTATTTGTGATAATAGCGGACCCTCATGGTAGATTGGATCTGGTTAAAATCTGGGCATATTTTTTTAGAAAGTAGGGCATGTTTTTTTTGAAGATACCAGGAGTTTCGAGGTACCACATGGGTAAATTAGATCTGGTTGGATGCAAAGGTTTCATGTGGCAGACCCACATAAATTGGGAAGACGCCTTCCCTCATGTTGCTCTTGTAGTTGATTTTCCATCACCAACCGAATGTTTAGTCAACGCGCGAAAGATTAGTTAACCATTAGAGCCTATGAAAACCACTTAAGAAAATATACAGTCAATAATGAGTGATTACTCGAATAAATAGAATAAAAGATAACATGTAGAACCTGATTGGAACTCATGAGGTATAAGTGGAAGCCTGTAAGTCCACCGACAAACCATAACGAAATGAAACAATATGCCATAAGGACTACTGAAGCAGGAGATTTTCTTATTGCTTTCCAAACTGTTGGATAGTCCTCATCCATGAGGAATTTAATATATAAAGCCGACATCGCAAATACGTAGATGCAAAGAAGAGTCGATGAGGAAACAAACATGAAGAAATAACGGTAGTTTCTCTGCAATATACAAATGTAATCACATAAATTAGCAATATTTTAGTAAGAACAGATGACATAAATCGTAAAATCGTTCTTTTCATAGCGCAACGTGTAAGAAAAATAATGCATTCTTGGGGTGAACACCTATGAGTGTCTCCCCCTTTCTTGGCTTCAAAAAAAACGTGCAAGAAAAATGAATTGTCAAACGATCATTCGTTACATGGCAAGCAACCAAAAAAAGTATTGACATTCCAGAGTTGAAGCCAATATACTGATAAAATATCAACCAAGTGGTAAATTGCCAGGTAGGAACCATGTTGGCATATAACATGTGTAACAAAACAATTGAATTGGCATACATGTAACTTAGAAATAATTTTCAGTCAGAATCTCTACAGACGATGTAACCTAATTCTTTTCTTTTAACCATAAGGTTACAGCAAAAGAGTTCCATCATAAGCCATGCTTCTATGAGAAAATTAGCCAAAGATATTGAAGGATCGCTTAGATGTGTTCTATATTGAATTGGGTAACATACCAGTCCAATGCATTGTCCAACCCAAGGACAATGATGATCAAACCGTTCCACACAATTGTTGCAGATTGAGCAATGAGAGCAACGTGGAGGACGAAAAACCATGCAAGTCTCACAGTATTTCACCCTTACTAGCTTACCATTGACCAAAACCTCTTTGGTGCGTTGAAATTGTAAGCTAGGCGTAGATGTATTGTAATTAAGCTCCTCCTCAGGAGGGTGTGAAGCACGTGGAACAATACCCGGATCTCGGGCCGACGTCAAAAGCAGCAACACCAATACCTGATGAAAAAATCACGCCATAGCATCAAATGAATAAGAGTACATTCACAGGGAAAAATCATTTAACAGTCATAGGAGTCCGGAACTTTCAACAGTAATTATAAGCATAACTTCCAATTAACTCTCAAATTTAACTTCTATAACATTATTTTATATTTAAGGGAAGTGAAAAGATAACAAGTATATTAGTCACCAAGAAAAGAAAAAATCGAACGAATTTCCAAATGACTTATGTTGGGAAAAAATAAGAGTTGTGTTTATTCCTTAAGCCCTAGACTCTCTTATATAAGGAGAGGCCTATGGGCAAACTACATACGGTAGACAAACGAAAAGAACAATAGATAAAAGATACAAGAACATAAAATAAACTTCTACACTCCCCCTCAAGATGGAGCATAGATATCTATCATGCTCATCTTGGATAAGCACTTCTGGAAGGAACCCCGAAGTAAAGCTTTGGTAAGAATGTTTGTCATTTGGTCTCCTGAGCTGACATGGGTAGTAGAAATGAAGCCTTTCTGGATCGTATCACGGATATAATGGCAATCAACCTCAATGTGCTTTGTCCTCTCGTAGAATGCAGGGTTATTTGCAATGAATAATGCAGCATGATTGTCACATTTTAGTGACATGGGAAGAGGAACATCTATATGTAGATCTGTCAGAGCTGCGCGAACCCGCATCACTTTTGCACATGCTTGGGCCATAGCTCTATACTCCGATTCAGCATTGGATCTCGCAACTACTGTTTGCTTCTTACTCTTCCATGAGACAAGTGACTCCCCAACAAATATAGCAAAGCCTGATGTAGACTTCCTATCTTGTGGGCACCCTGCATAATCTGCATCTGCGCATGCTGAGATAGTAATAGTGCCCTCCTTCCTAAACATCAATCCTGCACGTGGAGATGACTTAAGATACCTTAGTATCATATGTATAGCGTCCATGTGTACCTGAAGAGGTTGCTCCATGAACTGGCTCACTTTATTTACTGCAAATGAAACATATGGTCTGGTAATAGTAATATAAAGAAGCCTCCCTACCAGTTCCCTATATCTTCTCCTGTCAACCTCCTCAATATCGTCATCATGCATCTTCAGGCTTGGATCCATGGGTGTAGAAGCAGGTCGACATCCAAGCATATCTGTCACTTAGCAAGTCAGTGACATATTTCCTCTGAGTTATCACGAGTCCTTGTTCATTTCTAGCAAACTCCAATCCCATGAAATATCTAAGTACTCCTAGATCCTTGGTTACGAATTCACGGCTCAAGAATTCTTTTGCTCTTTTTATTCCCTGCATATCATCTCCTGTAATGAGTATATCGTCAACATACACCATAATGACAGTCGTACCTCTGGATGTCCTCTGTACAAAGAGAGAATGGTCTGCATTTGACCTTTTGAACCCTTGCTTCTCAAACAAATCTGAGAGCTTCTGGAACCAAGCTCTCGGGCTCTGCTTTAGGCCATAGATTGCCTTATGAAGCCTGTATACATGTACACACTTCCCCTCAGCAGTAAACACAGGTGGTTGCTGCATGTAAATTTCCTCCTGAAGATCACCATATAAAAAGGCATTTTTGACATCTAATTGAAACAGGGGTCAATCTTGAATCACACAACAGATAAAAGAATCTGTAAGGTAGAATGACGAGCAACTAGAAAAAACGTGTCAAGATAATCTACCCCGTACGTCTGAGTAAAGACCTGAGCAACCAGTCGAGCCTTGTACCTATCAATACTGCCATCTGCATTTTGCTTCACCGCAAAAACCCACTTGCAACTCACAATAGATGCCCCAATAGGAGCTGGAACAAGGCTCCAAGTACCTCTCGACTGAAGTGCGACCATCTCTTCCTCCATAGCCAGACGCCATCTACTATCAGCTAATGCCTCCTGGTGAGTCCGTGGAATGTTCACAACGGATAAAGCAACTAGAAACCTCCTAAAATATCATGTCAGACGCTCAAAGGTAACATGAGAGGCAATCGGATATGAAGCGCATGGCCTCTTCTGCTTTCTCAGTGAAATTGGCAAATCAAGTTCTGCATCAGTTGTACCACTGTGTCATCCCCTACATGCTCCTGCTGAGAAATACCATCAGTCCCATCATGAGAATTAATGTTATCAGAATAAACCTGAGGTATGCTTGATGATTGACCATGATCATGAGCAGGGGTTGGCCGTCGACTGTAGTGGTGTGGTAGAGGAGGAACCAAAGATGTGGAAGGTGGTAGAGGTGGTGGCGTTGGTGGAGATGGTGGCGATGGTGGGGACGGTGGTGTAGGAGCTTGTTGTGGTGCATACAAGGGTGGAGGAGGAATATAGATCTCATCATTTATGTTTGATGGCACCAACATGTCACTTGTAGGAGAGAAAAACATGACTGGCTCAAAAAACGTGACATCTGCACTGACGTAATATCTTCGACATAACGGATCATAGCAACGATACCCCTTTTGAGTCCTGGAATACCCGACAAAAATACATTTGACAGCCCTAGGAGAGAGCTTGCCAATCCCAAGAGACAACTGGTGAATGAATGCCACGGAACCAAAGACACAAGAAAGAAAGAACAATTCCTTGTCAGGAAAGACAAGAAAGAAAGGTATCTTCTCCCTCAACACAGACGAGGACATGCGGTTAATGAGATAACTTGCAATGAGAACCGCATCGCCCCAGAACAAGTGTGGAGCAGAACTCTGGATAAGAAGCGTACGAGTGACATCAAGAAGGTGGCGGTGTTTTCTTTCCGCGACACCATTCTGTTGGGACGTGTAGGCACAAGACGTTTGATGAAGAATGCCATGGGATGAAAGAAATTGAGATAATGTTCGAGAACAGAATTCAAGGGCATTATCAGTTCGCACAATTTTGATAAAAACAGAAAAAATATTCTGCACTTCTTTAATAAAATTCATAATAGTGTTGCCCGCTTCAGATTTATTCGTTAACAGGAAGACCCAAGACAAACGACTAAAATCATCCACAGCAACTAAATAGAACATGTGTCCCTGATGATCGGGAACACGACTTGGATCCCAAATATCAATATGAAAAAACTCAAATGGAGAGCTACTGCTCCGACTCTAACGACTAGGGAAGGCGGACCGATGATGCTTCCCTAACTGACAAGCTTCACAATTAAATGACGAGCGGGGTGAGATTTGGGGAAGGACTTGATGCAGTTTCTGAAACGGAAGATAACCGAAGCGCAGATGCCATATGTAAGGAGAGACAGATCCAGTGGAATGAGATGATGCTCCAGCATAAGGTGTATGGACCAGTCGATACAGCCCGCCTTGCTCGCGGCCATGTCCAATCACGTTGCCCATGAGAATGTCCTGAAACACAAGAGATGATGGGTCAAATATCGCGCAACAATGTAAATCCTTAGTAATCTGACTAATTGACAGTAAATTCATTGAGAAATTACGATCATGAAGCATATTATGCAACTGCATAGAAGGTGTTAAGGTGATCTGTCCCTGTCCTGTGATGGGAGAATGAGTCCCATCTGCTATGACGACTGTCCTTCCTGGGGAAACTTGCTTGTAGGATGTGAGTTGGTGTTTATCTCCACACAAATGATGTGTGGCACCTGAATCTACAATCCATTCTGAGGAACCTGAACCCTGGTAGAAAGTAGAAGTATGAGCACTACCTGAGGTACTAGCTTCTGCAGTAGCAACAACGTCCAGGCTGCTTTCTGAAACAGATGAAGGAGTACTGGTTGGAGGCATGATATCTCGCAATCGAGACATAAGTTCATCATATCGTGGATCTAATGCATGTGTAGCACCCTGATGCTGAATCTGTTCTGTTGCACGGGCAGATGCTGGGAAACCATGCTTGGAGTAGCATGTATCTTTTGTATGACCAGTCCGATGACAGTAAGTACACTGTGATCCACGATCACGGCCACCCCTACTCGTCCACGAAACTGAGATGGATTGCCTCTTCCGCGAGAGGCAGCCATAGCAGAAGAATTTGGCACACTAGCAGGGGTCGAGACGTTGATTCAGCTCAATCTCTGAAAAGCCTCCTCCATTGGAGGGATAGTAGCATCAGCCAGAATATGAGATGAAGCAGCCTCATACTGTGAGTCAAGAGAGGCTATAAAAACTCCCACCACCGTGGCATTCCGATATGTCTCTAACTGCTCTGGAGTAGCTGTGAGAGGCATGAAGCTATGAAGCCTCTCAAACATTCCCCGCAATGCAGTGTAGTGAGCATGCAGGGGTCGACCATTTTGCTTTATCGTGAAGATGTCATGCTGGAGTTGCAGGATTTTCGTCTCAATCTTGGCTTGAGAATACGTGGCAGCAAGAATATTCCACATGGCTTTGGCAGTGGGTTGGTGCAAGACATCATTAGCAATTTCTGGAATCAGATTACCAGGCAACCAGACCTAAGCATATGCATCATCAGCCTCCCATGAGGCATACAACCCAATTTTCTCCGCTGGCTCGTCCTCTGTAAGAATATGTTTCTTACCCATCGATTTCATTAGGCTCATGAACTGCATAGCCCATAACTCGTAGTTAGATCCATCCATCTTCACAATAGACGCAGGACCTCTGAAGGCGCCTGTAGTGGGGATCTCTATCTTGCTTTTTGACATTTTGACTGGAGAAAACTGGGGTTGTGGACCAGATAAACTTTGATCTACATTGACATGACTAGGTTTAGTTGCACGTGTAGACCTTTACGCAACCTAATCCATCAACCTGGAAGCGCGAGAGAGGAGCCCCTTATGCAGACAACGGCCGAACCCTAGGGGCAGCGGGACCCTAGGGACAGTGGCAGCAGACCACAGCCGAAGCCTTGGTCACGGAGAAGGACGGCGTGTGGAGGGGGTGGAGGAGGGGGCGCGTGTGAAGGAGGGTTGCGCGTGTGGAGGGCGACGCGCTTGGAGTGTGACGCGCGCGTGGAGGGCGGCGCACGTGGAGGGCAGTGCACGGAGGGCGGCGCGCGTGGAGGGCGGCGCACGTGGAGGGCGGTGCACGAAGGGCGGCGCGCGTGGAAGGCGGCGCAGGGCTTGAAGGTGGAGGGTAGGTTTAGGGTTCAGTACGAGAGCTCCGGTCTAGGACCGCCGCTCTGATACCATGTTGGGAAAAAATAAGAGTTGTGTTTATTCCTTGAGCCCTAGACTCTCTTATATAGGGAGAGGCCTATGGGCAAATTACATACAGTAGAGAAACGAAAAGAACAATAGATAAAAGATACAAGAACATAAAATAAACTTCTACAACTTCTATTGTTGAAAAGAAGAAATTGCTTTATAATAAAGCCCTATTCTACATACATAATTATTTCTTGTTACATAGATACAGAAACTCCATCATAGTAAGGTTCTGCCATTTTATTGGCAGCAAGGTATCCAGAAGGGTTTGGAAATAGTTTGATCAAATTCTCAAGATTCTCTTGCGGCCCATCTTGCGCAATGGTCAAATGGCAGTGCAGTGCAAGTCAATAAGGGGCTGAAGCAGTGGTTGCCCCGGATTTTCCATAATCAGACTGCAGATCTCCAACTACGGATATCATACTCGTCTTTGTTGCACCCTCCTGCCCATGTAACTTGACAAAGACTGAGTGGGCAATCTTACACAGTCGCTAGGAGTACATATGGATCGGATTGGATCGTATTTTAGCTTAATCCATGTACAATCCAACCTCAACGGATTTTTGTTTTTCGAAACCAGACCAATTCATCAAATATCTAAATCCAATCCAATCCATCAGATTACGAATTGGATCAGATTTTTACACTTACATCTTCCTACTCAATAGTCTACTTTTGCATGTTTATACTTTATTGAATATTTTTAAAGAAAAAAATCACATAATTAAATTAAAGTTGAAGAACTCCATTAATCCATTATAAAAAGTTGAAGAACACATAATCAAACTAAATGATTATATTGAATTTGAAATTTAGGTTTTTCTAATAAATAATGAATTAGTTTGTTTTTGGCAGTTGATTTTTACCAAATTATTCAAATAAAAACAATACAAGTTACCAAATAAGGATACGAAGACAAGTTAGATAAATAAAAATTCGAGATATGTGATCGGATATTGATGAAGTCAATGATTAACTTAGAATGTTAAGCTATGCCAATTCACAATCACTTGCAAGAACATCCTTCAAGGCTCTATAATATATCATTAAAAAATAAGAATCATGGAACATTCATACTCAATTGAGTATGCAAGACAAAACTAAATTCAATATAGTCCACCGGTTAGGCATCATGCCTCTCATTTAAAATGGATTTGAAATGGAATTTATTTGTAAGATTATGTCTATCGTCAAAATATGCAAATTCTATGAAAAATATGAATAAAAAATGTATGTCACTTTAAAAATGGAAGGAATGAAGTAATGCATATTTCTTCTTACACTGGGTGTGACATTTGATCATGTAATTGATCCAAGTTCACCATGAAAATAAGGTTGCAAGCTGTAGCAAGTAAAAGGTAAGAAGCAATAGGGTCAAAAATATCTAACAAATGTACTGGGCAACAGTCTCAAATCTATTTTATCTTAACGAAGATCATAAAAGTGGTAGCATATTGATGCCAAATGGTATCGTGTAGGAGGAGAGTATGTTGTTTGAGATGTGCGTCAACATCACGAGGAAGGAGTGGTGGCATTATGTTGGAGGGGAGGGGGAGGCATCATCGTAATGGACTGATAGGGAATTGGAAGGAATATTGGCGGTCAATAGTGATATGAGAGAGAGGGGGAGGGAAATGGGAGGGGAATGACTGAACATGGATTACAATTTTACAAGTTATAGTCATACTTTATTATTTTAGAGATTTAACATTTGCCTTTCAAGAGAGGAGATATGGTGATATGAAGAGGATTTGTATGCGTCCGTGCGTGCGTGCGTATACATGCGCATGTGTGGATCAACGGATTAATGGATTATATCGGATTGGATTTTTATAAAGATCCATTCCAATACATACTTTAACGGATTTCAAAAATTCCAATCCGAAATGATCCATTAGAATGATAAAACTAAACCAAACCTATCCAATAGCATCGGATTGGATCGGATTATAGATTTTATCTGATATGTGCACCCCTAGTTGCCATGGGAAATTTACCCACCCAGTGATTATGAAATAATACCACGGACTCACGGAGACTAACCTATGGTACATCCACACTCCCCAAAATGCATCTACTGATTCCCATTAAGTATAACAGTAAAAGAAGTGAAGAAGAATCTGTTAGAGTATGTGTCACTTATCATGTAAGATGGGTAAATGGATCCTTCCAAGATCCATTTACCACATCAAGGAGTTTAGTCCCACATCTACTCGTGCTGGAGCTTGCAGGGTCTGAGGAGGCTATATAAGAAGCCTCATACCTCCTGTATCAGATGAGAAAGTCAATAGACACATATGGCCTTTTGAGGCCTTTTCCCGTAGTTTCATCCTGCTCCTCATGGAGTAGGGTTCCACGTAAAATCCCGGTGTCCCTAAATATTTTACTTCTTTTCTCTGATATTCGCTTCTGCATTATATTTTCTAACATGGTATCAGAGTCATGTTTATTTTCTAACATGGTATCAGAGCGAGTTCGATTCTCGAGGAATTTATGTTGAAGATTTATTTTTGTAATTTGTTCGACATTCGATTATATCATTTGATTATGTTCCAAGATATGTTCATATTGTTCAAGTTCAAGTAGATTCTATGGTTTCTTATGAAACCCTAATTTCTACGCATCTCGAAGATCATCATCGAAGGTTTGAAGATTCGTGGTGAGCAAGATTCCTGTGGGTCATTTCTGAAACCCTAATCAGGGTTCCTGTTGGAACCCTAATCCAGAAGCACTACAGATTTGCATACGCAGGCCTCGCACAACCCCAGCTCCTCCATCGCACAGGTGGCATGCATCTCCCATACATGCTCCAGGCGAAGGACATCCAACCTTAATATCCCCTGCCGGCTACGCTACCGCCCTCCATCTCTGAAGATCAACAGCAGCCGACCGAGCCCTAAGGAGTGCCCCTCTCCTTCATGAACTCCAAGCGGAGCTCGAGATCCGTCTCCAAGCGGTGCTCCAGTGGAAGAACCCCCATCGGGGGCGGTAGGTTTTCAAGAGAAGAGCACCCTGGGGAGCCCTAAATAAGCCCCAATTGGGTCGTGTGCATAAAAAATATTTTTTTCATGCTGCTCTTGTAAGGGCCTAAATGGGCCAAAGAAAATTACAAAAAAAGGAGAGAGAGAGAGAGAGAGAAGAGAGAGGCCGGAGAAAAAAATGAACGGTCTATTTTAGAAAAAGGGGGAAGAGTTGGCTTTTAAAAAAGAAGAGAAATAGCTGTAAAAAAGAAAAAAAAGGAGAAAAGCCGAGAAAAAATGAATGATTATCGACTTATGTGATTCACGTTTTCCTCATTTTTCATGTCTTCTCCCAACTTTGTCGGTGTCATTATGTTCCGACAAGGAGTATTGTGTAGAGTTCTACGGCCATGATGATTCCAGTTCAGATTCAAATTCTCCAGTCAGAGGCATGCCATATTTTCCAGACTCTACAATTCAGTTTCAGACTCTGAGGATTGGTTCAGAGTCGAAGATCGAGGCACTCCATCTTTGAGTGACCCATTTTCTTCGAGTTCTCCAGAGAGAGACTCCTTTTCAGTCGTGCACATGTTTGCCATCATTTTGTATAGTCCCTATCTTTTGTTATTTTGGGCAGAGTTTCATGTGATCCATGGGGACTCCAGAGTAGAGATCGCATTCCATGTGCCATGTGGGCTAGGGTTTTCATGTGGTTTCATAGGGACTCCATAGTAGAGATCCCATTCTCTGAGCTAGTATGAGAGAGACCCAACTCTCCGACGAGGAAACCTTTTCAGACTCCATTCTCCAGTGACCGTGGACTCTGACGAGGATGTCTCCACAACCTTTTCAATCCGGCCCTTTCAGAGATGGAGCAGTTGTCCACATGTTGTGGCAGGTCAGAGTACTCCGACGAGGAGACTCATTTTCAGCTGCAGTGACTCTGACAGGCGCAATACAGAGCACATGCTCTCCAACGAAGATATTCAGTTTGACTCACACTCCAGCCCATTTGTTCCTCCTCACCTGCACGACATGAGAAGCAACGTCCTCGAAAGCAGCCAACAGTTGTGCGCGTTGAGTTGATATTGTATGTAGTGTCTTGTAGTGCGAGTTTGAGATTTCTTTCTGTTTGTCCAAGCTGAACATTGCATGCTCCAGCTTGAGTGGAGTGTTAGAGTATGCGCCACTTATCATGTAAGATGGGTAAACGGATCCTTCCAAGATCTATTTACCACATTCAAGAGTTTAGTCTCACATCTACCAGTGGTGGAACTTGGAGGGTCTGAGGAGGCTATATAAGAAGCCCCAGACCTCTTGTATCAAATGAGAAAGTCAATAGACACATATGACCCTTTGAGGCCTTCTCTTGTGGTTTCATCCGCTTCTCACGGAGTAGGGTTCCACGTAAAATCTCGGTGTCCCTAAATATTTTATTTCTTTTATCTGATATTCACTTCCGTATTATATTTTCTAACGTAGTATCAGAGCCATGTTTATTTTCTAACAAAACCAATGTTTCTTAATTATTGCATCATAACTAGCAAGAGGTAAAAGCTTTAAAGAAAAAAAGAAAATGCATTATTACAACACATGGCTATCATCAGTACGATTTACAATAGAAATTTCTTTGCTTCTTCCCAAGTCCTACTTGCTATAATGAATTGTCACTATATAAATTATATGTAAGCCAAAAGTTGGCACATGTAGCATTACTATTATTCACGCATAATAACTAGGTCACAAAGTAAAGTATGAGCTAAATAGCCCAATAGAATGTGCAAGTAGGTAATCACGGTAAAGTAAGGTAAGGCTCAAGGTAAACAATTAAGCAGCAAATTACTCGAGTAACAAGAGAAACCCCACCCTTGGTTTCTTATGTGCTAAGAATTTTCCCAGTTTTCAATAATAGATTTCCCATTTGTCAACAGCACATTAGTCATACATGAGACTCATTGGACAAGCATCCAATACTATAATGGAAAATTCAAAAACCACAACTACAGGGAAGTAAAGTAACAACTGCATTCAGAATATTATTATCATAAGTTAAAAAGTTCTGTGTACATAAAATCACAATCCTAATTGTCATGAGTGTACATGTACATCAAGACCAAAAAAAAGTCGTAAAAGAAAAGCTTTGAACAACAAAAACTAAAAATGTGTAGGGTAGGAAATCGAATGTCTAGACTAAAAGTCACCAACCCCTAACCTTATGTTAGTTTTTCAAAAATAATGGTGTGGGCACCTAAAACATGGTGCACATTCGAGCTATATATTCATAAATTCAGGGTCCGATCTATCAAGGGTGTTGGGAAAAAATGAGAGAATTGTTTATTCCTGTGGACCCTAGGCTCTCTTATATAGAGGAGAGACTTATGGGTAAATTACATATGATAGACACGAGAATAAGAAAATATGAAGTACAAATACATAAATATATATATCTACACTCCCCCTAAAGATGGAGCATAGATGTCAATCATGCTCAGCTTGGATGAGCATTTCTGGAACGGTCCCCTAAGCAAAGCCTTGGAAAAATATACGTCGTTTGATCCCCTGAGCTGATATGAGAAGTAGAGATAAGTCCTTTCTGAATCATGTCCCTCGTGTAGTGACAGTCCACTTCAATATGCTTGGTTCTCTCGTGAAAAGCCGGATTGTTTGCAATGAACAGGGTTGCTTGGTTATCACATTGTAATTGCATAGGAACGGATACATCTATATGTAAATCTGCTAGTACAGCACGAAGCCACATCATTTATGTACTTGCTTGTGCCATAGCTCTATATTCAGACTCGGTGTTGGATCTGGCTACAACAGTTTGTTTCTTACTCCGCCAAGAAACAAGAGAGCTACCAACAAAAATTGCAAACCCCGGCGTGGACTTCCTATCCTTTGGACATACAGCATAATCAACATCAGCGCATGCAGAAACAGTGAGTGTTCCCCCCGTTTTGAATAATAAGCATGTACCTGGAGAAGACTTTAGATATCTCAAAATCATATATACAGCATCCATATGTACCTGTCGAGGTTGTTCCATGAATTGACTCACTCGACTGACTACAAATGAGATATATGGTCTAGTTATAGTAACATAAAGAAGCTTCCCAACTATTTCTTTGTATCGTTTCCTGTCCACTTCTTCTGTATCATCATCATATAGCCTCATGCCAGGATCCATAGGAGTGGTAGCCGGCTGACATCCAATCAATCATGTCTCAGCTAGCATATCTGTCACATACTTCCGTTGTGTCATCACAAGACCCTGTTGATTCCTAGCAAATTCTAGCCCCAAGAAGTATCGTAAGGTGCCAAGGTCCTTAGTAACAAACTGTTGTCCCAGAAAATCTTTTTCCCTTTTTATCCCCTGCATGTCGTTACCTGTGACTAATATATCATCAACATAAATCATAATCACCATCATGCCTCTAGGAATTCTCTATACAAACAATGAATGATCCGCATTTGACCTTTTAAATCCTTGCTTCTCAAATAAGTCTGAGAGCTTCTGAAACCATGCCCTAGGACTCTGTTTGAGTCCATTGATTACCTTATGAAGTCTGCAAATCTTCAAATACTCCCCTTCAGCAGAAAAATCGGGAGGTTGCTACATATAGATTTCCTCGTGTAGATCTCCATACAAAAAGGCATTCTTAACATCAAGCTGAAATAGAGACCAGTCACATACCACAGCAACAGAAAGAAGAATCCGTAAAGTAGAATGACGAGCCATGGGAGAGAATGTGTCTAGGTAATCCACGCCATATGTTTGAGTAAAGCCACGAGCAACCAGTCTAGCTTTGTACCGATCTAGACTCCCATCTGCACGGTGTTTAACAGTAAACACCCACTTGCAGCTGACAACAGAGGCCCCAGCAGGAGCATTCACCAGACTCCATGTACCACGTGACTGCAATGCAGCCATCTCTTTTTCCATAGCCAACCGCCACCGACTATCTTTCAAAGCCTCCTGATAATTCCGTGGGATGTCCACAGTAGATAATGCAGTAGCAAATTTCCTGAAATCACCAGTCAAACACTCAAAGGAGACCATGGATGCTAAAGAATAAGATGCACAGCTATGCTTCTACTTCCTAATCGCAATAGGGAGGTCTAGAGTGTCAACCTCTGTGTCCGTACCATGTAAGGAGTCCTGCTCAAGTAAGCTATCAGATCCAATCATAGGAACTATGTTTTCAGAACATACCTCATGCGGGCTAGATGACGAGCGGTGACCATGAACAGATCAAGACGGCGTGTATAGTGGTGCGATAAAGGTGGGACAGGGATAATGGGACCTGGAAGTGGTGGTGGTGGGACAGGGCTAGATGGCGTGTATAATCCATTCTGTCTCCACACAAATGATGTGTGGCACCTGAATCTATAATCCATTCTGAGGTACCTGATCTCTGGTAAAAGCTAGAAGTATGAGCACTACCTGAGGAACTAGCTTCTGCAATAGCATCAACGTCCAAGTTGCTTTCTGAAACAGGTAGAGGAGTACCGGTTGGGGGCATGATATCTCGCAGCCGAGACACAAGTTCATCATATCGTGGATCTACTGCGGGTGGAGCGCTATGATGTTGAATCTGTTCTGCTACACAGACAGATGCTGGGAAACCATGCTTGGAGTAGCATGTATCTTCTGTATGACCAGTCCGATGACAGTAAGTACACGGTGGTCCACGGCCACAACCACCTCTACCACGTGGTCCTCGTCCACGAAAATGAGATGGGCTACCTCTTCCACGAAAGGCTGCCATAGCAGAAGAATTTGGCACAGGAGTCGGGCTTGAGATGTTGATTCGGCACAATCTCCGAAAGGCCTCCTTCATGGGAAGAATGGTAGCATCTGCCAGATTCTGAGAAGAAGCAGCCTCATGCTATGAGTCTAGAGAGGCTAGAAAAACTCCCACCATCGTGGCATTTCGGTATGTCTTCAACTGCTCTGGAGTAGCTGTGAGGGGCTTGAAGATATGAAGCTTCTCAAACATTCCCCGCGGTGCAGTGTAGTGAGCATGCAGGGGTCGACCATTCTGCTTTATCGTGAAGACGTCATGTTAAAACTGTAGGATTTTTGTCTCATTCTTAACTTGTGAATATGTGGCAACAAGAATGTCCCACATGGCTTTGGCAGTGGGCTGATGCAAGACATCGTTCGCAATGTCTGGAATCAAGGTACCAGACAACCAGACATGGGCATATGCGTCATCAGCCTCCCATGAGGCATACAACCATGCCTTCTCCATCGGTTCGTCCTTGGTAAGAATGTGTTTCTTACCCATCGACTTCATTAGGCTCATAAACTGCATGGCCCATAATTCGTAGTTCGACCCATCCATCTTCACAATAGGCATAGGACCTCTGAAAGCGTCTGTGGTGGGAATCTCTTCCATGCTTTCTGTCATGATGATCGGAGATAAATAGGGTTGTAGATTAGATAAACTTTTGGTCTACACTAACATGAAGAGGTTTGGTTGCATGTGTAGACTTACACAACCAAACCCATCAACACGGAGATGCGGTGTAGGTGGCCGAAGTCTTTACCAAGGTGTCGCGAATCCTAGATGGTGGCGAGACCCTCGAGGATGGTGGCGGGACCCGAGATGGCGGAATCGAGGGGTCGCATGGGGCTGTAAGACAGACGCGGTGGTGCCGCTCGGGGGGGCCGCAAGGCTTGGTGCGGCGAGGCCGCGAGGCCTGGTGCGGCGAGGTCGCGAGGCCTGGTGCGGCGAGATGGAGGCGGCGATGCCGCTAGGTACAGCGAGGCGGAGAGCCCAGGGCGACGAGTTGCGAGGCCGCGAGGTGGAGCCCTAGGCGACGGCGGTGGCGAGATGCTTAAAGGTGGGGGATTAGGGTTAGGGTTCGGTACAGGAGCTCCGATCTAGGACCGTCACTCTGATACCGTGTTTGGTAGAAAGAGATGTTTATTACTTGAGCCCTAGGCTCTCTTATATAGGGAGAGACCTATGGGCAAATTACATACGGCAGAGAAAGAGAAAAGAAAGTAGATAAAAGGTACAAAGACGTGAAAAAATATACTTCTACAATCTCTCTTTGTGGGATTCCTTGCATTATCATATCCAAATCCTCCCAAAAATCATGTTTAAACCTTTCATCTAAACCAATTTGCAGTGCATAAACTGAGATGATATTCAATATTTCTTCTTCGAGCACCAATTTTAGCAAAATAATCTAATTAACAAATCTTTGCACCTCAATCACACAATCCTTCAAATCCTTATGAACAACCATTCCAACACCATTTCTACCCTTATTTTTATCTGAATACCAAAGTTTAAAGCATGTCTTCTCAATCTCCCTTGCTTTCTCTCCAACCCATTTTGTCTTTTAGAGACATAATATCTGAATCTTCCTTCTTTCCATCGTATCTACAATCTACATCGATTTGTTAGTTAAAGTGCCAATATTCCAACTACCTATCCGCAACTTCCTTTGCAACCTCTTTTGGATTAACTTCTTTATTCGCATGCGTCCATCATTTTAGTTTGGTATCAGAGATGTGGTGTGAACCCCTCAGGATCCGTGTACCCGTTTACGACACAATTCGCGATATTCCATTTATGACATCGCATTAAAAGCATAGTTTTATGGGGAAATTTTTCGCAATGAATATATTTGCAAGTGATATTCGACATTCACATTCACAACCACAAGATAATAAAGATAAATGTCACCAAGAATTTATTTCATTAACTTTCATTTCATTTTCAACCTGTACAATGTCTGAAAGTATATACAGTATATCCCAAAATCCGACTGAAGAGAAAAGAAGCATATAACATTAACAACCGAACAAAAACTGAGACAAAAAGAATAACATACCGTCTAGTATAGACCTTGTCTTCTGGAACCTTGTATAACTACTGAACAATAGACTCCTTTCCTGCCATGCGTGCAAGGAAGAAAAGGAGTCACAAACGTGAATACAAACCCGTAGTTTAAAATAAATAACAAGTAATTTAATGTGCAAAAGAGAACAAGTAGAAGGGTGGAATAAGTACTATTTACGTCTACTTGCGTAAGTAAAAAGGTAGTCAGGATTGTAAGCATTTCTCATAAACTCCCATTATCCCAACACTTTTCATATTTAACATATTTATTTTGTAATCAAATGTTGATAATTATAGGAGTATGCATATAAGTATATATCTCTATTATTATATTGACCAGATATCAAATCTGTGGATTTGTCGATGTGAAAGATGGAATAGGAATTACTTAATTCCCAAGTTCAATAGGTAGGCATCAAATTCTTAATTTCAATTGTTTCAGATATAACTCTAGATGATGTAGATAAAGATCATGATTCTTGATCTTGGAGATCATGTCGTGGAACTTGATGGCACATGTAAATGCTACTTTCTTGTCATTGAGATCATGTCATGGTTTTCGATAATAGACTGATATGATGATGATGAATTTGATCTTTAATTCTATTTACTCCTTCTAAGTTAGTGGATAGTCTGTGGTCTTGGTCTGTGTGTAACCTCACACTATGACTCTAAGGTATTTAAAAGTACCTTAGGGTTGGGGTGCCTCCGTAGGCATGCGGTGTTGTATAATGCATCCTAACTAAGTTCCCAACACGTCCACTAACTTATAGGGTTTTTGAACCAGATTAAAGTCACTTCTAATCAACTAAATTTTAATTGTGATTTCCTCCAAACCTTCACTGTAACTCTCTCTCAGATGTACTCTCAATGATGTAGATATAGATGTAGATACGAATGATCTGGATGTAGAATCGCCGTCTGTTGGCGAAAGAAAACTCAAGCGGTGAAGAAGCCTACAAATGGCTCTTCCGTCTCGCCCTCTAGTTGGAAGGTCGGTCCAATAGAGGGATAGGTCTACTCCCCAACTACGCCACTGAGACGGGTGAGAGGAACTTCCCGGGAAGTCACTCTAGAAAAACAGCCCGACCGGTAACGGGCAACCGAGCTCGTACGTAAAACTGAAAACCAAGGATCCCCCGCCTGGGTATCCTAAAACAGGGTCAGCGGAATGGTCTAAAGTCGAGATCCCAACGAGGCGTAAAAACACTGCGAGCTCGCGTAAAAAACCGAAAAGGGACTGGGATCCTAGACCCGCGCACTTGGCGGCCGCTGCCCAAACTGGGCTTCCTTTCTTCCGCCCAGGTGAGGGTCACCGCCCCCTCGCACGATCATGGTAAAGATCGCCATGATCGGCATTATTAATTGTCATTACTCATTCACCGTCACATTCACTTTCCTGATTATTCATTCTTTTCTCAATCCTTTCTGTGATATATACTTTACGGATCTTAGATCTTTTGGTTAACAATCTTATTCATAGCGATCAACAGATAGTAGAGAGCTTGGAAGATGATCATGTGTGTTACACATTTTGGAAAGGTTGCACTAACTGTGTGCCGTGCTCTATTGAAGAAACGTTGTTATTTACATTCATGTCAGATCAAAGCAATTCTTTTAGTGTCAGTCTTATATCTTGAATACTAGATTCCTCGTACGGTCAGGTGTAAAAGTCATCAAGACCGGCTCTATTTATTACCATTGATTCGCCATCATACTTACTTGATTCCTCGATCCCCTATGTGGTCAATTTAACAGATCTATATGTCTTATCAATGACTCCATCAATAGTGATCTGTGTTAGAAGATCATATTTGAAAGATTATCTTATGAAGATGATTAGTCCATGGATCACTTGATGTACAACATATCGTGACTAGATTGTAGAGAAGAGGAAATCTACCAGAGTTTATGCCAGGATAGACCTCAAGTACTGGTCAGTGTGAGTTTTTATAGTCAGATGGTATCCCAGTTATGGATAGATTGTACGAACCATTCATACTCCTATCTTATCGAGCCTCAATGTGTATTTGCATAACACCGGAGTTATTAAATCAACGGTAAGGTATTAGATGGATACGTTTGTGTAGGTAATGATGTGGAGGGCTTTCAATCCATGATGCATATTTCATGGTATTCCAGCCGAATCACGACTTAAGATACAATAATAACTTTAACCATTTGTAATCGGAATACTGCTATTACTCGAGCATTCTTAAATCACATTTCTGAAATAACAATCTATTTTCGTGGAGTACTATCTCAGTTCTGAGCTTAGAGTTACCTAGACTACTTCTTCAATAACTTATATATAAAACTTTGTAAAATAAAGCCTACAAGATCAACAACCTTTCCACCTCCAATACCCACTACAATGAACGCTCATGCAACACCAAAAACAAGTCAATCATTACCAATTTATCCAATTTTAAAGGCCAAGTAATAAGTAATACATATTTTATTAAAGTTTATGTTAATATATAAACCGCTTGTTTCAGATTTCATAGAGAAAACTGAAGTAATAGAAAATGAAGTAAAAAAAATTTCTTCTTCCCGACAGTCCCACATTCTAGCCCAGTTTACTCTTCTGCAGTATGCATATGAATTAGATTGATTAGATTTTTATAAATACAGTTTTTTTTTTCACACCATTAATCACTCTTCCGTTAGAATTTTATAACTATACCCTATAACCTCTTCATTTCAGATCAAACGTAGTTTAGCTGAGACATTTCTAGAGTTTAGCCAAACTTTTCCATAAAGAAATTAATATTGTTCAGTACCGAGACTTTAGAATATTATAATTATATTTTCCTTAGTTGAACACATATAATAATATATCCAAGATTATACTGTAGATATCAAGAAAGATATTGAATGAAATGTTAATTCCTTAACTAATCGGATTAGAATATTCAGATGAGAATGAAATTAATATGTCATCAGATTTCCTGGATTAGATCTGAAATTAACGAGCATTTAGGGTGAACCATGTTTGTTAATTGCATGGTACAAAAGTGGATTCAGGATACTATATCAGAGAAGGGAAATAGGTATGAGCTGAGTGATCTCAAGATGTTAACCCAATCAAGATCATCAAGAAAAATGTGTAAAAACACATGCATGGCAGCAAGATGGAGGCTAGGGATTTGTACCTGTTAGATCAGCTTTTGGAGAACAGCAATGAAGTGGCTCCAGATCTTGTAGGAGCAACTGTGGCTGCATGCAGTTGCCCGGTAATGGAGAAAAACACTACCTTTAATAGCTGGAGAAAGTAGCCGATGGTTGTTGCAAAAATTGCAACTGTAGCAGTAGTGAAAAGGGGCAGCAGCTGTTCCTCCAGCACATGAAAACAATAGTAAAAAGAGATTGGGGAAAGGCTTCTCGGTTGGGCTTCAACTTTGGGGAAATTGGAAAGAGCAAGGAAAGGTTGAAGTGGTTATTTATAATAAGAGAGAGGCAACATGTATTTGCCAAATGGAGGAAGAATGAGCCACGTGAGGGCTGCAGCTGCTGTGCAACTGTAGGAAAAAAAATATATTTTTTTTTTAAAACAAAACCACCGAACACTGTCTGCTATTATCTTTAGTTTTAATTCAAATTTTCATTCATTTTTTTTTATACATGTTAATGTCCCAGATTCTTTCAATTTATTATTATTAAAAAAAAACAACCGAACAGTGCCTGTACAGAATTTAAATATATATATATATATATATTTAAACTCTCTTTATTTGTCATATTTCAATTTGACCGTATTCGCGCATCGAATCTCGGATTTCGACGTATAATATCTCGTTTTGATCGTCTCGGGACGACGATCAATATGAGTACCATATTGATATACTTTCGGTTGGGTTTTGAACCCCCAAAATTTTCGGATACGGGTTTTGTTTAAGGTTAAATTTTACGATTTAGAAATATCAAACGACCTCCGATTGACGAACGGTCGATTCCGTTGGTCTTGTATCGTCGAATCGGATCTCTTGACGGTCTCCGTTCGTTTCGCGGTTTCCGAATTTGCGTCGCGGCTTTTCACGGCGCGCGTTACGAAGTGACCGATTTTTGGTCGATTTCGCCCGAACGACTTTTGATTCACTACTAATTGGTCGTTTTGGGTTGTTTAGTATTGACCGATAACGTTTTTGGGTTCATTAGGCCCAAAATCGGACGACTTCGGGTTTGATTGGAAACCGGATGCTACATGTGGCCCTAGATCAGAGGTCTGGTATCCTCTTAATACCCGAAATCCTACACATTGGCCACTCTATCGCATCATTCCCATGCACTCCATCGACAGGGTCTGCACACGGCCAGCACCCTACTGTTTGATCCATAGTGCTGCCCAGAGTCACCTTGCAGGCCCCAACCCTATTACAGTGCACAACCAATGTCGTCACATACTGTGGAGCCATTGTGCAGGACCTAGTACCATCGTGATGCCCCCCAACCAACGATACCGTACGAGTTCCTGTACCTTTGCATGGGCCCCAACGCTACTTAATGGATGCTCTATAGCATTGCCAAGCAGAGTGTTGTTGCCAAGGTTCGAAATCTAGATTTTGATTTCGTTTCGATCCCTCCGGAAATGGAAATTTGGTAAATTTCGACGATTTCGGAGGAAATCTCGGAAATGACTCAAAAAAGTTGTTTTTGACATTTTTGCAAATAAGATCATCCAAGTTATTTAAATAATAAATAACTTACAAATACACACTTATATCCTCACACATACGGCTCATTTATATCCATTAGATCGCACATATCAGTTATATCGGTCATATAGATATTAATGTTGATTGGTGACCAATAGATATAGGAAATGGAGTTCATCCAACTTCTTAAAACAATAAATAACTTACAAATATACAATTATATCACGTGTATCGATCATCTACGACCCTTATATCGCGCATATCGGTCATATCGAATATATCATTGTTAATGTTGATTGCTGACAAATAGATATTGGAAATATAAACAAAATAGCTAAGTTAACCACACTTAGAACACACTTTTGTTCATAACCATATTATATTGATATGTGTTGAATCTTAACATATACATTGATAAGTTTTGAATCTTAACCATCTGATTTGCTAAACCCAGTTGAAGAATCATTGTATGCACCACCCTTGTCACACCATACCCTACCAACATGGGGTTCTCGCTGATATGGATAAATGTCATTGATATGCATAGATATCGAAGAAATATCGTCAATATCGATCAAAATCTGAGACAATTGTACTGAAAACTATCCATTCTGACCAAAATGGCTTGATATGTCGAAATAGCATCAATATTTCAGTTCATCTCGGTTGATGTCCAAGAAAATCGATAGAGGTTGGAGTTTTAAATCGATATCTCCATGGTGTCGAAATTGAAATTTCGGCAGAATTTTGCTAAAATCTCGTGAAATTTGAAAACCCTAATAGGTACGTGTATTACCTACGGACACGTTTGTGTCCATGCACAGCACATGTGTGAATCTTCCATCATTTGTGTGATGATTTTGGTGCAGTCTACGGTGATTTCAAGCATATAAATCCAACCAGCCGACCTCAAAGTGCCTCTGAATTTGATAGGAAAGGTTGTGATTTAAGTTTACACACACAACATATTCCCTACAAGATTGTGTAGATAAAATCAGATTATTCTACCATCCCATTCATGTCCTTCCTAGTCCCCTTTGTTCATAATGGTAGCAGACCAGGTTGATATGCATTTATCTCCATCCTCTAGGGCATTAAAAATTCTGCATACATTGTCAACATGGATGGGACCAACTATAAACGATGGGCAATGCAGTTCATGAGCATTATGGAGAGAAACGATGAAGAATACATCATGACGCAACACAATTCATGTTGGCCGACAAGACGGGAGCAAACGCCTCACGAAAGCAGGACAATGCATGGCCATGTATTTGGCTCTTCGATACCCTTATTATGGAGATAAATGATACTCTACATTATCCTACTAAAAAGGCGGCATGGAACATTCTTGCAGCCATATACTCCCATGTAAAGAATGAGAATCCTCCGCCCAATATGACACATTCACTACAAAGCAAGATGGGTAACCTCTACATGCATTCTACCACAGTTGCAAGCATATTCAAGAAGTTTCATAGCTACATGCCCTTGAGTACTAGTCCTGAGCGGTTGATATCCTACAGGAACACCACAATGGCGGATGTTTTCTTACGACTTGATCTCCAATACGATGCCACTTAGAGCCAACTTCTTACAGGTGTCTCCATCCCTCTCATGGAGGAGGCTTACAGTCATCTGAGTGCAAGATTGTAAAAGTCGGCCGACTAGGTCGACTCGTCGGCCCGACTAGTCGAGTTTGGGAGATGGCCGACTCGACTAGGCCTAATCAGCCTATAGTCGGTCAGTCCGACTAGTCGAGCCGACTAACCAGCTGACTTTTATATCAAGGTTTATATTTTTTTTAGTTTTTTGCTTTTTTTAAAAGCAAACTTATTCTAATACGCTTCATGCTATATTTAAAGTCAATTATTTCTTTTGTTTCATTATGAATGTATAGAAATTGTATAAATCTATGTTAATATATAAGCAAACTTATTCAAATATGCTGCCTGGATTTGGGGCAAGCTGCGGGGATGGCGGAGCGTCTCTCGTGGCGACCAAAGGTGCGTGGAGGAGGAAGCGGAGCTCAGGCGGTGCGCGACATCGATGGGGACGCTGGGTGGAGGCGGGTCTCGCATGCCAAGCCAGGTCGTAAATGTTTCCGCTGCGGTCAGCGTGGCCACATTGCCTCTGCGTGTGATTCTCCGCCCCGCTGCTTCCACTGTGGCAGGGTGGGTCATCGCATGGCTGCTTGCTGGTTCTCGCGTGAGGGAGGTCGCGCCGGACAACGCGTGGCCTCGCGGCGGTCATTCTCGCGAGGTGTTCGTGGTGCTTCTCATGGTGTTCGCGATGCTCGCTCTTTTGCGGAAGTGGTTGGCGGTGCTGGTGCAACTGAGGAGGCTTTGGGGGGTGCTCCTGCATGTGAGGCGGCTGGCGTTCCTGCACCTGTGGGGTGGATGGCTTGGGCTCTGATTCGGCGTTGGGTGTGGGTGGCGATGCGCAGGCTCGGCCCTACGCGGGCATTCCTGTACATGGCTCGATACCTGTGCATGGCTCGGTACCTGTGATTGCGGAAGACGTGAAGCAGGAGGTTTTGTTCAACAAGGAGCTTGGTGGTCGGGCTGCCGTTGGTGGGGGGAGGAGGGTTGAGGAGCCGGTGGGCGGTTCGGCGAGGCTGGGTGCGGGGCTGCATGGCGGCGGGGCTTTCGCGGGCAGGCAAGATTCTTCCATGGGACACCTTGTTGCTGTAGGTGTCAGGCGTAGTCCACATCTTTCCTGGGATGACATTCGCTCGACGACGATTACGTTCCTTGGCGATGACTTTGACGGCGACTTCGTCATCCTCGATGCGCTGCGCTGTTGTGTTCGCGGGCTCTCCCCGGTGCAACGGGAGAGCCTCTTCCGTAGCTTAGGCGGGCCTGATGTTAAGTGGCGACCGCTTCGCGTAGCGGATGGTGCGGTGAATCTTACTGAGGTCTGTATCGCAGAGGTGCGGGGGGTCCCATTCCTCTCTCGCACGGTGGTTGTGCTCTCAAAGGTGATCGGTAGGTGGGGGCAAGTTCTAGCTGTCCTGGATGATGGCTTGGCGCCAGGGGCGGACTGGGCCAGCACGACGATTCTTCTTGAGTGTTCTCCTCGCTTTCTTGAGGCTATGGAGGGGAAGGTCATCTTCGAGCGATTGCTCCTGGGCTCATGGTCTTTCAAGGTGGAAATCCTCATTTTGCCGCCGCCGGTGGCCGATCCTTCACCGTCTTCCTCGGCCTCGCGCGGTGGACGTCAGGCCTCTCCGTCGAGGGCCGACGGTTCGGATTCTTCGCGACACGTGTCATCTTCAAGGGATATTTTCGAAGCGTCGCATGGGGATTTTTTCGAAGCATCGCATGGGGAGGCCAACGGTTCAGGGCTATCATTTGCAACGCCTGGGGACGCGAGTGGCGGTCGTGCTTTGGTGGCGGTGGATACTCTCGATGTGGATTTGACCCCTTCATCTCCCTCCATCTGGTCGGGGGATTCTTTGCATTTGGACACTCTGGACACGTGGCTAGGCCACTTCTCGGCTCTTCATTCGGATCTGTTGTTGTCTCTTATGGGCTTTCTAATCGGATGGTGTCCGACCCGGCCGGGTTATCCGAATCCATCTCTTGGGTCTCTGATTATTCATGTCCTATGCCCATCAGTTCGGTGGCCCCCAGCTCCATGGCCCTTCTGGAGGACGTATTCCCTTCCCCGTTCTTCTCGCTGGACTCTGCTTCAACTTTCCCCGAAGATTCCTTCGCCTTCTCCCCGCCGCGGCACGGGGGCCCCCTTCGCGGGGTTCGTCGGGCGGCGAACGGTCTGCAGAAGTTGCTAACCTCCTCGGCGGAGCTTCCTTGGACGTCGTCGTGGTCAACTCTCCCCCTTCAAGATTTGGACGGTCCTACAGTCGAAGGCGGACTTCCCGCCTTGGAGGCGCGTCCCACTCTTCTCCCAACAGAGACTCTTCTTCTATCTCGCTTCGCGATGCGGTGGCTGATGCTTCTGGATTAATTCGTTTGGTGAGGCGATCGCCTCCTGGAATTTGATTCTGGCTTTTTTGAATGGAGGTTTCCTGGGGTCCCCGTTATTGTTAATGAAGATTTTGTCTTGGAATGTGCGTGGCCTTTGCGACCCTCACCGTCGCCGAATTCTGGGTGCTCGCCTTTTGGAGTGGGGTTGCGACATCGCTTTTATACAAGAATCAAAGCTGGCTATGCTGGATGATGATTTATGGCGGTCCTTTGGTGCTGGTGGGTTGGACGCGTTTCGCTCGTTGGATGCGAATGGCGCGAGCGGCGGATTATTTGTCGCTTGGCGCTCTTCGCGCCTCTCATTCTCTTCATTGAGGATCGGGCGTCACTCCGTCTCCGTAGTGCTGACTTTGTCTGAAAATAATATGCGTGCCGCCTTCACTTGTGTTTATGGGTCAAATTCTCACATCGCTCGCAGGGAGCTTTGGGAGGACCTTAGGGAGGATGCGCTTGCTTTTGGTGACTTACCTTGGCTTTTGGGGGGTGACTTTAATGTCACATTGCTCTCGCAGGATCGTCCCCGTGCTCGTGGGGGCAGCGATCCCGGCTCTGGGGACTTTATGGACCTTATTCGGGATTTGGCCCTGGAGGGGCTGGTGGCAAAAGATATCTCTTACACTTGGAGATCGAATTCTTCCCGGTCGTGGATTGATCGCTTCTTGGCCAATGTTCGCATGATGGAGGCATTTCCCCTTTGTGCGGTCACTTCTCGTCCTCGCTCATTCTCTGATCACAATCCCATCATTTGGGATTCCGGGGATGACCAGCATCCTCGTGGGCTTTTCCGCTATGAGCGTTGTTGGCTCCTCGAGCCGGGATTCAAGGATCTTGTTCGGAATCATTGGGACCAGTCCTCTTGTGCGGGATCTGCCGCTCGTCGCTTTGACCTTAAAATCTCTTCCTTGCGAGCGGCTCTCGCGTCCTTCAAACGGGAGACGCGGCAGGCTCGTATTTGTGCTCGTTTGGCGGCTGAGGCTGTGATTTTACGGATTGACCTTCTCGAGAACGAAGGGATTTGACTCCGGGGGAGTTGGCTGAGCGCGCTGCCGCCGTTGAGACGGCGCGGCTGGAGGATCGAAAGCGATCGATCGAATGGCGTCAACGATCTCGGGTGAGGTGGCTCAAGGAGGGGGACGCCAATTCTGCATACTTCCACAGGGTGGCGAGTGGCCGCCGCCGCTCTAATTCTATTTCATCTATTTCCATCAGCGGTGCGCTTTTTGAGGGGGAGAATGATGTGGGGGTGGCTGTGGGGAATTATTTTCGGGTCGCGTTTGGGTCCTCGGCTACGCGACGGTGGCGGTGGTCGGGCCAAGGGGCTCCTGCTCTCCCAGCGTCTACTGCGGAGGCGCTCGTGCTCCCGCTTTCTATGGAGGAACTCAAGGGGGCCGTTTGGGACCTCAATTCTGATGCTGCGCCGGGGCCTGATGGCTTCCCGGTTTGTTTTTACAAGGATTTCTGGGATGTTCTTACCAACGATGTTCTGGATGTGGCGCGGGACTTCTGCGAGGGGAACGATGGTTTCGATATACTCAATCGGTCTCATATTGTTTTTATACCAAAATCTACCTCGCTACTCGGATTGAGGACTTCCGGCCTATTTCCATCTCTAATGCGATCTACTTAATTATCGCCAAGGCCCTGGCGCGGCGCCTGGCCCCGCTCCTTGACTCGCTCATATCGCCTGCGCAGGCAGCTTTCGTGCGTGGAAGGTAGATTTCAGATTGTTATGCGGTTGTTTCCGAGATCATTGCGGCGTGGCGGAAGAATGCCACAAAGGGGGTACTCTGGAAAATTGATTTTGCGAAGGCCTATGATACTCTTGATTGGCGGTTCTTATGGTCCGTTCTTTGGAGAAGGGGGTTCCCCTCGACCTGGATTTCGTGGATGTGGCGTTGTGTGTCAACGGCATCCCTTTCACTATTGCTCAATGGTCATTCGGTTGGGGGCACTTTCCAACCTCGTAGGGGGATTCGTTAGGGGTGCCCCCTTGCACCTCTCCTATTCGTTTTGGTGGTAGATGTTTTGCCGCGCATGATCGAGGGTGTTGTGGCGGCTGGGCTGTCTCGCGGCTGCTCATTTGGCCCTTACCACGTCCCGCTTGTTCAATTTGCTGATGATACAATTTGCTTCATCGAGGGTGGTTCTTCGAATGTTTCCCCTATGGCTACTACTCTACAACTTTTCAGCGAGCTCTCGGGTCTTCAAATCAATGGCAACAAATCAAAGGCTGTCCCTTTCTCCATGTCCGCGGCGGAGGAGGCGGAGTGCTCGCGATTGCTGGGCTGTCCTGCCTCTGATCTCCCCTTTGATTACTTGGGTTTACCTCTGACGGTGGGCCGCGCGCGCATTCGTGATTGGAAGTCAATTGTCGAAAAGATGGAGCATCGCTTGGCTGGGTGGCGCGCGGCTATTCTCTCCCGTGGTGGGAGGTTAGTGCTTCTCAAATCGGTTTTATCTTCCATCCCTATCTACTTTCTCTCGGTGCGTGGGATGCCAAAGGGAGTTCATTCGCGTCTGGAGAAGTGTATGCGGGGATTCTTGTAGGGGAAGAAGGGGGGAGGGGGGAAGGGCGTGCACCTCGTGGCCTGGGAAGAGGTCACGCGGCCTAAGAAGGAGGGAGGGTTGGGCGTGAGGCGCCTGGCGACGGTGAACGATGCTCTCTTGCTCAAATGGGCGGCGAGAATTTGGGGTAGGGAGGACAATTTCTTGTTAAACTGTTTGAGGGTTGCGGCTGGGGATGGCTTTGTTTCTGCTTTTCGTGGCGATTATCAGGGCCAGCTATCAACTTTTTGGCGAGGGGTGATGGACGCTCTTAACCGCAATCGCTCTTTATTTTCTATTAAGCTCTGTGATGGAAATTTGATTCGTTTCTGGGAGGACGACTGGACGGGAAGGGGGCCCTTACGGAATCTCTTCTCCCGCCTTTACGCTTTGGTGCCCAACAAGGATGTAACGGTGGCCTGTTGCTGGGATGGGCGTGCTTGGTGCCCTCCAATTTCTGAGCTCTTGTCGGACTTTCTTTCTCTTTTCCCAGCGAGAAGCGTATTACGAACCATACTCCCAGTTGAGGTTTCGCGATTCAAATAGTTCTGACTAATCGCCTACCCGCTTCCAATGCCACTCCCGCAACTTCGCTAAAAGGAACCTACAGGCAGAGCTTAGCACTTAGGGAATGAGTATGCAACCGAGATCTCTTTTGACCTCACTCTTTCCCGGTGACTTCTCGTCTCATCCTTTCTCACTTATCCCCTTCTCATCCTTTCATTTGGTGTGCAGTCCAGCGGACGCACGATTATATCTCTCTCATTTCCACTCTTGATGAAGCCCCCGTGCCTTCTCGGGGCCGTGACTATTTGGCTTGGAAGAATGGGTCCTTCTCTACCTGTGACGCTTATAAGGCTATCTTGCCCAACTTCTCAAGGGTTGATGCCATCTTCTTGAGAGACTGCAGATTCTTGTGGGGGCTCAAGCTTCCTGAGCGCGTTGGTATTTTCATTTGGCTTCTCCGTCGGGGAAGATTGCTAACTCGTGATCGTTGTGCTAGGATGTTTCCAAATTCTTCGCCTATCTGTGGCCTCTGTGACATGGAAACGGAAAGTATTGATCACCTATTCCTTCATTGCAGCTGTGTTTGTGACCTGTGGGAGGACTTGGGTTGGCTGGATCTGTCATCTTTTGCATCTTTCTGTCATAGCTTGTTCTGTGGTAGGGGACGACCGCGGTTATCGCTGCTGGAACCAATTGCGCGGCTTTGGAGCCTTTGGCTGGGACGAAATGAAGCTATCTTTGCTCGGCAGCGGTTCTATTTGGAGAATATTCGCTCCTCGGTCTCGGGCTTCCTACGTGACTGGACCTCATTGTAACATGATTTTTTTGCTGCGGGGGTAACGCCCTTTGTTTACCCCTTGTACCTTGCTTTTTATTTTCTGATCTTCCATTCCCCCATGTAAGTATTTCTTTCTCTTTTTAATGCATTGGGGTGAGCACCTTCGAGTGTGTCCCCCTTTTTTTGAGCCTCAAAAAAAAAACTTATTCAAATATGCAATAATGTTATATTTAAAGTCAATTACTTCTTTTGTTTCATTATGAAAGTATAGAAAATGTACAAATATATGTATAAAAATGATTTATATATTTAAAATAATTAAAATTTTCAAAACCTACTAATGGCCGACTAAATTCGATTAGTCGCTTGACTGTTGATTAATCCTTAGTAAGTGACCCCGCCGACCGAGTACCGACTACTGCTTTCTGCAACCTTGTCTGAGTAGGATCACATTCCCTTCCTTTACAGCGAAGGTTCCGCGCAGTTTAGAGGATGTGTTGTCCGGGACAGAGGAAGTTGTTTTCCATGTCTATTTTCCCCCATTGTTAGAATATGCGTCTATAGATGGGTAATTGGATCCTTCGAGGTCCAGCTACCACATCCAGAGGTTTAGTACCACATCGTCTATGAGTGGGACTTGGTATGACTGGTGGGGTTACATAAGAAGCATCAGGCCACATGTAACTTTTGAGAGAAGCAATAACAGAATATCCAGCCCTTAGGAGGCCTTCTCCCATGGTTTCATCACGCTCCATATGGAGTAGTGTTCCGTGTAAATCCCGGTGGTCATAATGTTCTTTATCTTATCTCTGATTAGGCTTATGCATTGATGTTTTCAACATGGTATCAGAGCGGGTTAGATTCTGAGTTTATTTTTGAATATTTATGTTTTCAATGTTCATTATCGTCCGAATGCATATAGATCTTGAATCCAAAATGGTTGTAAAGTTCAGCTTCCCGGTTGAATTCTCACTCTGTATGAACTCCAAATACTAAACTCACTTCAAAAATAAAGTTAGAAAATTATCTATCTAATGAAAGTGGTTTCACTAAAATCAAAGGTAATAAGCAAAACTTTGATTTAGACCTAATTGTAAATTGTACAGGCCCGACTAATTTTAACCTATTATCTAATGTGCATATTTAACTCTTTTAATTTTATTTCTTTTTCAGAGATACATGTTATCAGAAGCATGGTCACCATGCTACTCATGTTAATCAAAAGTATGATGATCTTGTCTCTAATCTGAGGGAGATCACGGGCCCTTCAGCTAGTACTACTAGTGCCCCTCCGACCTCATCTAACATTGTTGCCTTCACCAGCACCTCAAGTACAGTTTATGCCCTTATCACCAATCACAATGCTGATATTCCTGAATATAGTGACAGAGAAAATTTCACATCCTACAGTTCTCGTCCGCGAGGTTGATGTCATCATTGTCAATGGCAGACATTCCGATTACAGGATAGGAAGACATTCAGCCGACGCCTTCCATGCATCTACAGAATGTGATATATGCACCTGAATATCCCATTAGTCTATTGTCTACCAGTCAGATTACCAAGGATCTGAATTATTATGCCTTTTTTACAATTCTTCTCTTGTATTCCATGATATATGCACGGGCATGGTGATGCTGCGAGCAATGGGGTCTCTACTGATTGATCTAGTCTCTATACATTGGAAGATCTCTGTTTCTAGTGGACCAGTCTCTCTGTACCTGTGGCACCTTCATTTCGGTCATCTTCCTCTACAGAAGTTGCGTAGAGTCCTCGCTCAGATCTCGTCTCAGTTCACTTTCTAGTGTGAGACTTGCCATCTTGGGAAGCATCATCGTACCAGTTTTCCAATCGTTAGAAACGTAGAAGTAGTTCTTTATCTGAATTATTGTGTTTTAATATTTGGGGTCTCAATCGAGTTCATGGTCACTAGGGATACAGGTTCTATCTTGTTATTGATGATTTTTTCAGACTTTCTTAGGTCCTAATGAAAATAAGTTTGAGGTTGGTTCTATTATGCAAATGTTATTACTAAAATAAAAAATCTATTTTATGTTATTATTAAACATGTTCGTTCTGACAATACTTTAGAACTTTGTACTAGTTAGCTATCTCAATTCTTTAAGTCTCCTGAGAATCCCCATCAGACTTCTTGTGCCTACACTTCCCAATAAAACGATGTTGTTGAGCGCAAACCCCATCATCTCTTAGATGTTACAATGATTCTTTTGATAAAGAGTTGTGCTCCTCACTCTTACTGAGAAATGTCCTCACCGCTTAACATGGCCTCAAATTTCAACGAAATTCGGTCGAATTTCTGTCGAATATCGATATCCAGTCGAAACCGAAATTCGACCGAAATGACCGAAATGGCCGAAATATGGGGGTCCTAGTAGAAAAAATGACCGAAATGACCGAAATTTCGATCGAAATTCCACCGAAATTCCATCGAAATTCTGTTTTGGTCGATACCGAAATTGTGACCGAAACCGACATTTAAGGCCTTGCCGCTTGATATCTCATCAACGATATGGTGTCTTTCATATTAGGAGAAAAAGTTCCTTATTCAATTGCATTTACCGAAAAGGACCTCTTCTCTCTAACACCTCACATCTTTAGTATGTAGTATCTGTCCATCACCTGACTCTTAGTCCCGATAAGCTCCCTCCTACATATGTCAAATGCTCCTTTATGGGCTATTGTCGGACACAAAAAGGGTATCGATGCATTGATTTTGTCAAGCTAAAGTACTATGTCAATGCTAATGTCACATTCTGAGACTGTCATGTATTTTTCTCCTACATGTGACAGGATGACATCTTTTAAGTCTATTTAGGAGGATTGTATTCCACATGCACCTCATGCACCTACTACACCTCTTGTGGACAGACCTTGTCTCATGTATATATTTGCAAACCTACTAATAGACCCCATGCACTTGTACCTTCCCTATCATCCAGCACACCCCAGGTAAATTCTAAACGCGTGGTTTCTGTTGATGGCACTGCTGATGTTTCTGCACAGCATGAGACTATATCAGATTAGAGTACAGCTATTCGGGAGATTATAATACAAGAGGTGGATCCTTCAGAGGATCTAGATCAACCCATTGCACTTCAGAAGAGGAGACATAGTTGTGTTACGTACCCTCTCTCAGGACATTTTCAACGAATGTCAAACAGAGGCCTTTAGGAAGTTCACAGTGGGATTGGCAGCTTCCATGATCCTTAGCTACATGAAGTCCTCTCCAGTTACAAGATTACTCTTCAGCAAAGGGACATCTCTTGAGATCACGACCTGGACAAATGTTGATTATACATGATTACAAAAGACAGGAAGCCGACTTCTGGATTTGCAGTGTTTTTGGGAGCTCATTGGTACCATGGAAAAGCAAGAAGCAAACCGGTGTTGCTAGATTGAGTGTTTAATCTGAATACAAAGCCATGGCACAAGGAAGCACTAATAAAATGTGGATCAGGTTTTACTTAGTATACTTACTGACCTCGATATCGATGCGCCTCTTCCTATTGTGACAATCAAGTTGCATTATTCATTGTCAATGATCCATCATTCCATGAGAGGACCAAACACATCAAGGTGGATTGTCACTACACTAGAGACATGACATAGAAGGGCTCCATCTCTACTTCCCGTATCAATTCAGGGGGACATATTGTGGACATTATTAAGGCTCTAGCCAGGAGGAGATTCCAGAAGTGTTTCCAATCTAAGTATGAAAGATATTTAAGGTCGAATATGAGGGGGAGTGTTATAGGAAATAAAATTTATGTATTTGGCATTTTATGTAATTTCCATTAGCTCTTTGCGCTCTAAGGTTTCTCCTCTATATAAAGGAGCCCTATGAGTCTATGACCTCAAAGTAAACAAGTCATTCATTTCTTTTTGCAAGAAAAGATGAACAACAAATGCTAAAAATATTTAATGTAGGAAATCGACTATCACGTCTAAAAGCCACGACCATAGCCCTCATAAAGTCACTGACACTTGTCGGGTTTCTTGAAAACAAGAAATCGGTGAGAGAGTGCTCAGCAGCAAAGGAGAAATGGAGTGTCTCTTTATGCAAGTAGGATTTGAAATCTATGGAATAATTGAACACCTTGATTACATCTCCATTAAGACAATCATTTCAGGGGATAAGCCAAGGTCATGGCATTTGTTTGACATTTTACCACATGGTTGTGGAGCTGTAGAAACTCTGTGATTGGAGAGTCCCTGTGGTTGTGAGTACTTGTGTCTTCGCATTTCGCACATACCTATCCCAATCTATCATTTTATTTTTCAAATATTGCTTAAATAACCAAGTCCAACTTTTAATCTACTTAGTTTTTTTTGGAGTATGTGGATATGTGCGGCACATGTAGTGATGAGTAATTGGATCTCCCCAGGGTCCAATTACCACATCCAGTAGTTTAGTCCCACATCTACTATTTGTGATACTTGGAGACTCGGTGGGGGGCTATATAAGAAGCCCCGCATCCATTGTATCAGATGAGAAAGACGAATGAAATATCAGTCCTTTGAGGCGTTCTCTCGTGATTTCATCCCGCTCCTCACGGAGTACGGTTCCACGTAAAATCCTGGTGTTCTTCCTTGTTTATTCTTTATCTCTGATATTACGCTTATGCATTCTAGTTTTCCACATGGTATCTGAGCGGATACGATTCTGAGCATTTTCGAAGATTTATTCTTGAAGATCCGATTCGAACATCAGAACGGGTATGTTTTTTATTGAATATTATTAGTCATGTTCGTGATTGGTTCAAGATCAAGTTCTAGGGTTTCTTCTGAAACCCTAACTCTGTGTCAACATCAACAACTTTGGTTCGATTTTGAGATTCAATGGTATCAAGCATCTATTGCGCACCATCTTCAAGTCCATCTCCAACATCGATGGGTTCCGGTCTGAGAACCCAAAGAAGAAAATAAGAAGAAGAAGAAGCGCAATCCCGGCACCCTTTCTCGACATCCTCGCAACCATCCTCTGGTAGCAGCATCGAAGCCCCCGCGATGGGGACAAGCAATCAACGCCTCCTAGAGTTGATGAAGAAGCAGTAACACCAACCCCGAGCTCCAGCAGCTCCGCACGATGCCTCCTCACACGAGGCTTCCTCCTCCAGCACGCGGTGGTGTTGGCGATATCAAGAGGTGGCAGAGAATCCTTGTGGCTCCCTCCTTTTGTGAACACCAGCGGTGGCTGTAGAGGCAACTCCTTGCAATCTCCATGCCATTGCACCCGAAGAAGAAAGTCTTTGTGGTGCTTCTTGGAGCCATGCTCCGAAGTCGAAGAAGCATCGATACTCCAAACTCCATCTTAGCGGTGGCGTCGATCCCCAAGAAAGCCTCATCGGGAGTCGTGGGAATTGGCTTCCCACAATGGGAACCCTAAAATGATAATTTGGAAGGGGCCCAGCGCTGAAAAGTTTTTTTAAGTTTGGGTGTGTATTATTCTGGCCCAACATGCATTTTTTTCAAAAAAGGGGAGCCCAAGTTGTATTGGGCCCAAGAAGAAAAATTAGGGGTCCAAAGAAAAAGGAGGCCATATTTGGACTGTGAATTTGTTTTTTAAAAAAAAGGCGCGTACAAAAAAGAGCAAAAAAACTGTACGCGAAAGAGAAAAAGGTTTGGAAAAAAAAGTACGTACAAAAAAATCATAAGCGGAAAAATAGTTTAAAAAATCGAGAAGAAAAACTGAAAAAAATGATTGAGATTGGCTTGTGTGATTTATTCATTTTTCTTCCCCATCTTCATGTCTTCTCTCAACTTTCTCGATGTCATTGTTTTTCGACAAGTAAAAAGGGAGTATTATGTAGATATCTACAGGTCTGGTTCAGATTTCAGACTCTACAGATTGTCATATTCAGACTCGACAGATTGTTTCAGATATTTCTATTTGATATGCACATGTATGCGATCAGTTGAGAGGTCATCATCTTCGATTTGATCGGTTCAGTGTTTTCATGTCATCCATAGGGACTCCAAAGCATAGATCACATTCTCTATGCCATTTTGGGCTAGGGTTTTCATATGGTTTCATAGGGACTCCAGAGTAGAGATCCCCTTCTCTGAGCAGTATGGGAGAAACACAGTTCTCCGATGAGGAGACTTTCAGACTCCATTCTCCAGCAACAGTGGACTCCAAAGAGGATATTTCCACGGCTTTTTTCCATTTCAACCCTTCAGAAAGATGGAGCAGTTGCGGGTCAGAGTTCTCCAAGTGGAGACTCATTCCAGTTTCAGTGACTCTGACAGGAGCAGTACAGAGCACATGTTCTCCGATGAGCAGACCTTGTTCAACTCACACTCCATCCCTATTGTTCCTCCTTACTTGCAAGGCATGAGAAACAACATCCTTGACAGCAACCGACAATAGAGTATGCGTTTGAGTTGATATTGTTTGTAGTGCCTTGTATTGTGAGTTTGTGATTTCTTTCTATGTGTCCAAGCTGAGCATTACATGCTCCAGCTTGAGGAGTGTTGGAGTATGTATGTCACATGTAGTGATGGGTAATTGGTCCAATTACTACAACCAGTGGTTTAGTCCCACATCTACTATTTGTGGGACTTGGAGACTCAGTGAGGGCTATATAAGAAGCCCACACCCATTGTACCAGATGAGAAAGATGAATGAAATATCAACCCTTTGAGGCATTCTCCCAAGATTTCATCCCGTTCCTCACGGAGTAGGGTTCCACGTAAAATCATGGTGATCTTCCTTGTTTATTTGTTATCTCTGATATTATGCTTCTGCATTCTAGTTTTCCCCAATTTTATTACTTAAAAAGACTTTTTTACACTAATTTACATAAATGAGATCCAAAAAGTGAAGCATGGCTTCATTTCTTTGATACAATTCCAATTACTATATGCATGTCATATTCCAGCATTTGGAACGAAAATCAACAATTCAAACTATGTTTTGACTCAAAAAAAGGTTTCGGCAATGTTCGATTCTATAAGAAAAGGTCATAAATATATCAAACAAAACATATCTTTTGCATCAGACTTGGATCATTGTGAAATGAATTCCGTTAGATTCATCCAATCGAACCACACCTAATGACAATGTGTTTGACAGGATCCAAAATATTATAAAGAGAGACCATATAAACGTTGATAATGAAGGTTCCTCGTTCTAAAGAAAGGTTACGAGAAACATTAGTGTTATAGGGTTCTTTTTTTATGTTCTATTTTATTCAAAAGGGGGTAACATGATATGATGGTTGCCCCAAATGCTATAATAAATAATAATGTTATGCAAAAGAACCGCAAATGGTATTAGGTGCACGTTAGTGGGTCAAAATCTTGCATTAATCAAGGATTCCAAAATCTCTCGAGATCGGAGGAGTCCACCCACATGAAGCCTACATCATCTCTGCCATCTTTAGTCCTTTCAAAAGAGACGAGGAGGTGGTCCACCGTCAATACCTCCACCACACAAGGAGCAGTTGCTATCATTACCCGAAAAAACTATCCACCTCTTTTGGACAGCAATCTTTCGCGTAGAAACTAGAGGAAAATCTTCACCTGCATAGGAACATGTATGTCCCAAATAAACAAGCAGTCGCCAACCACATCCACAGGAATGGGCATCGATGATGCAACTAAAGCTTGATAAGAGCACCTTACCCCGCCAACATCCAATGGTCATGTCCTACTGAAGGACCCTTAAAGGAGCCAAAAACCTACATGAGCTTAAGAAACCTAAGACGTTTTTGCCTTGAAAAGGTCGAGGGAAAGGTTGGAGGCTAAGTACCACCCACCTATGCTTTCGATACCAACAAGCTACGATCAAAAGCTAAAGCAAACAATCGTGGGAAATGCTTTGGTAAGTGCCCCTCATCGATCCAGTCATCCGTCCAAAAGGCAAAATAGCAGATGTTGCCCGATGCTAGATGCAAGTAGAAAGCTCATGCAGCATGGAATAGATCCCCTTCCAAAAAGAGGAAGTGGAGTGTTGTTGTCATAGAGTCAACAAGGAGCATTGGGCGTGAACTCCATAAATGTTGTGAAGTAACCTACAAACCAAATATTCTCCACTTTCCCATATCATTATCACTCACTTCAACAAGAGCGTACACTTAATCAACTCGAGCAGAGAACACCTACTCACCTCTCCTATGTAAGGAGTGTGATTGTGTCCCACTCCACCAAAAGTACAATAGAATTCATGTTAGCAATATTCTAGAAGAATCTTCAATGATCACCTCCAAATGATGATGTATCCCAGAAGGCAATATTCTTTATAACAAATAAAAGACGAAAATAGCTACAAAAACCGCCCTAACATAAACAAGGTGACCTTACCATGAAGGGCACGAGACACCCAAATAGCTTTTATTCCAACTTCCCAATGATAAGGAGCTAATCTGCATGACAGAGCCGACCGCTAAATAGCGGTAGCCCCAAATACCAAATCGGTAGTGATCCATGAGCAGTGCCTAGAGTTGCGCGACATTCGACAATCTCCTCCTCGTGAAGACCAAACGAGACATAAGCAAATTTGTCCTGATTGATCACTCACACAGAGAGCTCTCCAAAAATGTGCATAACAACGGCGCCAATATGCATTCTTTTTATTTTGTTGAATGTCATGTAAGGTTTCCCAAGTTTTTCTCAACTTCTAAACAAGAATCCATAACCTTTGCAAAAGATTCTCGAGGCTTACAAGAAAAACCCTTAAAAATCATTCCACTTATAATCATAGATGTGGAAACGGATCATAAGAATTGAATATATAGTGATAAAGAACCTTATCCCTCTATGTATAAGGGGAGATTGTGGTCACGAAGAGTACACATAAATAGAAAAGAGTGAAAATGCCTTGAAAAATTATAACTCACATATACTTTAACACTATCCCCCCCCAAGCTAGAGCATAGATGTTTTGCATGCTCAGAATGTGACATCGCTCCAAAAGATGTTAAAGAAAACCTTAATCGGATCCCCGGTGAAATGGCAACCAGCGACTACATATTGCTCTCTCATGAAACACGAGGTTTTAGTCGTGCGATGGAAGTTGTGTTGTCGTAATATCGCTCCATCATTACAAATGGTAGAAGGTTAAGGTCGGTGACTACAACCTAAATCCCTTGCATCTACATTATTGCATGAGCCATCGTCGTGTATTTACTCTCTACATTCGAGCGGGATATCACTGTTTGTTTCTTGCTCCTCCTTGTGACAAGGTTGCCCTTGAGACAAGAGCAAAAGACATGAATGACTTTTTATCTACAAGGCAACTTGTGTAATCTGCATTATAATAGGTTGTAATATCGAGTGATGTCTTGGTCGTGAAGAATAGCCCCTTTCTAGTGGCAGCCTTGTTGTATCTCAAGACTGTCATGGATGTATCCCACATAGGGATGAGCATGGGCTGAGCTTGGAACTGGCCCTATAGGGCCCAAGCCCAAGCCCATTTAACAAGTTGGACTTTGGACCTAGTAGAGGCATGCCTAATTTTTTTTGGTTGCCCATCCCAAGCTTGATCCAATTTTTATGGGTCGGGCTTAGGCCGAGCCGACCCATATATTCAATGGGCATTAGAACGATTGCAACCAAAAGTGGCATGTGATATGTTGTTGTATTGCTAAAGAAGAGTCATAGATATTTCAAAAGACTAGGCAGCTACAACAACAACAAAGCCTTTTCCAACATTAAGTAGGGTCAGCCACATGGATTGTTTGCCTCCATTCAAATCTATCTTAGGTCATTCATGGCTTAGATCCAAATGACTAAGATCTCTTCAAATAGTCTCATTCCAACATTTCTTGGGCTTTCCTCACCCTCTCTCAGTCGTCTCAACATCCCAAATCTCACATCTTCTAACTGGTGAATCAGTCGACCTCCCTTGCAAATGACCAAACCACCATAAGCGATTTTCTCTCATATATTCCTTTATTGGAGATACGTCAACTTTCCTTCCGGTTGCATTATTCTGAATACAATCTTTTCATGTATAACCACATATCCATTGAGCAATTGTACCTTTAAACTAATAGGAAATGCTAATCAAGGGGAAAATAAGAACAAATACCGAAGGAATGAATGTGGAAAGCTAAAAGATATAAAAAGAAATAAAAATAAAGGAAAAGGGTTATCCCTAAAAAATACACAATAGAGCAAAGGATGCATCATATGAACATTAAAATACCTGATATGTTTTCTTAGACTACTTATATATAGCTTTATACACATACTAAGCTGCATGTTTACGTGGCAACCCATGGATCCTTTTCTCTAAACATTAAAAAGAAGCAAAAGCATGCGCAACGTTCTTCCCTTCTCTTGTTGCTGATAACAAATAGTGAATGTAATTTATTTCCAAGGCACAGATGGACATTAAGGATCCAATAAAAAGACTACACTTCATGTGCATTTAAGACTCCAAACTAATATGTGGCTTTGTGGTTTGATAGACAAAAATCTATGCATTTCAACCAAGGCCTCAAATTTCGATTGCGGTTACCATTTCGGTGAGTGATCGAAATGAAATTTTGACCGAATTTCGGCCGAAATTCGGTCGAAATTATGTCATTTCAGTCAGTTTTTTAGTAGGGGACCCCAAATTTCAGTCAACATCGGCCATTTCGGTCGAATTTCGGTCACCCACCGAAACCGAAATTCGATCGAATTTCGCCGAAATTTGACCCAATGATTTCAACAAAAGGTATCGATTTTATTGAAATTCAATGCTCATAACTTTGTAACAAATCTGACGCGCACACCATCTTCTTAAAACCCGAAGGATGTTGGATGGTGTTGCGCTGCTTTGGGACCAGAGGAGAATGCTCAGAGAACGGGGGAGGGTTGAGATTCGAGGGTTCGAGCCGCTGGAAAAAGTTAGCCACCGGAGGGCATCGTTGAGCTGCTGATGGATGAGGGCATGGCCACATGAGGGAGCATGTGGGTGATGGTGGGTCAAAATCTCACATTAGGGCACGGGAAACACAGGTGGGGTATTGGGGTGCCGAGTCGTATGTAATGTTAAGGTTGATCCTAAAACCAAAATAGCGAGATGACGGGCCTATATGCGGGTCAGGCTCGCGGGCCTCAACATAGGCCTAAAGTCAGGTCATGCTTGAGGACCTAGAAGGATGAGTTGACCTCAGCCCGAGCCTGGCACAAAAATCGGGCTTACATTCCAGGTCCAAGCCCAGCCCATGTTTTTTTGTGCTTGGACAAGGTCAGGATACGCAGGTTGGGGTTTGGGCTACGCTTGGCCTACCTAGCTCGGCCCAATGTTCATCCCTAGAAGCCTACATAGGCCTACACATAAACTAACTGAATTTCCCAACTACAATGGAAATGATTGTCCTAGTAGTAATGAGATACAAGAGCCCATTATCTACAAGCTTGTCATTTTCATGTAAACAAGCCTTAGGATGCAAAGGGATATGGGAAAACTTGGCAACTATCATGACAGTCTCCTGTAAAAGGTAATAACATACTTCCTCTACGACAAAACCAATCATATGTGCTACAGGGTATCTCTAGCCCTAGGTATATCTCAACAGGCCCATATCCTTCATTACAAAGTGTCCTGCAAGAATCTGTTTCACTTCTCTAATCCATCGCCAGCCATGACAAGTCAAGACTATGTCATCCAAATAGACCATCGCCATAATGTCTCGACATGTCCTCTTGGTACATAATGAGTGACCTGAGATCAATCTAACAAAGGATTGGCTCTCTAGCACCTCTAAAAGATTCTGGAACCATGCCATGGGATATGTTTAAGGCCGTAAATGGAGTCTTCGATAAGCATATATTTTGACACTTCTCCTAAAACTTGCATGAGGGCTACAATTGTTACTGTATACTATTAGAAATCGAGAATGCAGAAGCGTAATATCAGAGAAATAGAATAAACATGAAGAACATTGCGATTTTACGTGGAACCCTACTCCGTGAGGAGCGAGATGAAACTACGGGAGAATGCCTCAAAGGGCTTGTGTTTCTTATTCACTTTTCTCATCTGATACAAGGGGTGTGGTGCTTCTTATATAGCCCAACATTGACCGGAGTCCCATCAACAGTAGATGCGGGACTAAACAGGTGGATGTGGTAATTCGACTATGTACCCATCTATACCATGACGCATACTCCAACACTCCCCCTCAAGCTGGAGCATGCAATGCTCAACTTGGACACATAGAAAGAAATCTCAAACTCATAATACAAGGCCCTATAGACAATATCAACTCGACGTATATTCTATTGTCAGTTGATGTCGAGGACGTTGCTTCTCATGATGCGCAAGAGAGGAGGAACAACAAGGCTGGAGTGTGAGTTGAACTGGATCTCCTTATCAGAGAATGTGTGCTCCTTACTACGCATGTCAGAGTCACTGGAACTGAAATGAGTCTCCACCTGAAGAACTCTAGCCTGCAACTGCTCCATCTCTCTGAAGGCCGGACTGGAAAAAGCCATTGAAACATCCTCGTCGGAATCCATAGTCGCTAGAGAATGGAGTCTGAAAGTATCCTCGTCAGAGAACTGGGTCTCTCTCATACTAGCTCAAAGAATGGGATCTCTACTCTGGAGTCCCTATGAAACCACATGAAAACCCTAGCCCACAATGGCTTAGAGAATGGGATCTCTACTCTGGAATCCCTATGGATCACATGAAAACTCTGAGTCCAAATCAAAGATGGGGACCACACAACTGATTATCGCATACATGTGCGCATCAAACTGAAGACTCTGAACCAATCTGAACGTCGAGTCTGAATCTGAACTGAAGAGTCTGACATCTGAAGAACTGGAGAGTCTGAATCTGACCTGTAGACTCTGATTCTAAATAATTTGCAGAACTCTACACAATACTCCCCCTTTCTCCCATACTGGTTAGAATACAATGACAACGACAAAGTTGGGAGAAGACAAGAAAATGGGGAGAACAAAAACCCAATAAGCCGTAACATTTTTTCTGGCTTTTCTTCTTCTTTTTCAAGTCATTTTTTTCATATGGATTCTTTTTGTACGATCATTTTTTCAGTTATTTCCCTATTTTATAGTCGTCCCTTTTTTCTCTCTTTTTTTGAGAATCGGGCACCCTCTTTTTCTGTTGCCCGACCTTCTCTTTTTCCTTTTTTTTAACCTCATGACCCAATTGGGCCCATGATACTCCACCTCTCTTTTGCTCGCTCTTTCAATACTGCAGTAGCAGCCCAAAAGGACCCCTTTTGGGACTTACCAAAAAACTAAAGCACAGCATATGTCGTTGGACCAAAACAATTCTCTTTAGGCCTACAGGGGACCCCATTTCTCAATTACGTCGCCCTTGATGGGGTTCCTCACGTCGCTGGGGGATGTAAGTACCCATTATCTGTGAAGTTGTCGCCGCCCAGCCTCTGTTTCAAGTCAAGCTGCCTGGAGGTCTCGCCGCCTGGGAATCTCACGCGCAAGAGATCTTTATGTTGGAGGGTTTCCTTGCGAGCAAGAGGAGATTGCGGTGATGGTGGAGGGGGTCCTTGCACAAAGCAGATCGGGGTATGGATCGCATGGGGTCTTCTCGCTCCTTTCTTCGCGTAGGAGATCTTTATGCTACTGCAAATTAGGCGGTGGGCACCGCCTAGAGGATCGTATAGGTGCACCTACTTCTAATGGGAGGTCTGATTTGGAGAGGAGGGTTGACAGGGTTGGCACTGCCAACACAGGCTAAAGCAATCGGAGCCACCTGTGGATAGAGATGAGGGTCCCCCCACCCCCCTGTCGGTGCCTTCTTAGCGTGGAGTAGGAAGCACCCATTTTTTTAGGTTGATGCGATCGTGGCCAGACGATCGCCGCCAGAGGAGTTGTTGCTGGAGGGAATCGTCGCCATCGACAACCACGGAGGAAGGATCTATATGCCTCATTGCTGGAGGGCCCGATGTTGTCAGCGAAATCCAAGAGCATTGTCTGCTCCAAAGAACTGTAGATATTGTTGCTTTAATCGCCATCATCAATGTCAGAATTGGCTCCATCATAAAACCGAATTTGGTAATGACCAGCTTGCAGAAAATAGGGTTCTAGAACCCTTGGAACTGTTGCTTGGAGATGTCGTTGATGCCTTAGGTTGCATGAAGAATTAGGGTTTCAGACAAAACCATAGAATAAAATCGAATTGTCAAATGGTGTTGTCGATGACACCTGATAATTAGGGTTTCAAGAAACCCTAAAAACTGAATCTGGAACTTAACCACGAATGTAGAATAAATAATCTTCAAGAACAAGCATTGAATCTTCTATATCAATCAAATCTCAAATAAATCAAGTACATAAAATCCTTGAGAATTGAACCCGCTCCGAAACTATGTTAGAAATCGAGAATGCGGAAGCGTATATATCAGAGAAATAGAATAAACATGAAGAACACCAAGATTTTTACGTGGAACCCTACTCCATGAGGTGCAGGATGAAACCACGGGAGAACGTCTCAAAGGACTTGTGTTTCTTATTCACTTTTCACATCTGATACAATGAGTGTAGGGCTTCTTATATAGCCCCACCAACTGACGGAGTCCCACCAAAAATAGATGCGAGACTAAACATGTGGATGTGATAATTGGATCCTGGAGGGATCCAATTACCCACCTATACCAATGACGCATACTCCAACATATATAGACGACCTCCTCAAGACCTCTATAAAGGAATGAATTCTGTTGGGAAAAATGAATGAGATGATCTATTCCATAAGCCCTAGGCTCTCTTATATAGGAGAGTAGCCTATGGGTAAATTACATAAAGAGGACAACAGAAAAATAAAATAACGAAGAGGTACAGTTATTCTATATGCGTCAACACTCCCCCTCAAGATGGAGCATAGATATCAATCATGCTCAGCTTGGACGCACACTTCTGGAATGGGCCTCGAAGTAATGCCTTGGTGAAAATATCAGCAGTCTGATTCTCTGATGTGACGTGAGATGTAGCAATGAACCCCTTCTGAACCATGTCACGTATGTAGTGACAGTCAACCTCAATGTGCTTGGTCCTCTCATGAAAGGTTGGGTTGTTTGCAATGAACAAGGCGGCCTGATTGTCACATTCCAACATCATAGGAAGAGGTATATCAAGACATAGATCTGCAAGTAAAGATTTCACCCACATCATTTCTGTGCTAGCCTGGGCCATAGCCCTGTATTCGGATTCAGCACTGGATCTAGCTACCACTGTCTGTTTCTTGCTTCTCCACGAAACTAGAGCATCTCCAACATAGACTGCAAATCCTGATGTGGACTTCCTGTCCTTGGGGCATCCTGCATAGTCTGCATCAGCACATGCCGTGATAGAGATCTCCTTTCCTTTCTTAAATAGCAAGCCTGCACCTGGAGATGATTTTAAATATCTCAGAATCATGTGTATTGCATCCATATGGGCCTGACGTGGTTGCTCCATGAACTGGCTCACACGACTCACTGCAAATGATATATCAGGTCTCGTGATCGTGACATACAGTAGTTTGCCTACCAGTTCTCTGTACCTTCTCTTGTCCACCTCTTTTGTGTCATCATCATAGAGCTTCATGCTAGGATCCATTGGTGTCGTAGCAGGTCGACACCCTAACATACCTGTCTCACTCAATAGATCTGTAACATACTTCCTCTGCGACATTACTAATCCATATGGATTTCTAGCAAACTCCAGCCCCAGAATATATCTAAGGACTCCCAAGTCCTTGGTGACAAACTCGGTCCCCAGCCTTTCCTTTGCCTGCTTAATGCCCTGCTCATCATCACCTGTAATCAAGATATCATCAACATAAACCATGATTACAATGATACCTCTAGTCGTCTTCTGTACAAACAAGGAATGATCAGCATTGGAACGTTTATATCCTTGTTTCTCAAAAAGATCTGAAAGCTTCTGAAACCATGCTCTGGGGCTCTGCTTAAGGCCATAGATGGCCTTATGTAATCTGCATACCTTGGAACACTCCCCCTCAACAGCAAAACCAGGTGGCTGTTGCATATAGACTTCCTCCTGCAAGTCGCCATACAGAAATGCATTCTTCACGTCCAGTTGATAAAGCGGCCAGTCTCTAGCAACTGCAACTGATAACAGGATCCGCAGAGTGGAATGACGCGCCACAGGGGAGAATGTGTCAAGGTAATCTACCCCGTATGTCTGTGTGAAGCCACGTGCAACAAGGCGTGCCTTGTACCTGTCAATGGAACCATCTGCAGTGTGCTTCACTGTAAACACCCATTTGCAACTCACCGGGCTGACATCTGGAGGTATAGGAACCAAGCTCCAGGTTCCTCTGGATTGAAGTGCCGCCATTTCTTCTTCCATTGCTAGCCGCCATCTAGCATCCTGCAAAGCATCATGATGATTCCGTGGAATGTCTGTAGCTGAAAGTGCCAATGCAAACGTCCTGAAGTCTCCAGATAGCCTCTCAAAAGACACGGCTACTGATAATGGATATTTGGCACAGCTTCTCTTCGGCTTCCGTAGAGCAATCGGAACATCCAAATCATCTGTATTCTCACCATGCTCCTGCAATACATCCTGCTGAGAAATGTCGTCAGATCCATCAACATTAATATTTTCATTACATACCATAGGCGAGCTAGTTGACGGGTCAGGACCATGAGCTGGAGGAGGCCTGCGGGTGTAATGGAATGGTAGTGGAGATACTAGCGGTGGCGGTGGTGGTGGCGGTGGCGGTGGTGGTGGCGGTGGTGGTGTTTGTGGCGATGGTGGTGGTGGTGCCATTAATATGGCATCAGGAGGTATAGGTGGTAGCTGCATGTCTCCAGATGCTGAAAAATACATAACAAATTCAAAAAATGTAACATCTGCACTGATCATATACCGTCGACACACTGGATCAAAACACTTGTACCCCTTTTTAGTTCTGGAGTACCCCACAAAGACACACTTGACAGCCCTAGGAGAGAGCTTGTCAGTGCCAGGCGACAACTGATGGACGAATGTGACTGACCCAAACACACGAGGAGTAAGAGCGAACAAATCCTTGTCGGGATAAATGAGTGAAAAAGGAATCTGTTCATTCAAGACAGACAAGGGCATACGGTTGATTAGGTAACATGCAGTAAGAACTGCATCACCCCAGTAGGAGTAGGGAGCATGACTCTGTATAAGAAGAGATCTTGTGACATCTTTCAAAGAAGGTGACGGTGTTTTCTTTCAGCAATCCCATTCTGTTGAGATGTATGAGCACAAGAGGTTTGGTGAATAATCCCTTTTGAGGAGTAGTAATTGGCCAAAGTGTGGGTGCATAACTCTAAAGCATTATCACTTCTCACAAGTTTGACAGATGTGGAGAAAACATTCTGAATTTCATTTAGAAAATGGATAATAATATTTCCTGCTTCAGATTTATTTTTCATAAGAAACACCCATGACACTCTCGAGAAATCATCCACAAATACAATATAAAACCTGTGTCCCTGATGATCGGGAACACGACTCGGACCCCAGACATCTATATGAAACAACTCAAATTTGGAGTTACTACTCCGACCTGGACGACTGGGAAAGGACGACCTGTGATGCTTTCCCAACTGACATGCCTCACACTGGATAGGTGTGAGAGAGAGACCATAGGGTAGAACTCGACGCAACTTCTGAAGCAGTAAATGACCAAAACGCAGATGCCACAGGAGAGGAGATACTTGTCCAGCAGGAGAGGATGTGGTTCCGGCAAATGGGGTCTGGTTCAGACGGTAAAGGCCTCCTTGCTCATAGCCATGACCAATCACGTTGCCCGTACGGATGTCCTGAAAAATTAAAGAAGATGGATCAAAAATAGCTCGACAATGGAGATCCTTCGTAATCTGACTAATTGACAACAGATTCATAGAAAAATGCGGTGCATGTAGGACATTCTTAAGCTGCATAGAAGATGTCAATCTAATCTCCCCCTGACCAGTGATAGGGGAATGCGTGCCATTAGCAATCACTACTGTACGTCCTGGAGGGATCTGAGTGTATCCTGTAAGTAGACTCTGGTCGCCACATAGATGATGTGTAGTGCCCGAGTCCATGATCCATGGCAGTGTATCAGATCTACTACTGTGGAGTGCAAGTGTACTACCTGAAGTAGTAGTAGATGCAGAGGCAGAAGCAGCAGCATCAGTATGACTCTCTGTAGTCGGTGCTGGACCAGATGGTGGGATGATGCCCCTGAGGCGGGCAACTAGATCATCAAATCGCTGATCCAAGGTAGCAGCAGATGGGGGCTCTATCTGCTCAGCGGCTCGTGCAGATGCAGGGAATCCGTGCTTCGAATAGCATGTGTCTTCATTGTGTCCGACTCGGTGACAAAATGTGCATGTTGGCCTGGTGCGGCCACCCCTTCCACGAGGTCCACGTCCACGGCCCTGTTAATGAAATCCGCGGCCTCTGTTTGCCGCCATGGCTGAGGAATTCTGACTCGCAGCTGCTGAAGGCACTGTGATCCTACTCAATCTGTGAAAGGCTTCCTCCATGGGAGGAATAGTCGAGTCTGCCAAAATCTGAGACCGTGCTGCCTCATACTCTGGATCAAGTGCAGCGAGAAACACACCCACCATCGTCGCATTCCTGTATGTCTTCTGCTGTTCTGGCGTGGCGGTAAGAGGCATGAAGCTATAGAGCTTCTCGAACATCCCTCTCAGTGATGTGTAGAGAGAATGTAAAGGACGGCCATTCTACTTTATTGTGAATATATCATGTTGTAGTTGCAGGATCTTCGTTTCGTTCTTCGCCTGAGAATATGTCGCTGGACCACGAAATGCGCCAATAGACGGGATATCTGCCTTGCTTTCTGACATACTGGAGACGGAAGACCGGAGCGATTAACAGAAGATAATCTTTGTCTACAATGACATAGACGGGATTAGTTGCATGTGTAGACCTCAAGCAACTATCCCCATTAATACGCGCGTGCTACGGTCTGCACACGCGCAGGAATGACGAAGATGCACGCGGAGATGCACGCGTGCAGTAGGCTGGCGCACTGTTACGCGCAGTTGAGTGTGCACAGGATCGCTATGCGCACAGCGGTATGTGCCGCAAGGTATGCGCACAGCGGTATGCAGCGGTATGCGCACAGCGGTCTGCGCACTGTCTGATGCCCTTCACGCGCGCTGGTGGCCTTCACGCGCTGGTGCCCTTCGCGCTGGCGCTATGTGCTGGTGCCCTTCACGTGTAGGTGTGCAATCGTGCGCAGGTGCGCAATCTTGCGCAGGCGCGCGCTGGAGATGATACGCAGGAGGATCGCGTGGCGTAGGCGCAGGTGCGCGCAATCGTGCGCAAGAAGATGCGCAGGAGGATCGCGTGCGAGCAGCGGCGTGCGAAGGAGGAGAGGCGGCGGCGTTGGAGGCACGTCGATCGAGAGAGAGAGACGGAGAGAGATAGGGCCGGCGGGTGGGGTGGGTTAGGGCTAGGGTTTCGAGAACTCCGGTCTAGGACCGTCGCTCTGATACCATGTTGGGAAAAATGAATGAGATGATCTATTCCATAAGCCCTAGGCTCTCTTATATAGGAGAGTAGCCTATGGGTAAATTACATAAAGAGGACAACAGAAAAATAAAATAACGAAGAGGTACAGTTATTCTATATGCGTCAACAAATTCCTCACATCCAAATAATGTAAATCCCACTATTTGTGCACGACGACTGTAAGAAGTATCTGAAGAGTTAAAGTCAGGCCACATGGTAGAAGGTATCAAAGAAACACACTTCATATGTCTGAGGTGAAGCATGTGAAAATTAATCACGAATAGTATCATAATATTGGTTTATGAATCTATCCAAGTTATGCTTCACAGCGATTCCTATTTGGAACCAACCACCTTAAAGCCTTCTAACATATCCACCAAGGTCCAGGAACCTTTGGATATCAAAGATGGCATCTCCTCCTCAATGAACCCTCTCCATTGAGCATGAAGGAGGGCATGAATGATGAACATGTGACATAGGTATTTGCATAGAAAACAAGCCCTATGCAAACTGTTTGTAGCTACCATTGAGATGGTTTGAGGGCATCGTCTTGGAAAGAGGACGTAAGGTGCAATCACAAAACTTTAATCAAATAGCAATCGGAAGAACACGGCCATCTAGACCATTCTCCTCACTTGAATGCGAATGGGGCAACATGCCCGGATGGTTTATTTATTCTCTTTTTCGAACATTCTAGGATATAGTTAGTTTAGAACTTCAAGAGGTGATGGGAGAATTTGCTATGGGGAACTCTGGTGCTCCTGAAGAGGGAGGGTTCCGAGAGGGTGGAGGACTTCCGTCCTATTGCATTATCTAATGTAGTGCATATCCTTAAATATCAGCGATACGTCGACAACATATTAGCAATATGTGCTCTATTCGGGCGGTGGGTGCCGGCTCCACCAGTGATGTTTCCAGAGTCTTTGCGGTACTTTGGGCTATATGGCTTGGTAGAAATGATGTCATATTCAAGGGCCAGCGTTTTTACTATGAGAATGTGGTGGCGCAGTGTAACGCTTTGTACAACTTCTGGGTATCCGGATGATGATGTATCTTTTTCTATATCAATAAAATCTGTGGTGTGGTGACTCCCATCTTGGGAGTGCACCTCCTTGTTCTTATTCAAAAAAAAACATATTAGCAATATGTCTTTATAGTCAAATCGACCATATCGATATGGAGGTATATATCTTTTTCTGGGTTATCAATGGCATGTGGTGATGTATCATCAAAATTTACCAATATGTGAAACGATGAAAATTTCTCTAGCTTTTTAAATATATTTTTCCCAATATCGGTGATATGTTTCCCCGATGTTGTCATGTTTTGCATAGTGAGCATTTGCGAAGGCCATCAACACGGGTGATAACAATATTCATCATATGGTGAACACGTGCATTTGAGGCCATGAATATCGTGGATAATTGAGGCCAATTATTCTCGGATTAGCTTCCTTGCACATGTGGTCGACCACCAATATATGTAGTATCTGATGGACTACAAAGCCATGTAACAATATATGACATGGGAAAATTAAAAAAGAAGATGCATCGATGAAAAATAAAAGAGGCAGACGAACACATCCAATCACTTGATTTTAACGAGTGCCGCATACATATTTACGCACTAATGCAGCAAGCCGAATGGATCATATATTCTATTCAGTGGCTCAGGGAAGGGGGCGACCAAATAGAATATTGCTATTTTATCAATATCCAACCCAAATATTTGGTCCAAACATCGTATATTCGGTTGACTGTTCATTTTTTTTAAATGTTCACATTTATCCTGCTATCATCACAAATGTTAAAGCTCCATATATGTAACTTGTTAAAATTTTTTGAAGAGAGAAAGGGTGAGGTCCCGATGTGGGACTCACCACAAATTCATTCAAAGGAAAACCTTAAGTGGATACAATCATACAGTAGACAGACATTGGCCTGACATAAGGCCTTTCAAATGTCAATTACATTTTCAGCACAAAATCATTGGCCCTTGAAGAAATTCGCATTCCTAGCACACTAGATCGTCTAGAGAAGAATAAAGGCTCGAAAAGCATGCTCATGTAAATTACCGCAAGTTGATCTAATGGAGATCCAGAAAGGTGCACTATTGTCAATCTAGAGCCATTGAATCCCTGCACTCTCTCATATAGGTCCCGAGGTTCTGCATTTGAAGAAAAGGTGTTCCAACTAGACCAAGCCCTCATCATCCTCATTTCAAGTGCATGCAAGGTCTCATGTATATGTAACTTGTTAATTGGTGCTTTTATCTCATATTCTTATTGTTGATGACCATATGTATAAATATATAAGAATATATATTATATATTTTAGAATAATTAAAAAATACATGATCAAATAGTTCCGAATATTCTCCCGAACACTGAACATTCTTTATTCAGTGACCCCTCCGACTGAATGTGGGATATCAACTTCTGCAACATTATATTTATATGGTAAATTTTGTATGTGTATACCTTACAAATTATGATTTATAAGTTTTATTTGTTATTCCAATATATTAAAGCATTAAAAAAAGATGACATTATTTTTTTATAATCAACCGACTAATTGGTCAGAGTTTTTCTTTTCAGTTTGGAAACCCCACCAAATAGTGAAGTTGGACCAACTAATCGCTCTAGTTGCTCGACTATTACAACATTAGGTTTGTTAGGAGTTCATTGATTTATCTATAAAATGAAGGTTGGAGCCACTTGGAAGGTGCACACTCTAAATTCCTATTAATCACAGCTTATAAGTACATATGCATATTTTGTTGTCGTATACTATTTATTAATGATATGATGGTCTACTCTAATAATGAACATCTTAAGATCCTTGCAGGTGTGACTTCCTTTTCAATTCACTAGTGACATCCTTGCAGATCTGACATCCTTGGAAATCTTGCCATGCCGATCTTACATATCATCGAGAATGATCAACAATGAAAAATCGCAGCGATATCATTGAGAACAAAACAATTCCGACAGAACTCACAATCTTCATATAGAAAATAAATCCGGAAATGACTTGCTCTTATACAATTTAAAAATATAAAATGTGAAATAAAGAACAATAAGAAAACAGATTTCTGTGAGATCCATACGAAATTCTCTCAACAAAAGGTAAGTATTTTTTTGAATCCAACAAGATTCTACTTGTGTAGTATATATTCAATACCCCAGTGAAGACCTTCATATTTAAGATTTTCTTGTAGACAACCAAAACAACAATATCAGGCTTTCCCTCACTTTAAAAGGGCAGAAACAACGAAAAAGAACATTAAAAATAAACATTAGCAAAAATCAGTAATGACTGACAGCTATAACTATTGATTTGATCAATTTAAAAAAAAAGTATAATAACTTGATGTATGTAAAATTTACTAACGTATATGGTGAAGATAATGGCGACAAAAAGAACAGCATATCCTGAATTGTTTCCAGAGAATCTGTGTATTAGATGTCTTGCAACAAATATGCAGAAAATAGCCACAGGAATGACAATGAGCAACATCGTTATCAGCAATGACTTGGCATCCGGCCCAAATATCAATCTCCCACCAAGAATAAATTTCTGCAATAAAAAATTTGCATCATTACTCCATCGTCCATCATCGCGCAAAGCTCAGTTCAAAGTAACAATAACTGAAAGAAGGAAAAAAAACCAAATAAAATGCAGCTTCTTCGAGGAGATGTCTCTCGGATCAGAGGATGGATGAGTTTTTGCGAATGCTATCGGAGATTCCCCCTGTCGAGGAGATGTCGGGTGACCCCGATCATTTTGTGTGGGAAGACGGTAAGTTCTCGGTGAAGAAAGCATACAAGAAGCTGAGTGCTGGGGTGGTGGAGCGAGATGAAGACCTATGTGCTGACTTGAAGGTGATATGGGCGGCTAAGATTCCTACTCGGGTTTAAGGTCTTTCTTTGGTGTCTAAGAAGAGACCGGATATGTGACAAAGTGAGACGAGGCAGACTGCTGGGTGTGATGGATACGAGGTGTGACAGATGCGAGGACGGCGAGGAGGATGCGGGTCACATCTTCTTTGGATGCAGGTCCTCGGCAAGTGTGTGGGAGTCGTTGGGGCTCCCGTGGGTTCAGACATCCGATGCGGAGCATTTTTGGAGATCTATTCAGGCGGCTGGTCTTGGGTCATCTGGCGATGTCTCCAAGCCATTTGCCGCGCTCTGGGCTATTTGGCTTGGCAGGAATGATACAATCTTCAAGGGACAGCAGTTTTACTTTGAAAATATGCTAGCTAAATGTAATGCCTTGTACAATTTCTGGGTATCCAACTGATGTACCATCTCGCTTATCAATGAATGCGTTGGTGTGGTGACTCCTGCCTTGGGAGGGCACCCCCGTCTTTCTTATTCAAAAAAAATGCAGCTTCTTCATCAGCATAAACATATCATTCAGGAGTAAATTAAAGCACACCTTATCCCTGTCATGAAAGAATTGATGTTTTTTTCATGAAGGAAAGGGTGATCGATCACCTATAATGGAGTATACCACACTGTGTAGTATCACAGACACATATAATTAAATGTGTGAGGGTGAGGGGAATTCTTTTTTGCTCGATGCGGGGGAGCGAGAAAGGACATCTCAGGGGCAGCCGATTAACTTGATGCTCTCCTCAAACCGCTTCCAGGCATTGGATCGCCCACTGGCCGTGCACGTCGGCCTAATCCCTCCTCAGAAGCCGGAGCGTGCTTTATGACAATGAAGATTCTTTCATGGAACGTAAGGGGGTTGGGTCGGGCGGAGAAGCGGATAAGAGTGAGGAATCTTATCGCGGAGTCGGGCGCAGACATTTTCCTCCTGCAGGAGACGAAGCTCTCGCACGGGGTAGTGATGGCAGGCAGGGAACTTAGCGGAGGTGGCAAATTTACATTGACTGAACTGGAGGCCCAGGGGGCGACGAGCAGCCTCATTTCCGGTTGGAACAAGGACGTCTTCGACTTGTTGGGAAGGCTTCTTATCCCACCCGTTACCGCCACATAGACCTCTTCAGTGATGGATGCATCTCGCGGCAGGGAAGGTTCTACTCAGTTTAGAGGGTGTGGTTCTCGTGGCAGAGGTGGTGGACGTCAACGTGGCCCTTGCACCTACTGTCGTCGTCCAGGACACTCTGAGGACACATGCTATCAAAAGCATGGATACCCCGCATCTGCTCACGTAGCGGAGCAGATAGAGCCTTCAGACACTACAGCTCCTCATGCAGATTCATGCCTTGATGACATTGTCTCTCATATAAGGGAGATCATGACTCTGATGGCCGGCACTACTACTACAGGATCCACAGATACTGCAGCGGTAGCTCGAGCCTCTTCGAGCTCCTCAGGTATCGCATACGCTTTTACTGGTTGTAGCAATGCAGATATGACATAATGGATCATGGACTATGGTGCTTCTCACCATATGTGTGGAGAAAGAGCCCAGTTCATGTCTTACATGTCTATACCCCCTGATAGATGGGTCGTCATTGCAAATGGGGTTCACTTACCCATCACATAAAAGGGGAGGTGCATTTGACGCCATCCATGTGCATGCAGAATGTTTTATATGCTCCTGATTTTAAGATGAACTTGCTTTCTATTAGCCAGACTACAAAGGATTTGCATTGTCATGCCATTCTTAACTACTCTTCTCTTGTGTTTCAGGACATACTTACAGGTAGGTGATTGGATGTGGTCTGAGCAGCCGGGTTCTACAGATTGATCCAGCCTCCTCATGTTGGTGCCTCTACTATTCCTATTGGACCAGTCTCACCGTACCTATGGCATCTTCATTTTGGCCACCTTCCTCTACAGAAGTTGTGTCATGTCCTCCACAGATCTCCACGCGATCTTCCTTCTAGTGTGAGGCTTGCCATCTTGAGAAGCATCATCATTCTTCGTTTCCATCTCGTCAGAGTCGGAGCAATTCTCAGTTGTTTGAGCCCATTCACTTAGATATTTGGGGTCCGGGTCATGTGCCTGATTACCAAGGAAATCATTTTTATCTGGTCGTTGTAGATGACTATTCTACATTTCTTGGGTTTTCTAGTTAAAGAATAAGTAAGAGGATAGGTATGTAATTAAATCATTTATTCATGAGATAAATAATTTTTTTCTACTACTGTCAAGTGTTTGCGTTCTGATAATGCCTTAGAGTTTTGCACTTTACAGTTATTCGGATTTCTCAGATCTCTTGCCATTGTACACCGGACCTCGTGTGCATATACATCTCAACCGAACGGTGTTGTCGAGCGCAAACATCATCATTTACTCGATGTGACTAGAACCCTTCTGATTCAGAGTCGTGCTCCTCACTCTTACTGGGGAGATGCAGTTCTCACTGTCTGCTACTTAGTGAACCGTATGTCATCTTCTGTTTTGGGAGAAAAGGTTCCTTTCTCAATTGTGTTTCCCGAGAAGGATATGTTCTCCTTTACACCCCGTGTGTTTGGATCCGTGGTCTTTGTTCACAATCTTGTGCCTAGTCGTGACAAGCTCTTCCCCAGAGCTGTCAAATATGTCTTCGTTGGCTACTCTCGTACCCAGAAAGGATACCGTTAATTTGATCCGCTTCGGCGGAAATACTTTATCCGTGCGGATGTTACATTCTTCGAGTCTGTTATGTATTTCTCTCCTACATGTGACAGGCTAGCCCCATTTGACTCTGATGAGGAGGTCTAAAGACCTCCATCTCCTACAGCTCTATCACCTCCTGCACCTGCTCTACCACCTCCTTCACCACCACCTCCATCGTCGCATCCTCCACCACCTCCAGTACCTACACATGCTCTTGTGGCTGCCTGTGGATCGCCACCCACCGTGACTCAGTTTTTGCCACGTGGGTTTACTCGCAAGTCTCGCTCTGTTCTCCCTTGCTCACAAGTCTTCCCCCATCATCTAGCATGCATCAGGTATGTAAGGAGCACATTGTTTCTACTGATGGCACCACTGAGTTATCTATGCAGCAGGATTCCTTACAGGATGAGCAAGTACCCTCTCAAGAGGGAAGCTTACAGGTTCAGGAGATGGAAGATGATCTCGATGTGCCTATTGCTCTGTGAAAGCAGAGACGTAATTGTGTTTCATATCCTCTTGCAGCCCAAGTTTCTTTGAGCATGCTTTCAAAGGATTTCAGGAGATTTACCGCGGCGCTATCAGCTGCGGAGATACCACGGACGTATCAGGAGGTCATCCAGGACAGTCAGTGACGTCTTGCCATGAAGGAGGAGATGGTCGTGATACAATTATGTGGCACTTGGAGCCTTGTTTTAACTCCAATTGACGCATCCATTGTTGGGTTCAAGTGGATATTCACGGTGAAGCACCAAGCAGATGGCAGTGTAGATCGCTACAAGGCGAGACTTAAGACACGTGGGTTCACCCAAACATATGGGGTGGACTATCAGGATACATACTTTCCAGTGGTTGGGTATTCTACTCTACGTATTCCTCTATCAATTGCAGTGACATGAGACTAGCCCCTCTATCAGCTTGACGTGAAAAATGCATTTCTTTATGGTGAACTATAAGAGGAGGTTTACATGCAGCAGCCACATGGATTCGCTGCTGAGGGGGAGTATCAGAAGGTTTGCAAGCTTCCGAGGCCATCTGTGGCCTTAAACATAGTCCAAAATCATGGTTCCAGAAGCTGTCGGACTTGATAGAGCAACAAGGGTTCGTGAGATCGATTGTTGATCCTTCATTGTTTGTTCAGAGGACTCATAGAGGTACTGTCGCCATACTTGTTTATGTTGATGATATAATTGTTACAGGTGTTAGAAAACGAGAATGCGGAAGCGTGATATCAGAGATAAAAAATAAGAACAATGAAGAACACCGAGATTTTACATGGAACCCTACTTCATAAGGAGCGAGATGAAACCACGGGAAAACATCTCAAAGGGCTTGTGTATGTATTAAAATTTCACATCTGATACAGGTGGTGTGGGGCTTTTATATAGCCCCCACTGAGTCTCCAAGTCTCACAAATAGTAGATGTGGGACTAAACCACTGGATGTAGTAATTGGACACTGAGGGATCCAATTACCCATCAACACAAGTGACGCACATACTCCAACACTCCCCCTCAAGCTGGAGCATGCAATGCTCAGGTTGGACAAAGAAAAAATCACTCAGACTCACAATACAAGGCATTACGGACAATATCAACTCAACGCATAAACAACTGTCAGTTGTTGTCGAGGACGTTGCTTGTCATGATGTGCAGGTAAGGAGGAACAAAAGGGCTGGAGCGTGAGTCGAAATGTGTCTCCTCATCGGAGAACATGTGCCATGTGCTACGTCGGTCAGAATCACTGAAATTGGAATTAGTCTCCTCGTCGAAGTACTCTGACCCAACACATGCAGAAAGAATGTGCATTATGTGGACAATCGCTCCATTCTGAAGGGTCGAACTGAAAAGGCCGTGGAAACATCCTCGTCGTAGTCCATGGTCGCTAGAGAATGGAGTCTAAAAGTCTCCTCATCAAAGAACTAGGTTTCTCCCATACTAATTTGAAGAATGGGATCTCTACTCTAGAGTCCTATGAAACCACATGAAAACCCTAACCCACAATGGAATAGAGAATGGGATCTCTATTATGAAGTTCTGAGATCAAAAACAAAGATGGGAACCACAAATAATGATCGCAGATACGTGCGTATCATACTGAAGACTCGAAACCAATCTGAACGTCGAATCTGAAATTGAACTATAGAGACTGAAGGCTGGCCTGGAATCTGGATCTGAATCAGAGCCGTAGAACTCTACACAATACTCCCCCTTTCTCACATACTTGTCAGAAATAATGGCATCGACAAAGTTGGGAGAAGACATGAAAAGATGGGGAAAACCAATGATCCGCTAAGCCGATCTCAGTATTTTTCCATTTTTCTTGTCACAAAATTTTTTTCAAATCGTTTTTCTTGGTTATTCCCTCCTGTTTTTAGGTCATCTTCCTTTTTTCTCATGCGTATGATTTTTCTTTTGTACGCACTTTTTTTTCAAAAACAAAATAATCTCCCTTTTTTAAACACGACCGCAAATATAAGGCCCAAAACAATCTAGCAGACCAATTTGGTCTACTTTTTCTCCCTCTTTCTTTCTTTTCTTTTTTTTCAAAATCGCAGTTGTAGGCCCATTGGGCCGAATCATTGCCACACCAAAAAACCCTATTTAGGGTTCCCATTGGGAAACCCGATTCCCACAGCCCCATCAGGGTTTCCTTGGAGATATGTGCCGCCAGGAGGATGATGGCTTGTCGTTGCTTCTGGAAGGATGAGGGCGACGCTGCCTATTGTTCTTGCGTCGTCGTCGCTAGTGGAAGAAGAGGATTGTGACATCGTGCAAAGGAAGGTCTTGTGAGAGGGAGGAGATCTTCGCAATAAGGGTTAGCGAGCGATGAAGGATCATCGCCCTTGGAGAGGAGGTGTGCCATGCCTCCTGGGAACCTTGCTGGATAGGATCCCATCTCAAGAAGAGCGTCGCATGTTGCAAAGGAGGTTGTGATGGGGCTCCGCCTTGTGAGGCTGCGGGCGATGGGGCTCCGCCTCGCGATGCGTACGAGAATCTCGTCTAGAGGATCCACCTAGGGTGCTTCAACTCGTGGAGGAACTGGAATGCCGCCAATGCCAGAGGAAGGAGGTGTCGCATGGGGATTGCGGCTTGAACTGGGATGCCACCTTGAACTGGGACGACCAAATCTAAGCCATTGTGGGTTGTTGGGACCCATCAACGTCGATGGGTGTGGCCTGGAGAGGCCCTTACGCATGAAAAAAACCCTAGAATTCATGCGCAGAATCAGTTTTCAGAACTTGGAGAATATATGGCATTGACGATTGCAATTTGGGGTGTGGATCCTCTTCTTCAGAACTATCGCAGCAATTGAGACCTTGAAGATAAAAGAACACGACAATGACGATCTGATCTGTTCTGAATGTGTATAATTTAGGATTTCAAAAAAACCTAGATATCTCTTGAATGCTGAAGCATTGTCGATGATGTTGGATAATTAGGGTTTCAAGAAACCCTAGATCTGAATCTTGAACTTGATCACAAACTTGAATGATACAAAATTAAATCTTCAGATATGAATCTTCAAGAACAAGCAAGAGCCGAATCTTCTTGATAATCGAGTCTCGAACAAATAATGAACGAACATAAAATCCTCGAGAATCGAACCCGCTTTGATACCATGTTAGAAAACAAGAATGTGAAAGCGTAATATCATAGGTAAAGAATAAGAACAATGAAGAACATCGGGATTTTGTGCGGAACCCTACTCCATGAGGAGCGAGATGAAACCACGGGAGAACGCCTCAAAGGACTTGTGTTTGTATTAAACTTTCTCATCTGATACAGGTGGTGTAGGGCCTCTTATATAGCCCCCACTGAGTCTCCAAGACCCATAAATAGTAGATGTGGGACTGAACCACTGGATGTGTAACTGGACCCTGGAGGGATCCAATTACCCATCTACACAAGTGACGAACACACTCCAACAACAGGGGATGATGAGCAGGGCATCCAGGCTACTAATGATTTTCTAGGTCAGCAGTTTGTGACTAAGGACCTTGGTAGCCTATGTTACTTCCTTGGACTAGAGTTTGCCAAGAACCAGCAAGGTCTTGTGATGACCCAGAGGAAGTACATTACAAATCTTCTCTCTAAGACAGGTATGGTAGGTTGCAAGCCCGACACTACTCCTATGGACCCAAGCATGAAGCTCTATGATGATGACACTGAGGAGGTCGATAAGAGGAGGTACAGGAATCTTGTTGGGAAGCTTCTTTATGTGACTACCACCAGGCCAGATATAGCCTTTGCAGTAAGCAAAGTAAATCAGTTTATGGAGCATCCTAGACATGCACATATGGATGCAGTCCATATGATTCTAAGGTATCTGAAGGCCTCACCTGGACTGGTCTTCTATTTAGCGGAGGTACACCCCTTGCAGTTACAGCATGTGCAGATGCAGATTATGCAAGGTGTCCTAAGAACAAGAAGTCTACTTCTGGCTTTTCAGTATTCATAGGAAGTTCCTTGATGTCATGGAAAAGCAAGAAGCAGATTGTGGTTGTCAAATCTAGTGCAAAATCAGAATACAAGGCCATGGCGCAAGCTAGTACAAAGATGATATTAATCATATATGTTCTTACTGACCTGACTGTTGAGGCGCCTCTTCCCATGCATCTCCAATGTGACAACCAGGCTGCTCTCTTCGTTGCAAACAACCCAACCTTCCATGAGAGGACCAAGCACATCGAGGTGGAATGTCACTACACTCGAGACATGATACAGAAGGATCTCATCTCCACTACTCATGTTAGCTCAGGAGATTCGACAACAAATGTACTTACCAAGGCCCTAACCAGAGGGCCTTACCAGAGATGATGTTTCAAGGTGAGTATGATTGATATCTAAGCTCCGACTTGAGGGGGAGTGTTTTTTTTAGTAGAAATAGGGGGAGCCATCCCAAGTCGGGAGTCACCACACCAAAATTATCATTAATTAACGAAAGGGTACATCAGTTAGAAATCCAGATATTGTACACAGCATTACAGTGGGCAAGGACATTTTCCTAATAGAACCGTTGCCCCTTGAAAATACAGTCATTCCTGCCCAGCCAGATAGCCCATAACGCGGCGAAGGGCTTTAAAACATCCTCGGAGGATCCAAGCCCCACCGATCGGATAGATCCCCAAAAAGGACCCAGACCGGAAGACTGGATCCAAGTGATCCCCAAAGCATCCCAAACCTGCGCCGATGTTCTGCAACCGAAGAAGATGTGGTCTGTGTCCTCCGCCTCCTCGCATTTATCACAGGTCAGATACGCCACGCCCATCATCCTCCCCCTCCTCACCTTATCGCAGAGACGGTTCCTCTTTAGGCACCAAAGGAACACCTTAACACGAGTAGGAATCTTGGCCGCCCAAATGACTTTCATATCCACGCGCAGGTCTTCATCAATTATCACTTCTCCTGCTCTCAGCTTCCGGTAAGCCATCTTCACCGAGAACTTGCCATCCGTCCAAACGAAATGGGCTGGGTCACCAGTCAACTCCCCAACAGAGGGGATCTCGGAAAGCAGACGCAAAAAGTCCCCCAACCACTGATCCGAGAGATCTGAGTGGAACCTCGGAGCCCACGAACCCGAATCAACCACCTCCTGCACGCACGCCCCTCTGTCAGCTGCCAAGGCCACCAGCCTAGGAAATCGAGTGGCCAGCACCCCCTCCCCCGTCCAGTCATCCTGCCATAAACGAAACTGGCGCCCATTCCCCAACTTCGGGCGGAGAAGGTGCCCAAGCCCCGGAAGCACAGCACGGATACCCTTCAACAAAGGTGACTCATGACGTACCCTTGCCGCCACCAACTCCCCCTCGACACCATAAATCGTCCTCAGCAACCGCAAGACCAGCGAGTCGGAGGCGCCCCAGATCCGCACCACCTATTTAGCAATCAATGCTCTGTTCATCAACTCCACATCTCGAATACCAAAATCCCCTTCCGAAACGGGTACAGCTACATCTTTCCAAGCGGCCAGGTGGAAGCCCCTTCCTGATTGCCTCCCATCCGACCAGAAGAAGGCTCTCATCATAGCCTCCACCTTGCTTCTCACCCCAACAGGCATCAGTCTCGTAGAGTAGAAAAAGACCGGAATGGCTGACAGAACGTGCTTCAGCAGGATAAGTTCCCCTCCCCCTTGGACAGAGTGGTAGCCTTCCATCCCTCCAACCGCTCCTCCATTCTCCGCAAAACACAATCCCAATCAGACTTCCTCAATCTGCCCGCAACCAAAGGTAACCCCAAATAGGTTATCGGCAACTGTCCCCGAGGACAACACGCCTACTCCGCAAGCCTGATGCTCTCACCTTCGTCCATCACCAGGGGAACCAGGACCGACTTCTACTTGTTAATCTTCAAACCAGACAAGCACCCAAACATGTCTACCAAAGTTGCCGCATTGTGATTCTGCTCTTCCGTCCCCCCAGAAAGATCAGCGTGTCATCCGCATATTGCAAGACCGGAATAGATATGTCCCTCAACCTGAAGCCCTCACACCATCTCTCGTCAACCGCCCGCTGAAACAAGACGGCAAGACAGTCCGCCCCAAACACAAACAACAAGGGAGCTAGGGGGCAGCCCTGACGAACCCCCCTTTGCGGTTGGAACCAACTGCCCTCCGACCTTTCGTTGACCAACACAGAGCACGAGGCAGTAGTGACACATCTCTTGATCCAACTAATCCACTCATCTGGAAATCCCCATTCTCTGCATCGATACCCAAAGGAACTTCCAACTAACACAATTGTAGGCCTTGGCGTAGTCAATCTTCCAAATGGCTCCTTTCTTTGCGGACCTCTTCCACTCGAGACAAGCTTCCGACGCAGCAACAATCCCATCCGCCATACACCGACCAGGAATAAACGCAATTTGTACGGGTAAAACCACCGATGCCAGGACTGCTCTAAGTCTGCTCTCCAGCATGGAAGGACATATCGATATCGATATCGTTTCGATATCGTGTCGATATCGATATATCGGCGATATATCGCCGATATATCGGCGATATATCGCTATATCTAGGAATCTTTATGAAGAAAATGCCTGAAGTCGGATATATCGATATATCGATTTCGATATCGGTCCCATGTCGATATCGATATATTGGCGATATATCGCGGATATATCGGGATACGGCCTTCCATGCTCTCCAGCACCTTGGACACGATGAGATAAATGCCATTTGATATAGATATAAGCCTAAAATCCCCAACCCCCACAGGAGTCTCTTTCTTTGGCAGTAGAAAGATCAAGTCCCTGTTAATTTTCTCAAAACCCATATTGACACTCCTGAACTCATCCAACACCTCCAAAATGTCCCCCTTCAGCAGCTCCCAGAACTCCCCATAAAACGATATAGAGAAGCCATCGGGGCCAGGAGCCCCGTCCCCATTCAGATCCCACATAGCTCTGCGGACCTCCTCCTCGGAAAAAGTGGCCACCAACGAATCTTCATGAGTTTCATCCAAAGAACCAGCACCCAGGCTCGTCCAACCCCACTCACTGTCACCCCTCACCCTCCTCGAGGCGCTCACAAAGTGCTCCCGCAAGGCTGCACCGATGTTCCTATCGCCCGACACTGTGTGGCCTCCCACCTCCACCTCATGCAAGAAGCTCCTTCTCCTTCTCCCGGAGGCGACGGAATGGAAAAAGCGTGTGTTTGTGTCTCCTTCCCTTAGCCACTTCTGCCTCGATCTCTGCCGCCAGTGAACCTCTTCTTTTCTGTCCTCCAGGTATACAGCCTCCAGCCACGCTGCCCTCTCCTCAACCTCCGCCTCCGTCAACCCCCGCTCATCATCAAGCCCATCTAACCTGCTTATCCCCGCCTCAGCCTCCGCCTTAACCGCCCTCCGCCGCCTAGCAGACTCCTTCCCATACGACAAGAGTAACCGCCTTAGGGAGTCCAGCTTAGTCGCGAAACGCGACACCGCTGACCCCTCCCCCACAAATCCCCGCCAGTGCTCAATTACCAACTCCCGGAAGCCCTCCTCTAGCAGCCACTTCTTCTCGAACCGAAAGAAAAAACGACCCGGTCTGTCCTCCCCAGAGCCCCAGAGAATGGGAGTGTGGTCGAAAAGCATCCTCGGAAGAGCTCAAGCCCTCGCCAACGGGAACGTCTCCCCAACCTCGACGGACATGAGAAACCTGTCAAGTCTAGACCTGGATCTTGCATTCCTCCAAGTGAATTTACACCCGGCCGCATCCACGACAGATAACCCCAGCGAATTAACCACCTGCTTGAGATCCTCAGACCCCGGATCCCTACCCCCGGCCTCCCCCAGCATGTCATCCGGAAGCAAGGTGACATTCAAGTCACCCCCAACTAACCAGACAGCATCTCCCACCTCAGGCACAACACTCTCCAAATCCGCAGCCAAGCTACCATCCTCTCGTCTACACGGGCCATGCACATTGGTGATACAGAAGCAAACACCATCCGCTCTCCGCAGAAGCTTGACCGTCAAAGAGAACAAGGAGACGAAGAGCCCCAGCAAGTCGAAGGAATCGGTTCGCCACCCAGACATGATTCCCCCCGAAGCGCCATCCGCCCCTTTCTCTGTCAGTGCGAAGACATCCCCTCTACTCAACTCACGGCGCAACGAATCATCCACAGCCTGCAATTTCGTCTCTTGAAGCAAGAAAATGTCCGCAGCAGCCACTCTCACCAGGTTCACCACCCCAAGCCTCTTATCAGGGCAGTCCAACACCCTTACATTCAGAGAGAGCACCTTCATTTAAGCACCTGTACACCCTCTTCTTAGGAGGAATAACCCCCAAACACCGTACCAGATCTCTATCAAGAGCAGCAAAGCGGTTTCGCACTGGCACCACGGTTGCATCATCCTGAGAGTCAGCCACCTCCGGAGACCCCGCCGCCAAGGCTGATCTTAGCAAAGCCCTTGCCAACCTTCCAGACCCCCTCCGCCCCCCTCCCCCCCCCTCATACGCCAGCCCGAAACGACTCTGCAACGGCCCCACCCCCTCCAAGGAATCCAGCCCTGAGACCCTCCCCTGAGGGGGTGTTGAGATACTATTTATCTTATGTTTATTTTACGTATTTTATATTCTTTCCGTTCTCTTTATATAATTTGCCCGATGGGTCTCTCCTCTATATAAGAGAACCCTAGAGCCTCGTGAATAAGCAACTCATTATTTTCTCCCAACAATTGAGAATGGGCCTTATCCCTCCATATATAAGAAAATGTTAAGGTTTGGCCGAGCATAGAAAATAAAATCAGAAAACTAACATGAGGGCCACATATCTTATATACTTCAACGCTCCTCAAGTTGAAGCGTAGAATTCTAATGTACACGGCTTGTGACGACATCGCTCAAAAAGAATCACGAAGAGTACCTTAGTAAAACATATGCAGTTTGATTTGATGTAGAACCACTAGACATCTGCAGGACTCGTTGGAAGAAATCTTTGATGAAATGGCAATCAACTTCTTAGTGTTTAGTTCTCTCGAGAAACATGAGGTTGTTTGTTATATCCATGGCAGCTTTGTCGCATCTTAATTCCATCACTCTATCCAGTGAAATATGAAAATCAATAAGCACATCATAAATCCAATATTCTTAATTGTTGCCTAGGTCATCACCATGTTTTAACTCTATATATCCAAACGGGATATACTGTTTATTTATTGCTCCTCCATGCAATAAGAATGCCCCCAAGGTAAGCACAAAAGCCAATAGTTGGTTTCCTATCTATAGGACATCCCGGATAATTCACACCACAATATAATTATCTAGTGGCATTCCTTCTTTGAAGAAAAGCCTGTTTCCAGGGATGACCTTACTTTATCCATGGTTTGGAAAAAAAACAAAAGTAGGAAAGAAGCGATTTCCTTAATATCGAGGTGAGGTGTACTTCGAGGCAGTTGAGGTGTAATCCTCAAAATAAATACAACTTAATCAAAATATGATATAATATTAAGAAAAATATATTATAACGCAATCTCCATATATTTAAAGCAATCAAGGACTCTTAATAAATTATTTAATATCAAAGAATAATAAAGGGTTGGATGCATCGTGCTTAGGGAGATTTTTACATGACCATTAAATCTCTCCCAAGTGAAAAATGTTAATTGCTTCTTTCAATTTTTTAAAAAGAATATATGTATAGTCAATAGTGTGGTTGAGTGAAATCCCTAAAGTTTATCTTCAATAGTTAGTTTGTCCAATATCATATTGCATATCATATTTGATACTTACAAGCAGTGGCGGAGGGGGAGGGAGCATGTAAGGTCATGGTCCTCCCTTCCAAATTACAAAACTCTTATTTATTAGTCCCGTGTCTCATTCTTCAATATTTTCCTTCTCTATTTACAGCAAAATAGTTTGGCTCCCTCCATATTCCAACTCCCATTTTTATGCTCATTTTCCCCGCATTGAAAGTTATGATTCTCATCATGGCTGAACACCCATTATCACCTTAGGGACAATGGCATCCTCAATACAACAATAATTATTATCAACCGTCTCTCTATATTTGGTTACTTTTAATAAAACTAATACATATCCTTAAAAAAATTATATATAGATCCAAACCAAAAAAATGTACCATATATAGATACAGGTATGATTGTCATTTCCAATTTTTGAGCATACACATACATATATAGTTGTATATTTTCCTTGCGATACAGATATTAATGCATATCCGGATTTGAAAATAGATGTTGGTTCGTTATAGGACGTGATCAGATCCAGGTATAATTGTCTCCATTATTGTTTCTGTTAGCTATTGCATTCAATTTCAATAAAAAAGTCAAAGGTAATTTTTTATTCACGGATATTTATATAGATATTTTTTGCAATCAATCAAAATATGGATAAAATATGTGCATTTTTTAATATATAGATACCAATATGTATAATATGGTATATAGACAAATATGGATGCATGGTATTTGGATCCAAATGATTTTCTTATGGATAAATATAAGAGCGATATAACTGTCCATATACTAAGAAAATCATTTTTTGCATATACCATATTGCATTTACCATATTATATGTATATGTATCCATATACTGGAAAATATTCATACCCGTAGAACACCATTCATATCTTATCTATATTTTGATTGATGGTAAAAAAATATTAAAGTGTTAATATTCACAAAAAGATAAACAACCATTCTTTTATTGAAGATGGATGCAATAGCAAACAAAAACATGTATTCAATTGCGTCCTTGGAATGAATCAACATCCAATTATAAAATCTAGATATTAATTCATACATATACTCATACAGAAAATACACAATCATATATGTATTATTATCCTTAAAAAATGAAAATAGCAATCATATGTGTATTCATGTCACATTCATTAGTTTGAATCCGTATATTTTTTTAGGATATGTACCCAATTCTATTAAAGGTGACAATAATAGAGAGAGGAGGTTGGTAATTGATGCCTCATCCATCTTTAATTTCTTCCCTCAAAGATAGATGGCCGCCCGATGTAAGTGGGAAGAATGTGGCATTCATCCATTACATATTATCTATTCTAGGTAAAAATCAAGTTATATATAGGGATCTAAAACTTATAACCTCCGAAATCGTCATTTTTAGTCGGTGTGAAATTCACATCGACGTGCCTTCTCATATCGAGTTTTCTAGATTAGTGGTTCCTCCATCCTCGCAAATCACGGGAGTTTGACCATGTAATGTCGAGTTGCACCTCTTCTTGGAGTAAGGTGGATATCTATAAAAAAAATCTAAATGGTAGTTTAAACTAAATTTAGATAATATATTGAATGATAGCTTATATGGTATGTTACCATATCTAAATTATCTTTTACAATATGAAAATGGCTAGTCGGCATGTTTAACTTTAAGCAAGATGTTGATCTTTTTAGTATTTATAATATAAAGCTTCCTCAACAACTTTGGAGAATTGTCGACTGTTGTGACTTGAGAGCATATACAAGATATGGTTTTTTAAGTGACTTCGATCCTAATTTAGGTTTCGAGATATATTATTAGGTTCTTTGTCGACAAATTAGTTAATGAATCATGGTCCTTCTCAGTTACGGCATCTCTGGGAGTTTCCTCGTTTTTTCGAGGAACAACAAATCATAGATAATATCATATTCAATCCAATCCCCAAAGTTTGTTTGGTCCTTTCTTCGTTACTAAAGTTTCAACTTGATTGCAATGTGGTCTTGTGGAATGTTGAATTTTATATATATATATATATATATATGTATGTATGTATGTATGTATGTATGTATGTATATATTAATGTTTAGCCCCACCTATACAAAACGCATGGCTCCGGCCCTGCTTACAAGAAACTAATAACTTGAAATTCAATTATATTTTTTTACAAAGGATTTTCATTTGTTGGTTCAATTGGGGATTTATGCAAGGTTTTTTCCTAAAGAGACACATTAGTTGCTTCCTTTATGGTAAGAAACACTAAAAGGGAAATAGTATGGTAGAGAAAAAAGGACAAAAAAATATTGCATCCGAGGCGCACTCCTCACATAGCCTCACTGCCTCAAGACCACCTCGATCGTTAGAGGCATACGTTGCGCCGAAACTACCTGATGCATCTACCTCGAGGTTAAAAAGATTTGCCTCACCTCGATGCATACATCTCGACCTCCTCGAGGCAGGGTACGAAACATCACGATATATTGATGATATATCACCGATATATCGGTATCAACATGGGACCGATATCAATATCGATATGGCAATATATGCTTCTTTTCTGGTCCTTCCTTCACAAAAGTGTGTCGATATGGGCGGATCGTATCAACACCGTATCAATATGGTGTCGATATCGATATTTCCTACCTTGCCTCGCGGGACAAGACTAGCCTTTTCAAACCATGAATATTATCATGGTTGTGTTCTAGTTGTCTTTTGTAGGCAATGCTCGTGAACTAAGTTTCCATATTACTACGAAGATGTCACCTTAAGTGATAGTTGGATAGAGGAGTTTCCCCATCAACCAACAACCATGCCCCTCATCTACCAACTTGTCTTCCTCCTAGAAACAAGCCTTAGGATCCATATAAATTTGAGTTGATTTTGTGTATTTCATATTGGTCCCCTGTAAAATACCAATGGCACATTTCCTCTTTTATTGAACCAAATCCTAGACTATGGGATACCTCTCACAACAACAAAGCCTTTTTCCACATTAAGTAAGGTTAGCTACATGGATTATTGGCCTCCATTTGGATTCTATCATGGGTCATTCTCGAGCTTAGATCCAAATAACTAAGATCCCTTCAGATAATCTCAATCCAACACTTCATGGGCTTCTCGCCCTTTCTTAGCCAGCTCAACATCCCAACTATCGCATCTTCTAACCAGTGCACCTCTCTTGGGCCATCCTAAAGTATGGGATACCTCTAACCCAGGAAATATATCAACAATACGTATCCTTGATCACAAAGTGATCTATAAGCATGTGATCCCATGCTCGTCCTAGAACTCAAGATTATGTCATCAACATATACCAGTATGGCTATAGTGCATATCCCAATTCTTCTCGTGAATAGTAAGTGACCTAAGGATGATCTAGCAAAGCATTTGCTCTCTAATACCTCAAAAAGCTTCTAGAACTATGCTCAATGACTATTTGAGGCCATAAATGGCCTTGTTCCATAATAAGACCTAATAGCATTCCCATATGAAGTCTGAACCTGGGTAGTTGTTCCATATAGAAGACTTCCTGAAGATCCGTGTAGATAAACGCATTGTTGACATCAATCTGATGTAGAGACCAATGGATGTCCACAATAACAACGAGGACGGTCCATAAAGTCAAGAAACAAGCCACATGTGAGAAAGTATCAAAGTAATCCACCTCAGAGGTATGGGTGAATTCCCTGATATGTAGTTGTGCCTTATTTCTTGAGGTAATTTTATCAATAGATTATGCTTCACCAAGGATAATCATTTGAAACCAACAGTAACACAGCCTTGATGGATCCACCAAGGTCCATCCTCTGGAGATCAAAGAAGATGTCTTTTTCTCCCTGAACCCCTTACTATGAGGTTGAAGGAGACATGAGCGTGTGAAATTGTTATCAATACAACAGATAATCCCTCTGCAAAACTATATGTATTTAACACCGAGATGGACCAAGAACGTTGCCTTGGAAAAGGATGCAAGGTGCAACCGCCAGGCTTCTTATGAAGAGCAATTGAAATGGTAAGATCATCAAGACCATTTAAATGTGGGACAATGTTTGGGGTGTTTCAACATGCCTCATTTATATTTGCAAAATCCTCATTATGATATGGCACGTTGCTTATTCCCAGCAATATGGGCGGTTGCATCTTTTGTGTAGCATTTTCCTCCTATCTGTTTGGTAGGGCTACCTTGGCCTTTTAGGAAGCCATTTGCACTATTAAATTTAAAGGCAACCTTGCTATGATGCCATTTGTAACAACTCGGATCTACACCCAAGTCGTTATCGAGGATAGCTGGCCCTGACAACTTATTATGCTCGAGCTCGGTTGGACTCATGGACCATTGCTCAAAATGCATAAGCCCAAGTTGTTAAGTAATAATCCACTTTTCTTATAACCCACTCGCATACATTGTGGGTGCTATATGTGTGACTATGCTTAGGGTGTTTCAAGTAGTGCCCATGACAAACAGTACCAACCACCTATTGTGAAGGGTCGTGGTTAGCAATGGTGCATATCACGCAGAGGCGGTGGCTAGAAGCAATATTGAACCGAAATGACCGAAATTTCGTTGAAATTCGACCGAAATTCCTTTTCGGTCAGTCACCGAAATGGTGACCGAAACCGACATTTAGGGCCTTGGTCTGCAACACCGATATATTAAGATCGATGTGTTCTAGTACCATGTGATTGTGGAATGTTATGCATTTATGTATAGAATAGTGAGCCTTATGCCACATTATATAGAGAGATGTTAGGGTTAAGATTAACACAAAATGAAAGCCAAGTACATAAGTACTCCAGAGGGCTGGAACTTGAACCATGGTGCTCAACCCTAACAACTTTAGAGCCATCAAAACATATTCCTCGGTAACCTCTCTTGTTAAATTGTCATTTATCCCAAGCAATGATCCATGTGCTCCACGGATTCTTCACATCCAATCTCCCTTACTTGTACCACCCTTAACATTAAACTACCTAAAGTGAAATGTTTAAGTATCCCCAATCTCCCTCCTTCCCGCTACTTTCTCCTTACCAACCAACAACCAATAATAAATTGTGATCATCAATCGCTCATCACTACAATATAGATTAAATAATATTTTATGCTCCCCCTCCTCAAGTAATGTCCGTTTCAACAACTGCCTCCATCTTAATTCTTGCATCCTCACGCACAATAACCTATGTTGTTGCCCTCCGCTTCCATTTCATCCCCTGAGAAACCATGCTTATCCTCTACTCTATCCAAAGCAGCCACTGCTTCACATTTGCATTCCTCTTAACTAGGCATTAATCTATGCATACGTCCAATTGGATTTTTGAATAGGGACGCACAGAGCCTACCCGCCAGCCTCCGAGTCACCTTCTTACCGTTCGAAACGCCCCTCTAGAGCTCTGCCATTAAATCCCTGAAATCAGACTTCTAAAACCATGACCCGTCGAACTATAAATGAAATATGGTATCCAGAAGTAGGAGGCCCTCACTCCAACCACATGGAAAATTTTGACAAATTCGATGGAGGTGAGGAAGCAGTCCAGTTGATACCCAGAAGTAGCCATTAGCCAATGCAGTACTCCACCACGCATATCTGCATTTTAGTACCCGGAAATTCATCAGGCCAAGCCCCTTCACAACATCAGAGAACTCAGACGTCTCAAAGGTCGACACATAACGTTCCTTTTACTAGTCCAGTGAAGACAGTGATATCAAAGCTACGTCCACCCAAGTAAGGTCGAGCACCAGACCCCTCAAATCGTCCCGCCACTCACTCCTTAACATATGGTGCACTTGCACCTGCACGCCCAAAAATGAAATAAAACTAGTCGCAGAAGAAATAAAAGCAATAAGCCCATTTTCTTCCACCACAAACATACTCATTCCAATTCTAATCACCATATGAACTCGTACACAACAAATCCAACTGCAACCGACCCAAAAGGCCAATCGACATCTCCCCAAGATCGATCCACGCAAAACGCGCTTCACATTCCAAAAGCTCGGGTGCCACATAAATTAAAAAAAAAAGAAAGAAAGAAAGAGGACCATGTATACAGAGATGGAGAGGAAGCTTACATTACTCCCCTTCCAGACCTCGTAAACGCGCTTGGCCATGGCGGAAGCAGCAGCCACAAGGGCGTAGATTTCGCACTACGCCGAACGGGACTTTTGAGTTGCGAAGATTCTCATCCTCCTGTTGAGGCAAAAGAATGGTGATATGACAGCGGAGAGAGGCAGGAGGAGTAGGTTCTGCTCTCCTTTGTTTGAGAAAAGGTTTCGTGAGGAGGAGAGAACGGGGCAGACCCGCGGATGGGAGCGGGGTGGGGCTCTGCAGTGACGGGGGGTCTTTGGAAAAAAGAGAGCAACTGTTGAGGTGGGAGGTTTACCATTTTTTGCCTCCTATTAAGAGGAGCAGTGCTCTCTTGTTTATACGTATTTAGGGATTTTTACATGGATATCCCAAAGAACTTTAGAATTGATTAAAAGATCATTATTAACATCACACTAACGAAATGCCCTGTCAAATTTTTTGTTTAGCTAGAATACCCTTATGTTACCATGTTGTTAGAACATCATCAAATCATACTTTTCCTGTATAAAAGATAGAAATTCGTTATTTATATCTCGTTAGTTAAAAGCATCTTAAGCATCTTAACCCTCTTTTTTAATGATGACAAATAATTAACAAAGGCACTTGTTTATTGTATCTTTGCAGCTTGTAGGATCGACAAGATATCAAGTCCAAGCTTACAAAACAATGAGCAAGATCTACTCAAGTTTATTCAAGTGTCATAGTATTTCTCGCTTGTATTCTTACTTGTAAAAGCTCACAAATGCATTGGCATACAGTATCTGATCATATGAAAACTTGTCAACCGTTGAAAATATTGTTTTTGCTTAAAAACCCCCAAAGTGATAGATCATTTTTTGACATGATCAATCACTCCTTGATGTTAATGATAGATCTCTTCAAGTTACTGATTAATCACATTATGACATAATCAATCTCTTCAAGTTATGGCCTTAATATAATCGATCAATTTTTAGCATTGATAATTTAATTGATTGATCACATGTGTACATGATCGATGACTTTTTGGTTGTCGTTATTTTTTAATTGATCACTTAGTTGATATCGTCGATAACCTTTTTAATGAGTCCTTCAATGATCAGTTGATTGATCAATCAACTCTATTTGACTTAGCAACAATTATATAATTTCGATCAATCGGTATGATTATAATTATCCATTAATGACATTTTCAATAAAGTTTTTGAAGCTAATTTCGCTTCCTAATTTGGTTGCCAATGGTTCTATTGAACCCCATACATACATATATGTAATTGACTTTTCATTGTTTCAAATACAACACACAAACACATGCATTCAAGAAAGAAAGATGCGTATGATATGCATTAAGAGCCACAAATACTCCAATAAATCATTCCATCGCTCTCTTCAAGCCTTGGTCATTGTTGTTCGATTCCTTGTCTCTCTATGAAACGCTAGAGATGCACTTTGAAATGTGATTTCAACTCCAACTATGATTGAATTTCAAATGTTCTTCTCGATCATCACACTATTAAGTATTTTACATCTGATATTGTATTTTGCATTGTAACATATTTCCTACCATGCAATTGTTGTTGACTTAATTAAAGATTGCTCCTGTCAATCCCTTACTTCTTTATCTGTTGTAAATATTACTTGATGTATGATCCAAGTTGTGAGCTACTTGGTGTGGTCCAAGTTGTAGGAACTTTGGTGTGTGATCCAAAGTTGTGAAAGCTTGCGTATGTGATCCAAAACGTCGTGCTTCGATCTAAAACTTCGGTGTGTGTGATATAAGTTGTGAAAAGACTTTCGTGTGTGATTGATGATCAAAATCTGAGGTTCACCACATACAACACATCATACTACACTCAAATCCAAGCCGATTAAACGAGATTGTCAGTAAAACTTAGTTTTTACAGGAAAATATACCTACGTCAAATACAATGAGGTAGCTCCCTCTCTTTGTTTGTAAATATATGTATTGAGTATGTGTCTCACTACTGCGTGTAATAATGCATGTGATTTTGCGGTTTTTTAGTTTTTTTAGATTTTAAAATGATGTTTTATTTTTTAAAATTCTTGATCTATTTTTATTTTTTTTTCAAAATTGTACTTTTTAATTTAATTTAAAATATAATAATAAAATAAATTAATATATAAATATATATTGGATATAAATATATGGGAGATGAATAATTAGCATTTTAAAATGAAAGAAATGGGGGGAAATAAGAGAAAATATAAAATATATAATTTAATATTTTTTAAGTTTTACAAATAATTTTGTCTCTTTTTCAAATAGATATAGTGAAAAAGATTCAAATAAGATATAAATATAAAAAAATACTAAGATAAATAAGCAACATTGAAAAAAAATATTTGCTCAAAAACTAGGGATAAAATTTAGATTGTATTTTTCCCTAAAAGATTTATACCAAGGTTTCCAAATCCACTTTCTTTTTTTGGGCTTTATGATTTTTTAGTGATTTTCGATGTTTTTCATATTTATTGTATTTTTAGGTAAAATATGCAATAATTGATCAAATCAAAAATACCCTAGGTGATATTAGATAAAAGAATCTTAACATGGTCGTTGGGATTTTTAGTGATGCTATGAATAAACTAATAATGGCACAAAATCAAGGATTGTTTTGTATTTTTTTTATTTTTCTAAGCAAACAAATAATAGAATAAAAATCTACGAAAATCATAGCTATAGAGCATTAAAATATCTACTAGGTGTATTTTTAGTTTTTCAAGAAGACACCATATGCACTTGAATCAAAACAAACACTCGAGATCTTGTAACAATTCTAAAGCTCAAACTCAAAATTTTTTAATGATTCTTTTCCTAAAAGTTTTATATCGCTACGATCCAATGTATCTAAGAAATAAATTATATTTCAACATGATTTTTTAATGAATTAAACAAGGAATTTTGGCATGTTTCACTAATTAATTCAACATAGTTTCGAATTTTGTCAATTTTTAGTACAAGAAAGCTTAAAATTAGGGGACAAAATGATGAAAAATAAGTGATAGTTCAAAGGTCATCAAAGGTAAAAGATATAGGCCTAATTGCAATATTACAAAATTAAGTAAGAGTTCAAAATGAGCCTATAAGATCCATTTAGTCAATACCAAGTCCAATGGTGTCTATCTGTAAGATTCCCAAAGGCAGTGGCATCAACAAGAGGTTAGCTATTGGGACTCGCTTTAAATATTTTCCATCTCTAGTAATGTCCTTTGCAAATTCCTACATACGTAACTAAGGTTGGGTGTTGTGTGATTTATCCAACGGTACAGTTGTGCCTTGAGGCACTTGATCCAATAGCTTCAGGTTAGCCACATGAATGCATGCACATCGCTTGATGACACTTGAAAACCTGGTTGGAGATGAGGTACCAACAAATGGTGGCGATAGGCTCACAGGTTCTTGATCGAATGGCATTGACCCAAGCGTTCTTAACATATTATAATGGTCATTGGACATAAACCAATGATGGTTGCAATCTCCAAAGGGGGCATGATGAATATGTGATTCATTAACTTAGTGTCGAAGTTTTAGTTTGGATCCATGAACAAAACACCCAATAAATACCCTTGAAATTAATACGTTAATGATATATATCTTACAATTAAAAGGAACAAAGAATATGTTGTTATATTGTAAATAAGGCCGAGAAATAATTCAGAATAAAAACCGAAAAAAAGGGGTTGAAAATTGTATATATTCATATGTAAATAGCCTAAACTTCGCTGATTTTTAATAATTTCATGTTAATCCAATTGACATGAAATCAATTCCATGGTGTAACAAAAATAAATAAAAACACTCGCATATATATATATATATATATGTATGTATATGTCAATGATCCCAAATTTAAGTTCCAAGACAAAAAATCATAAACTCATACATCTTCCTCAGACAATCTCCTATGACCAAGTACTCACTTTTGAATTTATTACACTCAATGATATATAAATTAATATTAAATTGAAAAGAATCGGAGTTTATATGTGAAAAATGAGTTTTGGGACTGAATTATATATTGTAATACAAGTCAAAAATTAACACCTTTCAAAAAATTAATACCAATATGCACTGTCATTTTATATACAAAATTAGCACCTTTCATTTGTTTCCTTTTCATCTATTTTCTTTGAGTTGATTTTTATTAAATGACTTAAAAATTAAAATCCAAAAATACAAAAGCAAAGAAAATAACGTGTTCTGATCATATGTATAGTTTGTATATAAGTTCCTTCTTCATTTTATTTCTCTATTTTCTTCAATTATTTAAATCCAAAAATAGATTAATGTGTAAATATCTTTTTAGCACTTTATTTAATTTTATTTTGGATTTTTCTTTAATTAAAAACTTTAAAAATTACAAACGTAAAAACAAGTCTTTTATGTAAATAAAATCCACCAAAAAATTTAGTTTGTACAATTAAGGTCTTTTTAGTTTAGTATCGCCACGGAAGTTGTAGATCTCATCAAGATGAACATCTTTCGTGAATATTTTTTTATTTTGTGGTAGTTTATTTTTTATTTTGAACTTTATTTTATCTTTTATTTTTGAATATCCTAGGAGTGACATGTGCCTTCTCATAGAGTCATCATGTGTCGCCCTCACTTCTTCCTTCCCGCCTCCTTGGTGGACCATTGGAACCATCATAGATACAATGGTCGAGCCCATTCCTATACATCCCCTTCTTTTCAAATCGGATTCATTGGTGAGTTGCTAGATCAATTCTGATCCAATGGATGTGATCTGATCACGCTCCACCTTTTCCCATTACCATGTGTCATTCCCCCCACCTATCGATCTCGACCGAACAAATGGTTAGGACCCCATTTCCTTTGACCTCTATCTTTTCTTGCTGACTCTAATGGCCTCCACCATCTCTTCCCTGTCGACCAAGCCCCATCCTTCTTCCTCTATCTCCAAGATCGCATCCTCCATCTTCGGGTCACCAACAAACCCAACCATATGTGACTTATCCGTCAAACCCTAGCATCTCGATCCTTAAAACCCAATGTAACCTCTTGTAAAACCCTTATCCACCATCCACGAAAGGTAAAGCCACCAGCTCGGTCAACAACTCTCTTCCCGGTGACAACTCGAAGAGATAGACCTTTAGAGACAATGGTGAACATCACCTCAAGCAAGATCCATGGTGGTGTCGTCCAACTTATAGATGTTATTCTATGAGGAGCAGCCTAGCCTCTGAGCATTGTCACGTGTTCTTAGAGTGAGGATCGGAGGTGCTTCTCCAGAGAAGCATCCATTCCCATCTCCAGGTAATCCCTTCTCACTTTCCTTCTTCTTCCTCCTCCTCCTCTTCTTTTTCTTTCTTTTTATACTCTCTCCTTTAAATTCGTATTTATTATCTGTTAGTTCCCTTCATATGCTTTGCAACCCACTTTGACTTTCTCCATCCTCCTCCTCGACTTTCTCCATCATCATCCTCCATCTTGTTTCATCGCCACTGCCTCATTTCAACTTTTGCAAAGAGTTGGAGCTCCAAGTCACATTTCCTTCCCCGCCTACGCTGGACCTTCATCTCAATATTATTCTTGCTCAATTAGCGCCCTTGGCTGAGACTTAAGTATCTTGAGCCATGTTATTTTAGTGGAGCTCCATATCGAACATTTGTTGTGAACCCAAGAGCGCTAGTAGTATGCAACTTCCATCTTGGTTGGGCATGTGTCGCCTGGAGATATGAACAATAATCAAGCCCTCATGTTCCCCATTAGTGAAGCTTCACTCTTCAGAAAGCCTTCGTGTTACTGGAGATTCTCCTTCTTATTTTATTTTCTTTGAGATAAGACCCATCATCAGATGCTCTACCATGAATAACGAAGAATAAGAAGGTCGACCACATGCTACAAATACCCTTGGATCAACTCCAAGACCTTGATCTCAGACGTAGGTGCAGCATATATAACCAACCAATGAATCAAGCATTTGGATCCCATCACACTATTGGATTAGCTCCGGGAAACTTTAACATAAGTCGGGATGCCTCTTGAGAGTTGTCAGGAATGGATCAACTTTCCTCCCCCATCCACCATAGATTCTACTTGCAAGCCAAGTTGCATCTCGCAAAGGGGCTCAACCGTAACTCTATCGAGAACGCCATTACATGGTTGAAAAGCATGGGAGCGAACATCAACGATAACTTCCTAAAGTAAGCCTCTATATTTCCCACCAATGGTGCTATTGAACACATGGAGAGCACCTTACATCTGGCTCTTTGCAGACCAACACAAAAGGGTATTCACACTCATACTTACCAAGATGCAAACGGGACAAGGACTCATGATGACCCTCAACCTAGTTCAGATGTCATCACTAATGAAAGCATGACGATCCCCGCTTCCCCTAAGTACCCCCTATAGCCTTTTGTATTTAACGAAAATAATTGTGATTTTTTTATCACACCTCATGTGATGTAAGATAACATAGAACAATATTTTTGATTTGCCCACATTGATGGTCACTAGAACACCCTTAAACTAACAAATGCAGTAATCCTCGAATTATGGTTTCGAGGACTTAAGAGTCAAGAATAGGTTCATTTAGAGGGTTTTTGAAAAACACATTAACATGTAATACGCGCCTTTACGAACCAAGGTATAGTCAGTCTATTAAATGGATGTTAACATTAGTAAATGGATGCTAGCATACTATCCCAGCACATTCGGGGCCTGAGGGGATCTTAGACTAAAAACATTGAATCCAGACACAAAATCAACCTTTCCACCATCCAGGAAATAAGAATCTCTAGGACTATTACTAACAATTAGGATATTCTCTGGAAGAAATATGGGGTTCTGCTTCTGAAGGAAACATACTATTGGGCAACGATTTCGCTTATGGGGTCAAATCAATACGTTCTAAGAAGAAATATGTGAATATCAATAGCATCGATCTCATAAGTCTCATACAAAATACCATCAAAAGAATCACTTTTTCAAGAAATGCACGACATCTAAGTCGTACAAGTAAAGAGATCTATATTGATAAGAAAAAGAAAAAGCGTGAACGCTGATTGGATTGATGGTCAAATAGAATCCTGGGCCGCAGTCTAGGTCAACTTCCTTAGATTATTTATAATGGCATTCCAACTTGTCTTGTCAAATGTGGGGCATCCTTAACGGATAAGACCCACAAAATATTTCATTGTAAAGACATCATTGATAACTAATTATTCGACATCTGATGAATCACCTCGATCGCTTCTCTAGGGGAAGAGAAAAAGCGATGAATGATCAAGGCAATCAAGCATAAAGTTTTATTTATTTTTACTCCTAAAAGTGGTGTATACAGTGAATAAGCAAAGGCCTCCAAACTCACGCAAGAAAATAGTGGAAACTAAGATAAATTAACAGAGGAAATTAAAATGTTTTATGATTTTATGAATTTTTAAGGATTTGTAAGTGTTTTTCATAATTTTATTTTATTTTATATGCCTTTAGTGTTTTTGTGTTGTTTTGTACATTCTTATGTAACATGGAGTTTATGTATATATATTTTTTATTTTTTTGTTTTTATATGTTAAATATTTTTAAGTTTATGATTTCTTTATTTTTATTTACTTTTTTATATATTTTTATAGATTTTTATTATTTGGAATTGGATTTTATAAAGGTGTATGTATAGAGTAATGAAAAGACCTAATTGTATTTTTAAAAGATAAGTACTATGTCCAAAAACTAAGTATGAAAATAATATTGCATTTTATATTTTATTTAATGTTTATGGTAAAATTTAGAGAATTTTTAGAGTTTTTATGGATTTCGTATTGATTTTTTAAGTCAAAACAATGAATTAAGGTAAAACATAATTGTTTTCACGATTTTAAAGTAAAAAAGGAGTAAATGTTTTGGATTATACTTTTATTAATAGATAATTAAAATACCTTTATTTTGGTAATTGTACATATTTTTAGGATTTTTAGATTCAATTATGATTTTCGAAAGTTTTTATGTATTTTTAGATTGTTATAGACTTTATATGTGATTTTTATATGATTTTTTCGGTATTATATGATATATAATAAAGTCTATGTAATATAATTTTTGTGGATTTGTTGAGGTATATTTGTTTTTCATTGATTTTCAAAGTTATATGTATTTTTGTATTTTATTTTTGATTTATTCAAATTAGTAAATGCATTTAATTTTCAAAACTAGTATAATTTTATATATAGTATTATAAAGTATAGTAATATATATTTTTTTATTTTTATTTGATGTATTTGAATCTATACAACTCAATACGAAATTGGTTAATGTACTAGAATGGGGGTATATATATAGTATATCTAAACTAATTGGAATGCGTGCTTAATAAGAAAAATATACGAGGTGAAAGTTGCAAAACATCCCATCGATGCAAGTGACTGATTCACGTGATTTAGTGACCTGGACCTAATAAGGGATATAGCAGATGTCCGAGCGTCGAAATGTGAAAACACACCATATCACGTGATTGCTCGCATGATCTGAGCCAGAAGTGACTTCTGGAAAATAATCACAATTAAGAGGATATGTTTATAAATTCACCAATGCATGTGTATGCACGCGCCTTGCTTGAGTCGGTGTACGGTTCAGATTGAGTGGTCTAGCGCATATCTGATGGCTCTGGAGCTTGTACGTGTCGACATTTTGGTGTTGGGTAGTATCTCCCTTCAATCTGATTGGATGGTAATTGTAGGCCTGGAAATGCGAATGGTATTCTCACCAAATCAATTGAGGTAGTGCATGCTATGCATTTGAATCTCCGGGCGAGGCACCAGGTCCGGGCGAGGCACCAGGTCTCCGATGGTATGACTTGATGGTGAATCTGATTGGATGCTCGAATCGTAGGACTCGAGATACTTCTGTTTCAAACCTCCTGGAGATGTAGATCAGAGATGCTCCTATGAAGGTGTTCGTAGCGATTCTCTTCGATATGCTCCAGGTGCTAGCATCTCTAGGTGCGAGGTTTCATGGTCTGTAAGCTTCATAAGCAAATGCTTTCACTTCCAGGTATGGAACTCGATCTGCCACAAGGTGATGCAGATCTGTCTCAGATGTGCAGTGTTGCTCTGATCAAGTGCTATGCCTACTGGATCTATGATCATTTCAAGCTCCCTCTCCATGTACTTCCAATCGCTCCAAGTGATGAAGCTTAGGTGATCCACGTGCGGGACTCAGACGGAAACAATGCTCCTATGACCTGCAATCAAATCCAATGGCTAGAGACACGAAAAACCTCTACCTAATGTTAGAACAAATATGGAATGGAAGGATGCCCCACGCGATAATGGATGGTTTGGGAATGGACTTAGATCGCTAAAGATGTTAGATGATATTGAGGTAGATGATGGAGAATGGAGGAGCATGAACGATGTGATAGGATCAAAATCAACAAGAAAATGAATGAGAAAAGAAGGATTGAGAAGCAAAATAGAGGAATTGAGAAGAGAAGAAAATGAGGAGGAGACGGGAGAAGAAAACCTAATCTAAAACGAAGTATAATAGTTCGCCTACAACAGAGCTCTACTGGGACCTTGCCTCGATGTGATAGCGTGTTGTAGAGGCCCATGCACGTGGCGGCAAAGCAGGACTTCACTATAGCTGTGATGATCTTTCCGCTCGTCCTCTCTCTAACTCGATAGGGAACAAAGATGCTCTGTCACAACAATTCTCTAGCTCGGGTCTCATAGAATGAAGAGGTGGAAAATGGTAGATCGGAAATTGCTCAGAGTTGGGCACCTATATATAGGGAAGGGGGGAGCCCATGTTCATTGAACCTGGACTAGATCTGGCCATCGGCGAGGAGGTGACGTGGAGGCGAAGGTTGTTGAGCTTTTGTGGAATTAGTTAGGCAATTGGGGCCGGAAAAGAAGGCGGAGAAGAGAGGAAGAAGAAAAAATAAGAGAAAAGGAGGAAGAAGAAAGGAGAAGGAGCTATTCATTGGGATGTGGACCCTCTATTGTAATGGCATCTACAACATAGGTGCTATAAATCCATTTATTCTTTTTACGATTTCTATTTCCAACATGGATTATATCTTTGATTAATCTTCCATGTATCCTCCAAATCTCACCAAAATCCGAGAGCATTTGTTATTTTATCATAATGATCAGAAGTTTGTTTCTTTTTTAAATGGGAGTTGAATTGCTTAAATGTTGACCGCACTTTTGACCATTAAGATAAAATAGCAAATGCCATCGGATTTGAACGAAATTTGGAGGATATGTGGAACATTAGTCGAAGATATAGTTCATATGATTGGATTTTGGAAATCGAAATCGCAAAAAGAAATAAATGGATCTACAACACCACTGATATAGAGGCCATTGCATCAGAGGATCCTCTTCCCATTGATTGAGGTCAACGTCTCCTTGAGTGACCTCCAAAGGGTGCCACACCAGCGATCAAGCTGACTGGGCACAAAAAGACACAGGATGGAAGAAGAGAAAATAAGAAAATAAAAAAGTAAAATAAATCCACTATAAATTAAATAGTGAATAATAAATATTATTAAATAAATAATATAATATAAATAGAAAATGTAAATAATTTAATACATTATTTTATGTTGAATTTTAATAAACTGAATAATTTAATTTAAATAGTTATTATTTAAATAATATAACTTACAGGTACAAATCACCTATATACAATAATATACATAATTTTAATTAATTAGTTTTAAGAATAACTTGTATTTTTATATTTTATTATTTTAATATAGTTTATGAAGATTACAAATATTATTATTTTATTTTTATAACATTATTCAAATATATAAATGATATTAGTGCACACAATTAAGATACATTATACCTATAAATTAGATGTAATTATTTATATTCACATTCTATTTATTTTTATATTTTATTATGTTTAAACATATCTTAAGAGTTATAAAGATATTTTTATTATATTTTTATATTGATATTTATAATGATAAATAAATATATGTATTTACAATATAGGTATACTTTAGTAATATAATAACTATTTATATTTGTTTTTGTGCTCTTCAGACTTTTGTAATTTTTATTTGTATTTTATTATAATATATAAGTAACGTATTAAAAATAATTATGTATAAATTCAAAAAATAAAATAATTAAGTATAATATATCGTGTACATATACCATAATACCCCAAAAGCCAACTTTCACATCTTAGATTCTATTTTAATGAAATTAATTTCATTTTAAAGATAATTTCATATGAGTAGAATGAACATGAGTTTGGTGAATTTTGAGTTCATATAAAGTATATATGAAGCTTTGAAGACTGGGTTTACGTCTTTTATAGTTTATCGCACTATATTATATATATAAGGTATGGATTAAGAGATATTTTTCTTAGTTAATGTATTTATGTACAAGTTTTAAGAAGAAAATATTTTAATTTGAGACCGTATTGATGATAAATAAAATAGTAGAGATTCTGTGCAAGTGAAATTTGTGTATATGTACAACATGTGATCTATATGTTTGGAATTTTTATAAGTTAGGACCCTATCTCCTCTTACTTTATTTTCTTGTCGACCGAGTCAATATTGACATAATCTCGGGTTTTATGATTATGCACATGTTTACGTCCTTTTTTATTTATTTGTGGTATAAATAAGTGTTAAATAAACATTATTAGCGAGTGATGATACTGTGTTTATAAACAAGATTTTTTACATGCATTTTACTAAGGATTTAGCTAAAATGAAAGAATAAAGGTAATGGATCATGGATTCATCACATAGTTAGCCTTTTCAACATCCCGTCCAGTTGCAACCTAACTTCTATCAACATTTATGTCCCTTCCTTGGATGAAAAAGATGATTTCCTGGAGTAGCTACATGCTATATCCTTCTCCAATAGAAGGCACATAATCTTAGCTAACCACTACCTCCTTTGGTTTCTCTAAACGATTGTGTGACGTAAGGTAAGAGGATCCACTTTCACCTCTACTTTTTATAAACATTATCAACATCTTGAACGAGATGCTATAGAATCTTGTTAAATCCCGCTAGATCGATGGATTTAAACTATATACAAGGTGCAACATGTACATCATGAGTTTTTCTTCTTAAGCTAGTAGACTATCCCTCTTTTAAAACTCTATTGCAACCCACAGCATCCTGTCGTTAGATGCCAATGCCACTAGACTAGGTTGAGATGCACTACCCTTCCTAGAGGAGGACAGATATTTCCACCCGTGTGCAACTCCAAGCCAAAGGATTCTACCTCCTCACCACATCATCAATGAAGAGCTACGTGCATGGTGCTTGTACAAGTTAGGTCAATGTCTAAAAGAATCATGCGTGTCTATGAAATATTTTACTTAGACCAATCAAGATGGCATGTGAATATAATCTTGTGGACTCAGAGAATTAAGTCGCTCGACCTGAAAAATATTAACTCCAGTTCCTATAAGGTTCCTATGAAATTCGGTAGATTAAGGTCAAATCAGATCCATCCTCGAATTTTATTCAGATGCCACTAACTTTTCACTTCGCATATGCAGATGAAATGCATATGACATGCAATGAAGTGCAAGACACTTTGATGATTTTTTTAAATGCAGGGATGATATGCAAAAGTAAATAAGAGGCCTCTTATTTTTTTCAAAGGGTTTTTTGGTATACCTCCTATTTTACAACGAATTTTATAAAGTACAAAATATACAATACACATACTATACAAGTATACATGTATTTTACAAGAAGGTGTCATCATTTTTTTTTCAATTTCACCCACCCCCGTAATTATTGCATAATATATAAAGTATAAGCTATGGGTAAAGTGTGTGTATATATATACGCCAACCTGTGAAACCCCGTATTTTTTCTTAAATTCTGGAGTACTTCTAGTTCCTAAAAAAATTTAAATGATTGCCTCATTTCGTAGAGCTCGTCGAGATCTTCCAAAGAGCCCAAGAACGTCAAATTCTGAGCTTCCTAGCTTAAGTTATCGATGTTTTAAGTATAATAGTCGGGACCCATATATGGATCTGAACCATATCCGAATTTGGACTCATTTTCACCGCTCCTTTTATAAATAAGACATGGTAAGCTACCCTCTTCAAACCCTAGCCACCCCTATCATTCTCCTTCATTGGAGCACCACCACCTTGGTCAATTTTATCGTCGGAAGGCCTCCATCATCGTCGGACAAGTTACTGAGATCATCGTTATGCATGCATTCGTTCTACAATTGAGTGACAGAAATATTGTTTCCGTGTGAGAGGAGATCCTGAGGGAACATCCTTGAAGGTAACGATAAATGCCTCTATCTCGCTGTTGGTTTCCACATATTTTGTTCCTATATGCTTGAACATGCTTCTTCCTTCGAGTGATTTATCCTTGATATTGATTTATGGATATAAGTGATTGAAATCTATGCTATTCTCATCATATTCAAGATCTGTTGACCTTCATTTTTATGAAGGTTCAATAAAGGTTATAACGGTTGCATTCCTCCTGTAAATCATCAAATACTTATAATATGAATAATCGAGCTTAGTGTAACCTATGAATACGATTGATGAGTTTACTTTGGATAATTATCGTTCTATGCAACAAATGGTCGTAGGGGATAGCATTATACAATCATTCCTTATTTCTATACGATGAAACTGAACCTATTAAATCGTATATCTTTGATGTAGATATTTTTCATCTTGTGGGATTACCTTTGATAGATACCGGATCATTGTTACTCGTACGCAAACACATCTTCTTATTAATTTCCATTTCATCCGGAACATAATATATTCGTGCCTTAGATTTATGTTAATACTAAAGACATCAATCAAGCTTCAGTATGCTTATAATATGCATATGATATATGGCTAGCCAATCACAAAATTGGTATATGCAGCATTGGAAAAAACATAATACCTGCAGCTTCTAATGTTGATTGTAATATTTAATATCTCTAATTCCATTCAAAACCGTTGATTGTAATATTTAGTATCTCCAAATTCCATTCATATTCAAAACAGATGATTGCATACATTACTAATTTTAACCAGATAGAAATTCTAATCACGTAATAATTGCCTTGATTGAATGTAAGATCCGTTAATCTTTTTGTAGCCAAAATGTTGGTTGGATTATCAAGTATACCCATACTTCATGAGTCATAATCTTATATTTATGGATCTGTTATGCACTCTTTGAATATGCATAGCTAAATGAATTGAATGTTCGGTTAAGGAAGTGAATGATGACGAATGGGTAAAATATAAAATTTTGTTTTCCATGAAGCTAGGCATATACGTACGGACAAAATCAGGGAAAATACATGCCTTTTCTTTTTGTGGATAATCGCTCACTGTTAAAAAAATAAATAAATTTTTCTTATATAAGAATGCATTAAACTAAAAATGATGAAGACTGGATGATGTTAGTGTATACATGATTACAATGAGAGTCGAGTTACATTGCACACAATGATGGTCAGTACGTGAAAGATAACTTTCCCACATATCATTATCATGGTCTTTTTGTGGTATTTATTAGTTGTGAGATAGGCCTTCAAGGGATTGGGCATGCACCCTTGGGGCCCCGGGAAGATGCCTTAAAGGTCGCAACCCTAACGGACGAGTTGGGTGACGCGTTGCACCTAGCAGATCGGTAGTATCCGGAGTCGCTCAGCGGAATTGGTAAGTGGCACAGTTGACGTTCTTGGTTTCACACTTATACACGATATTAGGACTCGGAGTAGAATTGGGTGTGGTTACGTCATATTCTATTCCGAGTAATATATTGTGAGAGGGTATTCTGGGATGTCGTTTGAAGTTGGAGAAAGCAGAATTATAATCTTTTTCTTATTCTAGTTGAACAAAAGTCTTTGAAGGCTTATTCAAGATGACAAAAAAGTTCCCATGTAGCGGAGGCCTGCAAGTCGCGTACTTGCGTGTGCTAAAATAATACGAGAATGATTCATGATTGGATATCGGTAATTTTTAATTGTATACAATTGTCAACTATAATCAATGGGCAGAAATCAAGATCACTATGATAGTAACTCAATTGATTATTAAACTAATAAATAAATTTACTTGCCACGTGATCCAATATAAATCTGAATAAATTGGTGTTTCTTTCTACAATATATGCATATATCACTAAGTAGAGTTGAGCACGCATGCCTTGCTTATTCTAAATTAATTATTATAATATTTGACTCGTTATTGGGCAATTGCTCATAACGTTACCCTCATGTGAACCCAACAGATGTAGCTAAGCAACAGCCGCAGCAGTAGCTGCTTTTGAGGAGTTCGAATTTTCCATGTCATACTTGCATCAGTCAGGGTGCGTTCTACTTATAGTAGTTTATTTATTTTCATTTTATTTTCATTTTCCCTTGAGAGACAATGTAATGAGAAAATATGATTTCTATAGTCAAATCTTGTATCTCATTGTGGACATGGACTTGATGATATATGGTTAATGGGAATGAATGTTGCAGTTACATTTCATTTTATACTATTCTTCTATTGTTTTGTGTATTTCAAATGTTAATCTAATATGTATATGATCGTTTGTTGAGTATCGGAGATCATGGGCATATTTGAACCTTAGGTACGACGCTCCCGTCCTATCGGGTTCGGTAGCCGGAGGGGCGGGGCGTCACAGATGGTACCAAAGATCGATATTCCATTCCCTCTTATGCACATTAGATTATCAACGAGATTTAAAATATAAATATAACAACAGAGTCTTTTGACTTTGGCATTAGTTACAGAGAATAATTCCAGGTCCAGTTTAATGTGTCTATTGTCTCTCTTATCAAGGAAATAACTTCTAATATAATGATTCTCGCATGAAATCATGTCACCTTGTGTTGACTCTGATGTTTCATAGCAGCTGGCTTTACTGGTTCACGCCGTATAGAGTATGCAACAACGCCGAAAAGTATTGGAACATAGGCTCCTTCAGCAGGATGACTCCTCTTATCAGCCCTCTCATGAGAAGAGGACAACGTTCATCCTTCGACGTCTCTGGACCCTGAAGTATCGGAGGATTTAGAGGCATTGCAGAAACATCAGCCGACTTGTGCGGCCTACCAGAGGTCTAAGGTACCCTAATTTTTCAGCATATACACACCAGATGAGGCTGAGCTGTGAATGAATCATGTATCCAAGGTATTACGGATGATCCATGCTCCTGAAGAGTCTTGGCTTACATTTGTGGAATTTTTACTAGCAGGCTATGCTGAACGTTGGTGGTATGCCACCAAGGAGCATCTGAAGGATCCCATAACGTGGGAAATATTTCGTGATGAGTTATGTAGCCAGTTCTACCCTGATCATTGGGTAGAAAATCAGAGAAGGTTATTTGCAGAGTTGAAATAGGGGTCAATGATGATCCAATAATATCTCATCCGTTACACTGTGCTCTCCCACCACTCACCCGCGCCCATTGCTTTTTCGTGAGGAGAACTTACGGAAGTTTATTCGTGGTTTGCGTGTTGATGTGTAACACCATCTATCTACATTGGATTTCACTTCCATCAAGGAGGTAGCTTCTAATGCTACTAAGATGGAGGCAACTCAGAGTTAGCTTCAGGGAGGCCAGTCACAGTTCTAGCTGTAACAGTCAAGAAGATCCACTCGCCGAGATTTCTACATATCTCGTATGGGGCGTCATTTCCACCCAGTAGAGACCACTCCTGCCGCTAGCAGGTTTGCCCCTACACCTACTTTGAGGCAGGACCTGACAAGTCGTGGTACTACTTCTTTATGTTCTACTATAGATGGTGATAGCCTTATCTCAGGAGGTTCCTTTTCTTAGTCAGGAGATCGTCGGTGTTTCCACTGCCATCTGCTGGGCCATTTCAAAGTCAAGTGTCCCTTACTTGCCAGCAGCTTGGGTGGCCCTCAATCAAGTGTAAGACCTACCTTCTCTTCTGGACAATCACATGGATCAGCTTCACATCAGGGAGGTCAAGTTTTTCAACGTCCTCCACCACGACCAACCTTTAGTGCTGCAGGTTCTAGCGCCCACCACAGCCTCAAGGACAGTTGAATGCAATGACACATGAGCAAGCCCATGCATCAGGAGCTATAGTACGAGATATGATTTCAGTGCATGGTATATCCTTACACACCTTATTTGATTCATGAGCTACACACTCTTTTCTAGCATGTCGATTAGTATCTAAATTAGATGAGGAGCCAGTCTGTGTTACATCCCCTTACTACATCAAGGGCCCAGGGGGCCAATTATTCATATTGCGACAAGCAGAGGGAGAATGTAGCAGTGCAGATTGGTGGGCACCTAATGCCCACATATCTTTTACTTGTTCAGTTGGAAAATTTTCATGTCATCTTGGGTATGGATTAGCTCGAGCAGCATCACGCGTGCCTTGATTGCTTCGAGAAAACAATATTGTTCCATCTCCCAAGCGTACATGTCTTATAGTTCGATGGGCACACCACAGATAGTGAGGTCTTGTATGTATCTGCATTACATTCCAACAGTTTCTCAATCAGGGTTGCATAGGTTTTCTCACCTATGTTGTGGAGTTACCTGCACAGGATCGGATGATTGAAGATGTCAGAATTGTGCAAGATTTTCTTGATGTATTTCCAGAGGAATTACCTGAACTACCACCAGAGAGGGAGATTGAGTTCGAGATCACTACTTGATCCTCGATGTACAACCCATATCCATCCCTCCATATCGAATGGCACCAACCGAACTCAGGGGGCTCAAAGTACAACTGCGGGAATTATTAGAGAAGGGATTTATCTGTCCGAATACATCACCTTGGGGAACACTGGTCCTCTTCTTAAAGAAGAAGAATGGGTCTATGCGTTTGTGTATCGATTACATGCAATTGAATAAGAGGACGGTAAAGAATCGTTATCCGCTCCCTCGAATAGACGATCTTTTCGATCAGTTGCAGGGCATAGTGATATTCTTAAAGATCGACCTACGATCAGGTTATCGCCAATTAAGGATTAAGGACACGGATGTGCTTAAATCCGCTTTTCGCACCATATACGACCACTATGAGTTTGTGATCATGCCTTTTTGACTCATTGAAAAACATGCAAATCGCCCTCTTAATTTAATCGGATTAACGATTAAAATATGTCGATTCGTTGCAGTTAGGCAAAATTGGAATTAATCAAAAACCACTTGATTATTTTTTTTCAATTAAACACAAGTGGTCAATTTTTTTACTTGGGCAAGCCCAAGGTCGAACTCAGGGAGGCCACTGTCTCCTTAAGTTTATTTAAAGTCGATCAAGAAATTATGTTTTCGGAGAGGAATATTTTTCTGGTATTTTTGAGTGCAATAAGCGATTGATGTGCAATTTGGTGATGTTCAGGGACTAAAATGAAAATTACATTTAAATAGTGTCCAAAAATTCTCAAACTTGGCCAAAATGTGAAATACGATGAAATTAGACTACTATATTTTTTTGGAATTTTTAGACGCGGAATGAATTAACTATGAATAAAATATGCAGATTAGGTGATTTTAAGAAACTTAATTTTAATAAATAGCAAACCTAGTTATTTTCAGGAAGCAAAATTATCCTAGATGTATCCAATGTGATATATCTAGGAAAATTATAACCCTAAAAATATTGAGTTTTCAATCTACTAAAAATTAATTACTCTAATCACCAAACATTTTATTACGACCTCGATATGCATGCAAATATGTTGAAATTTGGGCATAATGTAGAAAATACTAAACTCTAGCTATTATGTTTTTTTTTGAAATTTTTAGAGCATGGATTAATTTAATATCAATTTCAGAATAAACATTGGGTAAAATATGCTATATTTCACTAAATTAATTCTATTAAATAAACCACAGCTCATGAAAATATAACAATCTTTCACAATGATAGAGCATACATTGTTCCACAATGAGCAATTTTCAGAATAATAAAATTAGGCTAAATTGAAGTTCAAATTACAAGACACATGCATGGATTTGAATGCAAAATACAAAATAAAATAACTAAACATGTGATGCACATGGACTCATTGAACTAAACATGCTTGGGTTTTATTATAAAAGTTCTAGGGAGGCACGTGCGCCTCACGTGCCTCCTGGAAGACCGGGTCTGCTGGTGATTGTAGAGAAGAAGGAGGTCGCCCTTGCAATTTTCCCCTCTGAACATGCCTCGCACGTGCTTCGGCTGGCGGGGCTCTCATGCAAATTATAGAACTTCAAGGGGCACAGGCGTAATTGTCCTCCGTAGCACGTGCAATGCATATGCAAGGAGTTGGCGTGGCTTTTGAGGACGACGAGGCTCCTATGCGATTAATGCGAGGCTCGCAAGACAGTTGGAGCATGAGCTCGAGCGCAGATTTGAGATGTGTATAACGACGCACGGTTGCGTGGCTGTTTGGCAGTGGTCGCCCTCAAACTGGTGTATGCAGTCGAGCACCCACGCAATGTGGAACTTGTGCTGGAAAGACAACTGGAGTTGAGTTGGTGCAGGCAGATGTGCGCAGGTGGAGCGGGATTGGTCGAGGTGCAAGGGAGTCACAACGATGGAGGTCGATGACGTGCGGAGGTGTTCGAAGGAGTTGGAATGACGGGCAGAGCGAAAGTGACCCCCGGTCGACACACGATGCGGGAGTCACTGCTGGCTGCTGGAGGTGGTGGAGAGACTTCAACCTACAGGCGGAGCTTCTGGCGGCAAGGCACGATCGCCGAGCGACCGATGGAGGTGGGAATGGTGATGGCGTGCTGAGGTGGTTGCTGCGATGGCGCGACTACGAAGTAGGGCGAGGGAAGCTGGTCGTGCATTGTTGTGGTTGAGTGCGAAGCCCAGGGGGGCTCTGCTGGATGGAGTCGAATCGCCTGGAGGGGGTGGCGAAGGTGGAGGTGCAGTGGCCGAAGGCCAAGGCGACGATGGATCGAGGAAGATGCGGCTGGGGTACCTGGAAAGTAGAAGGGGAAACAAGAAGAAAGATAGGTGGGTCTGATAGAAGGAGGCTAGAGGTAAACTGGAGGTACTCCTGGATATGCGAGGAAGTAGCAAAGAAAAGGAGAAAAAGACAAAGTAGAGGAATAGGGAGAAACAAAGGAAAATGGAAAGAAAAAGAATGTGATCACAATATGTTGCAGCAGTGAAAGTCCAGCTTATGTTATCGCTTCTATCCGACGACGGAGACCAGAGAAGCTCTGATGCAGTGGTATGGAGTGATTGCTGCTACGTGGGAGGAGCCCATGGATCTTGTCGGCGAGGTCGTCGCTCCGAGGATGAGGTCGTTGTCACCGGTGGTTCCCCTAGCCGAGCTCTATCGTAGATGGTGTATCCTGTGCGATGGGGGTGGGGCAACTCCTTTTAAAGTAAGTTGGCGAGTGGGCGAGGGAGGAGTGGGAGGTGAGTGTTACGCATGACATGGGTGCAGGTGGTGGTTGCGTGGGCTGCAAGCGGTGGGGTATGGGCACACAAGGGAGTGGGTCAGTGGCGCGGGCGATTTCAATGGGAAGTAGCGAGAGGGGCGTGCATCCATGGCGGTTACGGCCCCGTTACGAAGCGCGGAGCAGCGGACACGGGTAGTTGCTCGCGTGATGCGCAGGATTGGTGATAGAGGAAGGGGTGGCCGGTGTGGGCGCCGGCGGATGCGGTTGACCGGTGGGAGATGCGGAGGAAGCGGGCAGAGGAGGGTGAGGGGGTTGGGTTCTAGGCGCGCGAAGTGGAAGGGGAGTGGTCACGTGCTAGGCACGTGACCAATGTGAGAGAGAGAAGGAGAGGGGGTGTAGGTGCCACGTGGCGCGCAGGGGTTCAACCACATGGTGGGGTAAATGATAATTAAAATAATTAAAACAATTAAAATAAATTAAATAAAATAATAAAAATAATAAACAAACAAATAAATAAAATGGGTGACACGTGGCGACTCCAGGAGCTCCACGTGTCGATCTTAGAAAAATAAAAAATTAAATGTAAAGAAAATTCAAAAAGACATAACAAAAGGGGTCAAATAAAAAAGTATTCAACATGAAATTGCTTGTTTTGACGAGATCTATAACTTCCGTGAAGGACCAAAAATCAAAGGAAGTCATCTGTAAAAAAAGTATTTTTGGGGGTACCTTATAGATATAAAATACCGTATTTTTATCTTTTGCAATTTTTTGATCATTTTTAAATAAGAGAACAATCAAAATAAAAGTAGAGAAAATATAAAAGGAATAATTACAACTTAATATATTTCTTCGATTTTTAATAATTAAGAAAATAAAAAGATAAAATGAAGGGTATTTTGGTTAATATGCACAATATACAATAGGGGCCCAAAACCCAAGTTTCACATACGAACTCCGATTTTTATGAAATTAGTCTTGTTTTGAAGATCTTTGAATGTATATTACTTTATGTGAGTAGACCTAAATCAGACACTGATGAGAGAGATATGCGTATTTTAAGGTTCTTGGTCTCAAACTTGGATGTGGGATTTATTGGACAATTTTACAAGTTAGTATTTTTTGATATTTTCCCTTTATTAGTCTTAGTAATATATACATTATAAAGTTGACTTTATTAGATTTGGAGTTAGTATAATATAGATACAAATAGGTGAATTTTGCTAATATACATGTGAATATGTATACATGATTTTAGGCTTCTTATTTATGCAAATATGAATGTTAAAATGCACATATTATTTACACATACATGAATGCTAATTATGCAGAATAAATGGAAAAATATAGCTAATTACTCGAGAATGAAGCTCTACTTTCAACTTTTAAAGTGATGAATCACATATTCATCAACCCCCTATACTTAAATCTTGCTCGTCCCTGAGCAACTAAAATGAAATGCAAAAGTGAAATGAAATTGGGTTCCATACTAAGGTCATGAACAAAAGGTGATAATGGAGCTTGACTCGACCTTTGAATTAATTGTGTGGCGGAACCTTATTGGGAATTGAATTTAAGACCTAACAACCTTTAAGTTCCACAAGTCTTATATTCAGGTCGCATCGACAATCAGGTCAGAACACATCCTCATACGTAAATTCTGATGACTATGAATCTTACTCGTACTGTGTAAGTGAAATATAGTTCTCTACATCAGAAATGGCAAAGAAACATCATCCTCTAACAAGGTAACTCTAATACCCCGGTCTAGCAACTCTTTCCTCGAGGAGCGGGGTATTCCCTTCTAAGTTTAAGTGCGACCAACTCAAGAAGAGAGGGTGGAGAGAAGAATGGATGGTAGCCAGTGTAGCTACCTATCTTAGGATGCTTGACCAATGTAGCCAAGTCATCCAGCAACAAAAAACTTTGAAGCTCTTCTTATTTTTCTATACTTGTATATACACTTCGGCAAGCATTTTACTTTTCAATCAGACATGTCCACTTTTGGCCATTCTGCATTTCCTTTTTTCTCTTTTTTTGAACTATATACAAGGTGCAACATGTACATTAGGAGTTTTCCTTCTTGAGCCAGTAGACTATCCCTCTTTTGAAGCATTATTGCAACCCACAACATCTCGTTGTTAGACGTCGACACCACTAGACTAGTTGAGATGCACTGCCCTCCCTAGAGGAGGACGAATGTTTCCACCCGTGTGCTACTCCTAGACAAAGGATTCTACCTCCTCACCACCTCATCAATGAAGAGCTACGTGCATGGTGCTTGTCCAAGTTATGTCACTGCCTAAAAGGATCATGCGTGTGTACGAAATATTCTACTTAGACCAATCAAGATGACATGTGAACAAAGACTTGCGGACTTAAAGAATTAAGCCACTCGACCTGAAAAATCTTAACTCCAGTTCCTATAAGGTTCCTATGAAATTAGGTAGATTAAGGTCAAATCAAATCCATCCTCGACATCTATTCATAAAATGGTTCAGAACCCACTAACTTTTCACTTTGCATAAGCTAGATATGCAGATGACATGATATAGAGATGAATGAAATGCAAGACACTTTTTTTGAATGTGAGGATGATATGCAAGAGTAAATAAGAAGACTTTCTTTTTTTCAAAAGTCTAGTATGCCTCCTATTTTACAACAATTTTTACAAAAGTATTATTTATAAGAATCTTACAACTTTTTACACAAGTATTATACATTTTATACAATATACTATACAAGTATACATGTATTTTTTTCAATTTTTAGCCACCCCATAATTATTGCATAATATATAAAAAATACGTGAAAGTACGAGCTATGGGTAAAGTATATATGTAATATATACATGCCCCCTATACTTAGTGTGTGCTATATCCTCATAGCACGAGAAGCGACGAAATGACATAGCTCATGCTAAACGTAGGAGAGATAAAATAACAAAAAGTATAGAAGTCGACCCACCCCCCTATACTTAGGCTCTGACAGCCTAAGTGTAGAAGAAGATCAAAAATGGGGAAGGCGAGGGCTAGAGGGGAAATAGATGAGTATATATAGGGCAGGCATCGATCCCCCCTATACTTAGGCTCTGACCAGCCTAAGTATAGGACATGAGTGAGTGTGAGACTTGATGAAATCTGGAGAATATACAGAGGTCAAGAAGGTTTATAACGAACCTTCTTGCATGAACGAGGAGGTGAGGAATATACAAGTGTGTCGCCGTCAGAATTGTCCTTAGATGAATAATAATGAGGTGAAGGGATCGTCCAACGAGGGTCGACACACAGCTGCTTGTTCAGATAAGTCTTAAGAACAACCGAACTGAGCTCACTCATCTAAATCACCTCATCCGGATCCAATGAGGAATCCTCAGAAAATTCCTTTTCTGGTATGTTGAAAGCAACTTTTTTAGTCGAATTTCTAGAACCTAAATCATTGAGAGGGAGAGGAGAGTGACACGCCTTGAGGGGTTCGGGGGAATACCTCGAGGAATCAATTCTCGACTTTCCCTCGCTGGATAACTGACTAGAGGAAGGAGCAACCGTATTTTTGGGTGGGCTTTGAAGGTCCGAGATGTGGTACTGTGCCAACCATGGGTTCCTCATCAGACGAGTCACCGTAAAGATTGTAAAATTCCTAAAGGGTCAGCACACGTCTCAGGTAAGAGATAGTGTTCTCAATTGGCTTGACATTGGTAGTGATGCAAGAAGCAGGAGTCATGGATGTGTGGGGAGTCTTTGATCTAATGGTCAGCTCGACATCCGGCATCATATGTGTAACCGAGATATGGGACTCGTCTTCCTCTCGATGGTCACGATTGTCAGCAACTTTGTTGGTTACCTTAGAGTAGAGTGTGTCAAAGTATGGATGCAGTCGGAATGCTCCCAATGCTCTCCTGAGTCTCACAATCTATAGTCACCTTAGCCAAGGTTAAGAACGACTTTCCAAGAATAATCGGAGATTGGGTAAACTCTTATTGGCGCTCAATGTCAATGACCGTGAAGGCTACATGGAGTAGAGCACCTTGGAAAGTAGAGATGACTGAAATGGTTTCTCTCGATCGTTTTATAGATCGATCATCCAACTGAATGATCTCTCTTGACTTTCTGATTGGCCCTAGTTTGAGCTTGTCAAACACAGAGGTTGGGAGGATATTTATCCATGAGTCATCATCGATTCTAGTATGGGTGAAGGTAGTGTCTTTGATTTCACATTCAACCCTAGGCATTCATTTCACTCTACAGCTTTTGATCTTTCTCCCCATCACCAAGGATGCGGCTATAGACACTAGATGTTTCTCAGTCCTTGTCCTCTTATTGCCCGACCTCTTAAGCATCAATTTACTTCTCACAAATCGTTTGAGGTCAGGGAAGTGATCTATGGCCTTTATTAAGGGAATCTTATAAATCGATTCCTCATCGAGTGCTTCCCTTAGGGCAGGATACAATTTTTTAGATCCTTTTCATTTTCTATTTTTATGAGGTTTTTTGATTTTTTTAATGTTTTTGGTCTTTTTAGGATTTTCGATTTTTTTGTTGTTTTGAATTGGTGAAGGAGGAGCAGGACGATGTGTAGACTCTAGATTGGTAGGTAAGTGGTTAGTAGAAGATGGAGGTAGAATGGACTCTAGCTGTACAAAGTATGTGTGTTTCCTTGTGTCCTCTAGATTATTTGCCACATTGAATCCACTTATTTCATTCGTCACTTCCATACCTGAGCTGGAATAAAATGAAATTAGTTGGTCAATGACATTTCTATATTTGTCCTCAATTAATTCATATCTTTTCATAATCTTAGAAATGCTATCCTCTAAAGATTCCTCGTAGAAAATCATGGAAGCAGTCTGTGTACTCGGAGGATATTATTGAGATCTTGAAGTTTCATACTCAACATACCTAGACTCTGGCATGTAATGCGGGGTCGAGTATGGACCATCCGAATGGCAGATATTGGTCAGAGCCTTGAATAATAGAGTCAATGAATGGGGGCTTGTAATTCTAGCTCATGAGTCCAAGCCTGTGCTTGTGAAGGCTCTTCGAATGTGTGATATGAAGGTTGGTCAGTGTGGGCTCGATCACTACGGTTAATCAAGTTAGGAAGATCGTATGGTGCGAGCCTCTACATTCGGTTTGTTCGATCGACCAAGTTGTGTCCTAAGGCCAAGTTAGGATGTGGACGTGTAAATTGCTTACCTGTCTCAACAGTAATGTGATGAGTGAATGGGGTATGTGGCGGTAGGTAACTCTATTATTTATTTGTCTCAGCAGTAGCTTGCTCTTCAGATGATTCTTTAATTCCAGCAAGCATCCGACTATAAGGTGAACCAACCCAGGGTGGAAGTGGATCCAGGGTGTAAGGAGGTAGGGTAGGTGAGAAATGCGAAGAAGTGGGAAAGTCAGTTGAAGGTCTGACTTCATAATCGGGTCAAGGTGTAACCGACCATGGGTAACGGTCTCCCGTGGATGGTGGAGGATACATGGAAGACGGAGAAGGTGAAGATGAATGGTATATAATCGAAAAGGAGTGACCATAGAGGTCAGGGTATGGGGACCAATATCCTGACATCTTGAAGAGGAATGGATGAATGTAAGTGGATCGAGGTAGAAAATGTGCAAGTACACACACACACAGACAGACACAAACAAACGCAAAAGCAATCCCCAAATTCACCAACTCCACGTGTAAGGGTCGTATGGGTTCGATGAATTATCTTGTCAGTTTTAGTTGGTGATAAATGCAAACTTTGAAAGAATGTGAGGTGCATGTATCTCCCTACAGTCTGGTCTGATTCCTACGACTAGTTGCACCCACTTTCATTTAGTATGGAAGTAAGTACGGACCGTAAAAATACGGTTACCCATTACTTAAGGATGGAGCCTCAGATAGTGTCCTCTAAGCCACCCATTCTGCTTAGGAAATCTGGATCGTTTATCGGCTACCCGTATTTCCTCACTGAGAAGTAGCTAATCATTTTTGTAGAACCAATAGTCTATATGAAAAATCATAGCTCGGCTCTATCCTAGTGTCGTCTCTCTCACTTGCAAGTAAATTCAAACAATGACGAGGTTGCTCTCCTGCAAATAAGGGCAAATTTTAGTCAATTATTTTTTCAGTTCCATCAGCAGTCTCGATTTTAGAGGTTAATTGTCACTGTAATTAATCCACAGAAGCAATCACGTCTACCGTCCAGTCCTAATTCCTTTACGCTAGGTTAGAAAACTACAAGAGGGAATATGAAAAAGCTGATGCGATCGAGAAAATGATGATGAATGCTTGAGTTAAAATACTTACAGCGCCTCCAGCTCTTTACAATGCAAGATGCGCAACTGAATTGAAAATTTTATATTATATGGAATGCAATCGAGAAATCGTTCCTAGACATGTAGTTCTATTAGCGAGTGATGAACAATTTAATTTTGACTAATAGCTCCACATTCTAAGTATGTCTTGTTAAGTATGATGAGTGATCCTATAGAGTACGAGCACAAGTAAAAAATTGCTCTAAGAGCTGCAAGTGCAAGTCCTAGTCTACGTCAAGCAAACCACACAACCACGAAGGGGCCAATGTCCAATCCTGATACACACGTGAGATTCCGAACAGAATTCGCTAGAAATCAAGAAATTATTACAAATTAATTCAAAAATAAAAACTAAAATATCTCTTCTCAAATAAAATTTTCTTCTTGGTGACTCAGCAACCAGCCTGTTCCAAGAATCACCGGCCTCTGATGTACTTCGAGATGCATCGACTTCAAGAAAGCTGCTTCAAGAAAGATAAAATTTATGTTAGATAGATAGACATAAAATAAAGCAAAAAATACTAGATAATAAATAGAGAAATTTTCACAAGAAAAACTAGGGGTTAGACTACCCGGGGGTAAAAAACCTAAAATCTAAATTTTCTAAAATTAACTTAAGCTGTTCATCTCCGACAACGACGCCATCTGAAGAGCCCCTAGAATGATCTAGTTAATTTGGTGGAATTAACGTTAAATTTCCATTACGGCCGGGCAAACTCGGATTAATCAAAAACCACCAACTTAATGTGTCAATTAAAAGTAAGCGGTCAAGTTAATTTTTTACTTGGTAAGTCCAAGGTCGATCTTAAGGAGGCAACTGTCTCCTTAGGTTGATTTATAGTTGATCTAGAATCATGTTTTCAGAGAGGTATTTTTTTGTATTTTTACATGCAATTAGTGAGTGAAATGCAATTTTAGCGAAGTTCGGGGACTAAAATGCAATCTACAATCAAATCAAGTCAAAAAATCCTCAAACTTGGCCAGAAGATAAAGTACGATGGAATTAAGCTACTATATTTTTTTATGGAATTTTTGTATGCAAAATGAATTAATTATGAATAAAAGATACCAGTCAGGTGATTTTGAGAAAAGTAATTTTAATAAATACTAAACATCAATATTTTCCATAGATTAAATTATCCTAAATAGGTTTTTGTGAGAGATATCTAGAATAATTTTTAATTTCTTAAAAAATTAAGTGTGCAATAAATTAAAAATCAATTACTAAAATCACCGTTCAGTTTATTATGACCTCGATATACGTGCAAATGAAGTGAAATTTAGGCACAATGTAAAACAACCTAAGATTTAACTATTTTGAATTTTTGAAAATTTTTGGGACAACAGATTGTACCATTGCTGTGGAAAGAGGGATGAGGGGGAGGCGGTTGGCGAAACCGCGCACAAAGCGCGGGGAGGAGAGAACGATGGGCGAGAGGGGTGGTCCACCGCCAAAGGTGGGAAAGGTGGAGGAGATTGGGTCATACGCCGTTGTAGGAGGCGGGGTGGCGGTTGGGCGCGTGAGGGATGGGAGAGAGAGAGAGAAAGACAGGGGGTGACCGAGCGGAGAGGAAGGGGTTTGGAGGCCCCACGTGGCACGTGCGGGGGCGACCACATGGCGGGGGTAAAAAATAAAATTAAATAATAATAATAATTAAAATAATTAAAATAAATAATCTAAAATAAAATAAATACTAATTAAATTAATAAATAAAGATAAATAAAATAAATAAGTAAAATTATGAAAATAAATAAATAACAATAACATAAAATAAAAATGGGGGTGACACGTGGCTCATCTGGGAGCTGCCACGTGTCAAGCCCACAAAACTCAGAATTAAAATTCAAACAAAAATCAAAATAAAATAGTAAACGACTTCAAATCAATAAAGTTTCTTCATGAAAGTTGTTCATCTCAATGAGATCCACCACTTTCATGAGGGGACCAAGAACTACATCACATATACAAAGTGGTATTTTTGGTGGTACTTTACATGAATAAAATAATGTATTTTTATATTTTATACATTTTATCATTTTTAAATAAGGTAAAAAATGAAATAAAAGCTGACAAAATCGGATAAAAATATTAAAACATTAATCTAAATATTTTGTATTTTTAATAATTAAGAAAATAAAGAATAAAATAAATTAAAATACGGAAGACTTTTGTATAGACTCTCAATGAACACTCAAACCAATTATTTTCTTTGATTTCTAATTCGAATTTGAATTTGTTTTTTAAATTTTTATTAGAACTTTCATCAGAGAAAATAAATAATAAGAAAGAAATTAAAAACTGTTAATTATGTACACAAAATAATAAGTCAAAAATAGACAAAACACATAATGTACAAAAGGGGCTCAAAACCCAACTTTCACATATGAACTCTGATTTCTATGAAATTGGTCATATTTTGAAGGTCTTTGAATGTATATTATTTTAAAAATAAGTAGACTGAAATGAGACACTATATGAGAGAGAGATATGCGTGTTTTTATCCATCTGTCTGAGAATTAAGTTTTGGGTTTATTTGTCAACATTTCAAGTTAGTATTTTTTATATTTTTCTTTTATTCATGTTAGTAATATGTATACAATGGAGTTGGTTTTATTGGAGTTGGATTTAGTATAAAATAGATACAAATAGGTGGCGTTAGCCATTATACATGTGGATATGTACACGGAATTTCATGTTTCTTATTTATGCAAATATGAATGCTAAAATGCAGACATTAATTCTAAATGCATGAATGAGAATAATGCAAAATAAATGGCGATATGCAGCTAATTACCCGGGAACAAAGCTCTATTTTCGACTTTTAAAGTGATGAATTACGTATTCATCAATAGGCACACATGTTCCTACTCGTGCTCCATGGCTTAGAAGATGCCAAAATGAAACTTCTAAAGATGTTTCAAGTCATGTGATTCATAGAAAAAATACTCAAATCTTGGGAAGACTTTAATATAACCCCGAAACACAGAAAGGGGAAGTTCTATAGATAACTTGATGATGAGGGGGAACACAGAAAGCAAAAGCCTATAGTTCATGTTTGCATTCATGCTAAGGTTAATTTCATGACTTTGAATGGCAAAGAGAAAGGGGGCAAGGTAATAACAACAGTAAAATAAAACCAAAGAGCACGATATAGAAAAGACAAAGAATAAAGTTACTTATATCGTAATCAGGTTGGCCATTGGAAGAAGGATTGTTCATTCTGAAAGTCTCAACCAAAGACTACAGACGGGAGTCTTCAAGTGAATATGATCACTTCGAGACTTGGGGCTACTGAATGGTATGTCTCTGTAAAACCTTAACTATACCATATCCATGATCTTAATGAGTGACTCATGGACACGGGAGCCAATATTCATATCTGTTTCGACATAACCTTATTTTCTTATCATACATGCGGTGGTGGGACTGTGAAGATGGGAAATGATTCTGCAGCTAGGTTGATAGGGTCAAGACAAGTAAACTTGAGGTTCTCCTCTAGATGTGTTTGTTGCACATGATGTTACATATCCCCTATGTGAATAAGAATGTTTAATATGGCTCTATTTTAGTTAGAAATGATTTTGAATTGAACTTTAAATGTATCTTATTCAGTCTAACTTGAATCTTCTTCGAATAAGCTGATCAGTGAATTTATGTCTCCTAATTGGCTAAGGAGCAAGGATGGACTGTGCTTTCCATGTCCTCCTTTAAAGAGAGGATTTCCTGTGTCAAAATGTCATTTAAAGAGACTTGCTAATCATTGATATCCACAATGTCACTGTCCTATGTTGATGCTTATGCTTGGCCTCTCTCAGATGCACTCTCTACGAATTTTGTCTCATTGATCATATCCATTATGACTCTTTCACTGCATGAGTGGAACATGATCTTTTCAGACCCATAATCAACTACCGCTTTGGCAGTTCGAAGGAACAACCAATCGAGAATAATCGGAGTCTGGAGTAACGGTGCAGGCGAATCCATGTCCAGGACAATGAAGTCCACTGGCAAGCGTATATCCTGCACAACTACGATAACATCCCCCAATAAACCTCTGGACCTCTTAATAGATCGATCGACAAACTAAAGGATCGTGCTTGTGGGTTTAAGCAAACCCAGCTCGAATTCCTGAAGTAATGATGAGGGCATGATGTTTATAGAGGAACCACTATAAATCAAGGTTTGATAAAAATTCTGATAAAAAATTCTCACATTTGATTAAGGGTGCTCCCTTGTCTTGCTTCTTCGGTGGGTGATTGGGTGATCACTGATAACATTTATTGTGGTCATGGTTAATGCATGTTTCTATCATCGGTTACATTTATTTTTGCAGGGCGGATGCTTTGAGGTACATTCCTCTTTTAATCCTTTTTTCACAGTTGACATGTATTCCTTAGTCTTTAACAACAACGTTTTTAAAATAAGATTTTGAACAATCTTAACAATGTCGGGATCAGACAAAGCATTTTTCAACTTTTTTTTTTGAATTTTGCAAAGCGTTTGGAAAAGAAATATTTACATACTAAGAAATAATATTCTTATTTACATCGTTATTTACAAATGACTGGTTAGGAGGTGCACAATCATTCAAATAAGCAAAAAACTATGTGCAGGGGCTTCGACTTCGTCGATCTGCTCGGGAGATGTTGCTGGTGATGGCGTCTCCTTGGCTTGCTTGGCTAGGCCTCATATGTTATTATGTTTGGACAGTTTTCTTTTTGTTGATTTTTTTTGATTTTTTGGAGATGGTAGTGGTATGGTGTTGCTCCTCCATCTTCTTCTTCACATGTCTCTACTGATAGACCGGTTGATGCAGAAGATGACGATTCACCAGAAGATTCTTTATTCTTCCCCTTAGCTATGGCAGACAGTTGCAACGTCCTACCACTTATGAGAGTTACTACATTAGATAACATAAAATCACAGATACCTGACTCTGTGGGATCAATTGAGACATCACAAACTTCGTACTCCTTGCATTTGAAGTTGTTAGGGTTGGCCTCGACCTGGGCAGAAATAAAAATTTTGGTGGCGATGAGGTCGTTGAGCTTCTAACTTATCTTTGTTAGGCTCTTCACCAGTTGAGCCAATCATTCAAGAGCGGGGGTTCACGGGTGCAACCTGGGGTTTAACGTGCTGACCACGCTGAGACTGATACTATGGTGGAGGCTACGAATGGAAAAACTGTGAATGGTACTAAGGAGGATGCTACTGATGATGCTGAGGAGGAGGATGGTACTGGTTCTGCTGAGCAGTCGTGTAATTCTGATAAGGCTGATATCGGCGGTATGCTGAATGTTGGTATTGGTGATTTTGTCTCCAGTTGTTATGATAGGGTGTAGACCGTTGTTGCTGAGTCTAAGGCTGTTGGACAAGCTTCCCACCTTGGAATTGGTGGTACGACCTAATGACAGATGATTGGCCCTGCTGATGTCTTCCTGAATGAGCCAGTTATGCACCATTTTTCTAGATACTTTCCACCTTCTGAATTTTGGGAAAGGATGGGAAATATTTATCTACATAATATGGCTGGGGCTCAGGATGGTAGACAACCATTTGCTGTTGCGACTGTTGTGATGTTGTCTGATCAGGATCATAGACGCAATATACGTGCTGGATCGGCTGAGACTGCACTGGACTCGGTTGAAGTGGCTCCGGCGATGATGGTGTTGGACATGCGAGCCCACGACGAGCCATTATGCAATAAATGTTATTACGAATATCATTCCCTGATCTGAAATGAAGAATAATAAATTTGCATAATAGGTACCTTAGTACAATTAGGGTTATGTACCATGGCCATCTTACTGATCATACAACTGTTGATTCAATTATTGAATCATAGAGGTTGATGCTTGGATGAATATCTAAAGAGTTAGATTGAGGGCTCATCAAGTACCGTCAAATGATTGTTATGAGATTATCTCCACCCTGAGTAGGAGATGGAAATCCTTTCTCATATGGATGATATCTGACTGACCTCTTGATGCAGGTCCTCTGCATGGGAATAGAGATTCAGAGGTATCAGAATATTTAGGTTAAAGAGTTGACTTAACGAGATCGAGATAACCAAAGTCCTATGTCGTATGCTGTCATGATATAGGCACGCGTCCTCTGACCAGAGACATATGTGTTACTATATGTCTAAGTATGTACATTTGGCAGACCAATAGGTTGATGACCTAATCAAGGTCTATACACCGGCGCGCTGGTGTGCATACAAGGGCATATGAGTGATACGATCTCTCAAAGGGATCATATAGGTTCATTACTGAACCGGAAGACATGAGCTCAGTCATGAGATATTGGGAGGAATCAAATTCCGTGCACGGTCGTCTCGTTTTGGAAGCTTGACTGAATTTGTAGGTTTGATATATACTTTTGGAAAGTATATGGTCAACACCTGGGTACGATATATGCTTTTGGAAAGCATGTGATCAATACCAACTCCCAATAGTCAAATGAGAAACTTGATGATAAAACTCTAAAGTAGATGGTGTAAAATTGATCTTATACTTCAGGTTTATTCTGGGTCTTCCAGTATGCAGGATGTACAGGTATTAGGAATGCCTGAGGGTGATGTGATCATAAACGATTGTATAGCCATGATTCTTCCATTCCGAGGGAGTGATGAAACAAGTCTGGATTTTAGTGACTCCTCTCAAAGTAATCTGATCTTAGTCCAAATGTTGGACACTGATATGAATGTGATTCAGATGTAATGAGAAGATTAGGTTTGCAGTCTTGATTTAATCAAGCATCTATGGGAGGTCCGCAAGATCTGGATTTGAGATATGATCTCAATATCCAAGTCACTATATGTAGAACAATACAATCGCCCTGTCCTTATCTCCAAGTATCCCCGTAGAAAGCGCATTATCCCTTGAAAGAGTTCATGGATAATTTCATTGTTGATATATGTATCCGAGCATTGAGAAAATATATAATTAAATGTGATTTAATTATCATGAATAATATGAATTTGATTCATATTATTAGGAGAGTTATCTGAGATAACTAAATATGATTTAATTATCAAAGATGTGAATAACATGAATGTGATTCTTGTTATTTGGGCACATGAGAAAAGAGATCCAAGAAGATTAAACATGATTTAATTATCATGGATATGAATAATGTGGCACTATCCATATTAATCAGATATATTATAAATGTGATTTATAATATATTAGAGAGAGCATATTATGATTTATATTTGTTGATTAATTGTTAATGTGAATTGGATTCACATTGAATGATTAATTGAAAATTATATTTTATTTTGGTATGTGAATGTGATTCACATTTTTTTCAATGGCATGATAGTAAATTTCACAATATAATTGTGAATTATTTTTGTGAAATAATTTACAACAAGTGTTGTTGGAAATCCTGGAGATCCCATGAGATAATGAGATCTCATGAGATAATGAGATCTCATGAGTTTTGAGGAGATAGACTCATTCTATCTCATTATCTCCAAGACCAACCAAAGTGATTTAATTGGGATTAATTATGTTTATTTATCAATATAAATTAATTCAAATTAAATCAATTGTTGTTGTATTTTTACAACAACATCTTAGCCATTGAAAGAAACACAAATCAATCTTAAGCATTGATTTGATTGTGTGTTGTCCATGGATTGAGATCCATGGACTCCCAAAACCCCATATAAGAAGAGGCACCCCTTGCTCTTCGATACAAAAAAAAGTTTACAACATAAACTAATGCTCTCTTCCTCTCTCTCTACACACCAAGGCTCTCTCCCTCTCTCTCTTATGGTCGTCCACCATGGAGCCATTGACTCGCCTTCATCGCAGCATCGTCGATATGCTGCCGGATTATTTGCTCGTGGATCTCCATCTCCTTCGATGCACCTCGCTCATGAAGAAGACGTCGGATCTCGTGTGACGAGATCAAGAGATCCGTCGCTTGGATCATCAACATGGATTGCAAGAAGGATGTGTCTCATCAACACGCTCGCAAGCGTCTCCTCCGTTGGATCGGACTTGAGACATGAGGTCTCCTCGTTTAGAGACTCGATCACAACCACGCTTCAAGAGGTAAGCCTTATACCTAATTGTGGTTTAGATGAAACGATCTGAGAAAGGTTCTTGGATCATGTGGTTTCATCATATTAAAAATTTTAAATTCCGCAGCATCAAGCCACTAGTACGACTAGTCGCTCCCGATCGCATTCGATGCGATCCACACGCTTCCGTGATGCGCTTGAGGATCTCCCCATATCCTTCAGATGGTTCCTTCGACTAATGGAGTCACAGCTGATGGGCTTGTAGACTGACATGAATTGATTGTGCTAACTAGTCCAACTGCTTGGTGATATGGCCTAGTTTGTCCAGATGCTGGGTTCTTTGTTCGATCACAGATAATTTTTCAATGGCTTGTGATCATTTTTCTATGATGTTTACTTTGTACAGGTGGTTCTCGGTAATGTTGAGGTTGGAGCTCTCGTCCATGTCCACTTCACAAAATACCGCCATATTGACAGGCTTGTGGTGGATAGCTTATAATAAAGATAATACGGCCTCTCCTACGATCATTTCATTAAAAATATGTCACACCATGTCTCCATCCTTGTTGAAATGAGATCTGCCACGTGCAGCATTTACAATCCTATGACTCTCAGCAGTCAGGCCCCCAAAAAAGTATTGGATTGGGTTGGTCCGAGGAATTTCATGGTGGGGGCACTTCTCTTGAAGATCTTTGAACCTCTCCCAGATTTCATGAATGGACCCGTGCGGTCCCTAAGAGAAGTTTCCATATCTGGCTCGCATCTGATTGAGATGATCCAATGGATATAACTTGTGGAGGAATGCTGACTTCAATTCCTCTCAGGCCATCATGACCTTCCCCAAATGATTGATCTAGTATAAAGCCTTATCTTGAAGGCTGAATGGAAAGGTATTCATTTTAACTACACGTAATGGTATGTTCGGGTAGTGCATGGTTCTGCAGATGCGGGAAAATTGCTGGAGATGGATATAAGGTTCCTCATTTTTATTCCCATGGAATGAGGGATGAAGAGCTAAGAACTACAGCTTGAGCTCAAAATATCTGTGGACCAGAGGAATCTAGATCCACTATGTCATCTGGCCAGCGGTAGGACTGTAGGTTTCCTTGAGTATAGGCTTAGGATCCTCTCTTCTGGGTTCATATGCCCCTCCATGGGTGATGAATCCGTGATTCATCATCACAATATATCAATCTTAGCAAAATCCCTACGTAAAATCTCAAATAAATATCTATAAAATCAATAAATTAATAAAATGACTCTTGTAAATAAAATACACTAATTATTATACATTATATTGTACAAAATAAATTAATAATAAAAAGCCACAAAATAAATGAGTTTCCCACGTATAAATAGCCCAAAAATTCATGTATTTTTAATAAATTTATTTCAACTCCTTTTTGGCTAATTCTTTCTCTGACTTGTTTATAAAAACATATATAAATACAAAAATAAAAAATGAATTTCACCTCAAATAAATACCCGTAGATTCTATAGAGAAAAAGGCATAAAATCCAAATTCTCGGCCAAATTCATGCTTCGTTATGAACTCCAAATTCACCAAACTCACTTTTAAAGTTTAAGTTAGAAAATTATCTTTCAAGTAAAAGTGATTTCACTAAAATCGGAGCTCATTTGCAAAATTTGAGTTTGGGGACCTAGGTGTACTTTGTATATATTGTACCATGTTTCTTTTCTCATAATTTATTTATTTTTATTAATGACTAAAAAACAAAAAAATCATTATTGTTTTTTATTTTATTTTAATAATTTATTTTATTTTTGTGTTGTAAATATCTTTTATTATAAATACAAAAAAAAATAAAATTAGAAAGCAAAAAAACATGTACATATTGTTTGTCTAATCTTGTAAATTCTCCACTCTCTTTTCCTTTAATTTTAATTTTATTTTAGTAGCCTACTGTATTTTCTTTTCTTTTCTTTATTTAATTTTCATTCTTTGCACTAACTTCCATATTCTTCTCATTCTACCACCAACTCCCATTCAACTCCATATTCTTCATCTAACCCCCATTCAACTCCGCCATTTTCCTTGACCTCCAATTCAACTCCACCATCCCACTATCTTTTCTAACCTCCATTTTTCTTCTCTTTTATACATCTCATTCTCCTCATTTTTGCCTTTGATCCACCTTTATGCGAGAGAGAATTGAGAGCTCCGACCACCCGCCTCGGTGACAATGAATGACGAATTAGAGCGACGATTGACCTCCTCTGGTGAGATCCGTTGGCATTCTGACCAACATCGCAGCCGCCTCCACGTGATGCCCGAGCTCATCGCTCGCCGACGATTCGAGTGAGGACTGTGCTTCTCGTGAGCATACCATAGGCGCCTGCTTTCATCGTAGCAGTGGCCTGGCCGCCACCTCCAGGTCGTACCACCAGCCAGCCGTCTCCTCCGAGCGAAGCCCACGACCATGCATGCCGCCACCCGCACCTTCACCCGCGGTACTCTATCCACATGCCAACCCCTCCATCGCGCAACAACCTCCAGGAGCAATCGTGCTCCCAACCACCACAGCCTGTCACCAAGGCCGCCGCTCCACCACCAACTTCCTCCCGCCGCCACGACCACGCCTCCAGCACGAGCGACGTTACCCCGCGTACAGCCGTCCCCACATTCGCACCTAAGGAGGAAGAAGAATGTCTCCTTTTCCTTTTGTTTTTTTTAATTTGTAAAAATTTTATATGTTTCCGTTAAGTTTTTATATTTACAAATGAGTGCCTGTACATATTTTGTTCTGCTCAAGTTATTTTCTGTATTGCATGGATAACCCTATGTTTGCATGTTAATTTGGACATCTTTTTAGCATCATTTTATTTAATGAAAAATATCACATTGTTGAGCAACTAATCCTCTATCATTTGGCTATTTATTTGTATTTTTGTGATCTTTGGGTAATTAACTAATATTGTTTAAGTGAAAAAATTTATGTTTTAGCCACTGTGAGATCTTAAATTCATATTTAACTCACAGTTGCTCAAAAAATCATTAAAAATTAGAAATGATGCCTTGGGATGTGTTTTAGTTATTATCCAAATTTTATCTTAATTGGAGTTGTCATGTGCCTTAAATAAATAAATAATAGAGTGTCTTTCGTAAATGATTTTTAATTAAATCCACACACATTATTTCTGAAATTCCAACTCTCCTGGATTACTCATATAAACACCTTCTTGAGATAAATTGGTTTCTTGATGAATTGATAATGTAGATTTATTAGAAATTAAATACTTACTGTAACTCTATTTTCATTAAAAATTCATTAAAAAATCATATATTATCATAAAATTCCAAAAAATACTTTATACTCATTTCATCATGTTTAATTTCCAGTAAATTTTTCATAATTTTTTCATTTTGTTTATGTGAAAAATTGCATGAAAACCCATAAAATTGTATATTTTTCGTTGTTGCATTTTAACTCCTAAAATTCTAAAAAATGTGTTCTGCATTCATCAGTGGATTAGGTTTCTAGAAAAAATATAATCTGACTAAATTAGAATGATTTTACATTAAAATTAATTCGGTTAATTTGTGTGCTTTCTTATTAACTTGATTCACCATCATTGTGCATTTGCATTTATTTTTGCATAAACAAAATATAAAAAATTCTGCATTAGGAACCTAAACCTAATTTTTTTGAATTTACCCAAAGTTATTCCTTTGCCTCCATGTGTTCGACCCCGGACTTGCCCAGGATATAAATTTAAGCTGAGTCCTCTTCACAGAGACATTGGATTCGGTTCTGCATGATTAACTAGGTACCCATATTACAACGAGTACAAATTGTGTCACGTATTTAGCGACTCGTCAATGGGTTCCATCTCTCTATTCATCTTCATCACCTCCTCCAACTCATCGTTTATCTCGGTCTCTCCTCAGATCATTAAGCATATCAATGAAGGCGATCTGGGCGAGAGCCTGATCTGTGAGCTATTTCTTAACGGATTGAATCAATGCCGGCAATTGTGCATTGACGACATTCTGATATGTCCGTGGGACCTGATTTGGTCGTTATGCTCCCTTCCCTTTTCTTCGAGGAGCCGTCACTGAATCAGACTCAGAGGAAGGGATCTGAACCAGGTCCATGTTCGGCTCTTGATCTGCATAATGAGATGTATCCCGATCAGACTGGTAATCATGAGGACCAGATGGAAAGATGAGTCTGGAATTAGGGTCAATCCCAGACAGATGTGAATGGAGTACTTGATATGAAGAGAAATCAATTTCCATCTACAAGGAGCGAATGACGGGACAAGAGTGATCTTGGTTTATTGAAGAATGAGAATACAATGAGTCTACAGAGTGGTTTGCAAGATCCAAATCAGGCTCTCAGAAATTGCCTCGAATTATTGGAGATGCCGGGTTCATGGATTCGATTTAGATGTCAGCAAGGTCCCGACTTAACCATCCATGAGTCGACACCTCGAGATAGAAGAGGTATAGATGAGGAGTAGAGAATATGGTGGTAAATAAAAGAATGAAATGAAGAGAAGATAATAAAAGGCTCAAGGTGAGCAAAGTAAAAAGAATGAAAATAGATGTAAAGAAGATTGGTGCAAGTGTGCGGGACCGATCTTTGACCTAAAACTAGATTTAAACAAACACAAAGCAATTTTTTCACCAACTCACGCCCGTGAAGCCGTAAGATTTCAACAATTTTTATCTTTTTGATTTTAATTGTTATTCGGGCAATCTTATAAACTTGTCCTTAGAGGCTAACTCTATAGGAAAGTGAGTACTACCCAAAAAGTATCCCGTACCTCCCACTTCATTCGTAACATGTAGTCTACACTTTTTGAAGGTCCTTGATATCGGTCCTAGGTCGGCTACTCAAGAAAGAATAAGAGTGAGAAGACGATAATGGTAAATCAAGTACTTCAGACCAGTCTGCAAGTAAACGAGGACCTACTCAGACGCAGGACGATGAGGCAGACACCTCGGTGAAGGGATGGCCTAAGCTCAATATTTAAGACCACGTCTGCAAGCAGAAGAAGCCCTACTCGCCCACATATGATAGGAGCGTTGGTACTTTGCTGAGCCCATGTGATAATCAAGGCAACCACATACTGGGTTGTTGGCTCTAATCCTTAGGGGTCGTGCCTCGCTCAGACTAGAGTTTACCTGAAAATAATGTGGGCTTTATGAACCCAATGCAACGAAGTACGTTAAAAAATTTATTTATGGTTAAAGTGTTATTAACAGTCCCCATGTTTTAATTTTTGATTTTCACTTTTTTGAGTATTTTTCAAGACAATCGCCTAACGATTTTTTGGGATTTTTTTTAATTATTAGTTTAATTAAAATTGAGGGAGAGGATGAAAAAACAATGCAAGTATCACGATGCTAGAAAACTCGCCATCGTGATGAATGATGTATGCTTAGCTAGAAGATTTACATCACTTCCCAGCTCTCTTCATGCGGGATGCAAGATAATAATTTCAATTTACACTACATGGAATGCAAGCAAATGAAATCACCCTAGCAAGAATTACTATTAGCGTGAAGAATAGATTAATTTGATCTAGGTCCAAACTTATCAAAGTCTATAGGTGCATGAGATGATTAGGGATTTGGACCTAAAGTAATCGATCAAGCAATCCTGAAGACTATGGTCTCATTCACATAAAACAAATAAAAAAAGGTGGGAAACTCAAATCATGAGAAATAAAAGAAAGCAAGTGGGAAATCAGAGAGAATAAAAATAGAAGGCGAGAAAAGTTGTGAAAAAATCGGGCAGGCCCCCAGGTGAACACACATCAGGTAAGATAGGCCTACTAATGTCTGAATATTCGAGTGTCCACCTATATTTACAATAGTAAATGAGTCTCTCTCTTTCTCACAGAAAATAAAAATAAAAATCTAAGTTATGCTAGTCACTTCTTCTCTCTCATAGTATTCTTCCCTGCTCTCTCGTATCAGCTCATGAAGATGAAGCCGATCTCTACCTCGTGAGGATGCACGATTCCTCCTAAGAAGTCCCCCTCAATTGACGGACCCTTGCAAAAAAGTCAACGAAGAAGGTGGTCGGAACATACAAAAAATTATTTTAGTAAAGAAATAAAAATAGATAACCATGTAGACAATATGTACAACAATTCTATCATATCCGTTGCTCACCGACAACGATACAATTTTATTAGTCTAGAGGAATGGGGAGCTTAACGTCCGGTCTTGGAGGGCCTGCGGTGTCCGACAAGTCGGATCCGATAATTGCTATATCGACACCTCTCTTGGCTCTCGATACTCACACTAATCAAATAAATAAACAATCAACCCACTGATAAGTCCCACATTTATCATCATTATTTACCATATTTATCTCTCTTAAGTTAATCACACAGATTCAATAATAAATAACACTAATTACTAATTTGTGTGTTGTGTATAATTGATTGTAGTTACTATATATTATTACAAATCTAGTTTTGTGTAATATTTTATGTATTTATTCCTCTTTAAAATCAAATGAAAATTAGAATAAAATTGTACATAAATAAAATAATATAAATTAAATAAAAACTATAAAAAAAATAAAAAGAAAAATAAAAGAAAATCATTTATATTGTTTTTATTCGCATTTAATTTTTCTCTGTATAAATAACCTCTAATCTATTTGACTTCTACATGAAAGTTGTAGATCTCATGTTCATGTTTTTTTTCTGATTTCCATTCTCACTAATTCTTTTTGAATTATCTTTGATTTTTTGAATTATCTTAATTCCTCAAACAACTACGTGCCCTGTCTCTTGTGGCGCCACTTACATCCATTGCTGACCATTAGATGTATTCTCTTTTTTCATCTCATCCATCTGATGGTGCTTAAGATCTGGCCATTTGATTATCCTGATCAAGTAAATCCAAGCCTTAAACTAGCACCTTGTTTATGAGAGTCTAATCCTAATCCAACGATGGAGGAGTTGCCTTCAACCTCCAGTCCTTGAGCCTTCAAGAGACGCGACTATTCATTTCTCCCCAACTTCCTACCATTTTCACAAATACTTCTAGAAACTTCCTTCTCAACTACCATCACCAGACGCTACATCGATCAACCCTGATCTTAGCCCGAATGATAACTTCCCCTCATTCCTTTTATCTTCACTAAAAATGGTGGTTGAAACCACCATTTTCAACTGCGGGTCATCAACCACCTTCACCTCAAAACCCCATCACCATCCATCTTCCAACTCATTCGCCACTCTATGTGATCCTTCCTAGCCTCATCCACCTTCCAGTGACAGTGGAACTTTGGGTCTGGAGAGCAATGACCGAGGTTTATCACCAACGAGATCCTCGACCAAAGTAGGTCGTGCTTCAGTCATTCGCTTGGCTGATCAAGCTTCATCTCTTAGCCAGAGATCTGGAGCGAAGATCGGAGTTTGAGAAACTCCAATTCAGTCTCATCTTCTTCATGTTCCTCTGTTCTTCATTACTTTAGGTAAATAGTATATTTCTTTTCTGTGTAATTCTTCTATTTTCATTGCTATTTAGAGTGATCCAAGATCAAAATCATAATGATTAGATTCTTTACAATGGATCTTTAATACACACAGAAGATCTCAACCTAAGTGCCACTTGTTCCATTGCAACCCCCATCTATACCCTCTTCCTCCGTGAATTTTAGAGAAAACCCAATAGGGCTTCACTTTCTTCAGTCTATCCAGCTCTTCATTTCTGCCTCACGCTTGCACTCCACACTCGATAAAGCTTCGACTATACTTGCTAATGTGTGCAGATCAAAAGAGCTTCAATGACCTTGTTTTTTCAGGGCTTTTGACTAGAGGAAATGCCTCGAGCCAATGTCCAAGTACCAGGCATGACGATGCTGAAGTAACCCATGCTGCTCGAACGACCTTCAACAAAAGGCATATTTGGCTAGAAAGCCTGAAACCCACACAGGTGGGTAGGTAGAGGAAAAGATAGAGGAGCTCCGATCTGAATTATAATTCTTAATGCTCCTCCAACTTTGTCGACTTTTGGTCGCTCACACATCATCACTGACATAGTACCATCTTCGCAGGCCTTCCAAGAGCAACCATTGATATTCATAACACCTCCTGGAGCTTGGCAGAGGAAGAAGGGGCTCGTCAGATCTCTGATCCTTCACAGCTTTGTAAGGTGGAGGAGAACCAACGACGTACATATGTCCTTGATGAGCACAAATTAGGCGCGATTTGACGACCCACAGCAAGCCACATTGAGCTATCGAGTCTGCAGCCTTGGACATCACCAGATCGCCCGCCGAAGCATCATATCATGCCCCGTGGCCCGAGACACTCCTTTGATCCGAACATGGAGGCACATGCTTCCTTACATGTGATTTTGGAATAATTGCAGCCGTATTCTTACAAGTCGTCTCATTTACAAAAATAACCCCATGCAAGGGTTATTAATTATGTATTAGTCCTTCTAGGGACCTATTTGTAAGACTTGTGCTTTATTTTTAAGTTTTTATGACATTTATGCCCCTAGATCATCTGTGGAATATCTTTTCATATATAAATCCAAATGATGTGATTTTGGTCTTGTTTAAAATCTCTTTTGATGCTATTTCTATAAACGTGGTTTATTGCTAATTTTGATTTAAAAAGCATGTTTAAATTATTCCTCTTTTTAAGCGCTTAATTTGTTTTGTAATTAAAATTTAGAAAAAGCTTTTGTGAGCAATTAAAATCTGATTTGCATATTAATTCTTAATATCTTATTATTAATTTTTTTAATCATTATCATTAGGATACTAAGTGATTTAATTGCATGCTAAATAGCTAAGAATCATAATGACATTAAAGGACATATCTTGTTGAGTTGCATTTGGAACTTTAAATCACCATTCGACATGTTTCATCCATTAATGAGTAATGAATAAATTTAGGATTATTTTGTGGTTAATTTAAGATTATATATTGAAGTGTTATATTGTCGTTTACGCATTATCATTTTCATGTAATTTAAGTGCATAAAAAATGTGTAAAAATCTTTATCTTGTTGTGATATATTCATATGCTCAATTTAATCATCCTAGAAATTGCTACGTTAAGTATTTGATATATAAATTTAATTACTTAATTTCTCAAATCCTTGTGTTCGACCCTGGACTTCTTAGGATAAAAAATAAAAGCTGAATCATCTTCATAGAGATTATTTATTCGGTTCTATATGAAACGTTAAGTGCCCGTGCTGCAACAGATCCATATTAACTTATGCAATTAGCGGCTCATAAATGGCACCGTTGCCGGGGACGCTGCACATTTTTTGATCATTCTTAGGGTCAAATATTTATTTAGTGATTTTTAGGCTTAATTAATTTTGAGCTTGTTTAAATAGATGTTGTCTTGTATTATTTTGTGATTCATACTTAATTAATTATTTCAATCTCTCTAGAATTTTTCTAACAAATATATTGTTTTATAGTGGGCCCATAGAGCCGACGACTTTCAAAGGACCGCAGAGGCAAGGAGCTTGGAATTACTTGCTGGAGAGCCCATGAGGCAATTTAATTATTTGAGAGATTAATTAGATTAATTAAGTTCATTTCATTGTATTGTAATTAATTTCCTAATTACAACAGTTCTCGATTGAAATCTCGCGTATGTAACGAAGACCTATGAACTTTATTATTCATTGTGTGGTTGTGTCGAGAGTGGTTCTCGACTAGAGTGACGTTTTCGATCAATGCATCACGCTAAATAGTAAGATTGTAGGTCGTTGATAAATCCCAGGTTTATCAGCTTAATTTATTATATTTATCTCTCTTGCTCAAGTTAATCCCAAGATTCATTGCCCAATTGACACTATTTACTAATTTATGTGTTGTAAATAATTAATAATAATTATTATATATTAATATAGTGTATTATTTTATGTATTTATTACTTATTACAAATCAAATATAAATTAGAGTAATATTATATATAAATAAAACAACATAAAATAAAATCCAAAAAAATAATAAGCAAACGAAAAATAAAGAAAATTGTTTAATATGGTTGTTATTAGTATTTAAATTTTTTTCTATGTATAGATGACCTCTGATCTCGTGACTTCTACATAAAAGTTGTAGATTTCATCGAGATCTACAACTTTTATGTTTACCACTTTTCCTAATTCGCCTTCTAACCGATTCTTTTCTAACCAACTATGATTTATTTAATTTCTTCAATTCTGTTTGGGCCACGTGGCACCTTCAGATCGCGCCACGTGACCCACTCCTGTCACGCCTCCCACGACTTGATCTCCGACATCTGATCTGCTCTGATCCATCTTAGCTGTCTGTTGGCACCCAGATCTAGGCCGTCTAATCCTTTTGATCAGAGCTAATCCAGGCCATCCACTACCGCCCAAATCTTGAGCGTCCGATCTGATGATCGGACAATTGTAGGTTGTCGTCAACCTCCATCCCTCTCTTCCCAACCATCGCAACTCTTCATCCCATGGGAACTTCCTCCAATTTCGCCAACCTCCTTACACGCTAACTTCCCTTGAAACTTCCATCAACCTCCTCTCCTCACTACCCTTTTCCACGCTAAACACACCATGATCATCAACCATAAGTTCTCTGCTAACTGGCGGTGGTTGAAACCACTGCTTGGAGTTGACAACCTCTGCCGTGTCTCTTCTTTAAAAAGCCATCACCAACCTCAAGCTCCGGCTTTCTACCATTCCTGGACCTGCACCCTAGCCTCTCTGGCCTCTAGTGACAGTACGAGGGAAAGATCGAGTGCGACAATGGTCATGCAGTCCGGCGAGATCCTTGATTTTGTCACCAAGTTACAGCTCAATTATAGGTTGTTTGAGCTTAGTTCCTTAGCCAGGAACTTCAAGCGCAGACGACGAAGCTTTGAGCTTCGTTATTAAGCTTAAGATTCAACCCAAATCAAGTCATCTTCAACTTCCAGATCCATGTGAATTTCCTTAATTACTTTTTATCAAATCTTCACAATTTTATTTCACGTAATCTTTATCGCTCATTTCCTAATACGAGTATCTGGACACTTCCATCTTCGATCCATGATTCACATGTGCTATTCCAGTTAGTCTTTCCATTCTCCACCTCGGTGTTCACTCCATGCCATTGTCTTCTTCTACATAAAGAAGGCAACCCATTAGGGATTAATCCCACACCTTCGCTTAGCCCTTCACTCCATCCATACTACCCTTCAAAATGTTCACAGGTAGTTGTTCTTTCGTAGCTAACCTTGCAGGCTCTCAACGGACTTCAATGATCGGAGTTTAACGCTTAGCCTCGAGCTCCCATTTTCCATCTAGTTAAGCTTGACCGACAGAGCTCTCCATGCAACTTCATGTCTTCTTTGAGCATCAATCATCATCGCCGAGCCTCAGCTAAGGTATTAAGACCTTCAGGTAGCGAAGAGGAGCATGGAGGAGGGGGACTAGCTTCATCGGAGCACAACCCACAGCGCCGCCACACATGGCCGGACCAGAAGAACAATCGAGGATCATGTGTCGTTGGGTGCCCTATATTGGGTTTTAATCCAACGGTTGTAGTTGTGCCACGTTGCTATCCAAAGCAACATTTCAAACCTCATGCCTGGATCCGAACCTCAGTCTGAACCTCATTCCGATCCACCAGAGAGGCGTTAGGAGCTGACACGTGGACCGAGCCTCCACTACTGAACCTAGAGAGTCATGTGTCTGTACGTGTGTGTGGAAAAATTGCAGCTGCTGTTTTTCGGTTTCTTGAAATTATAGATGTCCTTCCGTCTGTGTGAAAATTACAGTAATACCCCTATAGGTTATTTTATTTGCATTTTAGTCCATGTTTGTCCTGATCTGTAATAAAATTTGGAAGCTTTTCTTACATTTATGCCCCTAGATTCATTGTTGAATATCTTTTTATACTTAAATCCAATCAACGTGATTTTGGTCTCGTTTGAAAGCTGATTTAACGCTCTATATTTTAGCGTGATTGATTGTTAATTTGGGTTTAAAAATCACGCATCAATTGTTCTTGGATTTAAGTGCTCATTTACATCTCTTATCGTTATTGGAAATGCTCTATGAATATTCAATTGAACCTGTTATGTTTGTTAATTTTTAATGATATATTATTAGTTATTTTAAATCATTATTAGGTCATTAAATGATTTAATTGCTCACTGTATCTAAAAAGCATCAAAATGAAAGTTTAACTTATGTAAAAAAGGTGTTGAGACTTATATCACACTCTGCCTAATCAATGCTTTAAATAATCAATCAATTCATGGTATTTTCGCGGTTGATCCAAGTTATTTTTCGTATGCTTTGAAGTGTGATTGCTCTATTCATGTTGAATGTGCACCATTATTTGCATTTAGTTTAATTGCATAAAAAATGTGTTAAAAAATATCTTGTTGTGTTTTGTGCATCATCTCAATATAATTATTCCAAGAATTTCTATTTAAAATATTTGAGATCTAAATTTAATCAAGAAATTGCTCGTGTCCTTGTGTTCGACCCTGGACTTCCCAGGTTATAAATTAAAGCCGAGAATCTCGTCACTGAGATTCTTCTCGGTTCTGTATGAGATGCTAAGTGCCCGTGCTACAACATATCGATTTTAATACATGCATTTAGAGATTCATCAGATGGCGCCGTTGTTGGGGAGGCGACACATTTTGTGATTATTTGTAGTATCAAGTATTTATTTAGTGAATTTTTGGTACAATTATCTTTGAGCTTGTTTTGTACTACTATTGTCTTTATATTCAACTGTGATGTCGTTTTAATCAAGTGTTTCAAATCTCTCTAGAATATTCTAATATATTATATTGTTTTTATGGTAGGCCCGTGGAGTCCACCATTTTTAGAGGATCGCAGTGGCAACAAGCTTGTAGCTACTTGCTGGAGAGTCCACGAGACAATTAAAGTAGTTGAGAAATTAAGTTGGTTAAATTGAAATTTATTTCATTAAGTGTAATTAATTTTCCATTTCAAGCAGTTCTCGATTGAGATCTTACGTATGTAAAGAAGGCATGTTTAACTTTATTTATTCTTATATGTGGTTGTGTCGAGAGTGGTTCTCAATTTGAGTGACGTTTTAGATCAATTATTTACGCCAAATAGAAATATCATAGGTCATCTTTGCTTGATCTATTTCATAATTTAAGACACACTACACGGATCTCATAATATTCACAATTGTAAAAATCTTAGAAGATTCATAGACACACATAACTAACATACTACTTAGTCAAATAAATTGATTTCTTAATCACTAATAGAATTACTGCTTAGGTGTGATTTCTCGACTTGCATCATATAGCTAGATTTACAAATTCTGATCTGCATCCACATGGAGAGTGCTAGTTGCGCTGTAAGTATTTCTAATGACTGCATGCATCATTGATTTTTGACTGCATTCCAATTTTCGCTTTCTCCCTCAGTTTTCATCAACTTAAGGATAAAAGAAAAGGGACTATATACTAGGCGATGATTGTAGTCACTTATATTCAAACAATAACTAAACTCTTAAAATCGTGACTGAATTGATGCAAGTTGACCTATAAATTGGAATAAAAGCAACCTTATTTTACGGGTGCACGAAGCCCTCATTTGTTTGCAGGTACTTATCAAGTGATAGAGGGACGACATTAGGATAGAACCATGCCACGAATTTTCATATGAACTATTGGTTGCATAAAAATGATTAGCTGCTTCTTGATAATCTCGGAAATCGATGTGGTTGTATCGACTCACAAGGCGAGTCAACAGTCGGTGTTTGACCACACAAAATCTGAAATTAATCAACAATTAACCCATACTAAAGATCAATAAATTAGAAATAATGTGGAGTTAAAATTTATTTTTAACTCTGCACAAATGGTGTATAGTGACAAGTATGCAGAGAGTTCGAACACAGGGAGCAAGCAGGGTAGTTCAAAAATTGATGCACAAGTGAGTGTGTGTGTGAAGTGTCTACACTAAGCAAGCAAATAATGAAATTTTTGTGGGTTTTTAATTTTTAATAATTTTTTTATTTTTTTATTTAATTTTTAAGTTTGTATTTTGATTTTTAATTTTCTGATTTTTATATTTTATATTATATTATTTTTCTTTTTCAATATTGGAAAATAAGAACAATGTGATAAAAGACAAGACAAAGTATTTAATAAAATGTGCAAAAATAACCAAAAATTCAGAAATAAAATATTTTTGATATTTTTTAGGATTTTTGTACTGTTTTTGTGATTTTTGGGTATTTTTCAAGGTGTTTTTGGTATTTTTTAAATACTAAAATAAGAGAAAATAGTGGAAAATGTGCTGACTGTGAGTAAAATGAGAATTAAAATTAAAAAACAGCAACCAAAATTTTTCACACTATTTTTCAAATAAAGAGAACAAAATATGAAGCAAACAGAACCTGATTTTGTATTTTTTAGAGTTTTATTTGATTTTATATTTTTTTTGAAGTTTTAGAGTGTTTTTAATTTTTTAGTGTTTTTCTTTTGAGATTTTTAATGATTTTTGGACTGACACTAAAATAGGATAAAATAGACACTAGGGATTTTTTTTGGAATTTTTAGAGGTATTTTAATAATTTTTTGGCATTTTCTAAGCTAGACAGTAGAGAAAAAACATGTTTTTGATTTTTAATAAATATAAAAATAAAACAAAATAAAAAACTAAATTGATAGCGTGGAAGCACAAGTTAACAGGAGCTAAACCCTATTTTTGTGGAATTTTTGGACTTAAAATGATAGGTTAAATAATTACAACAAGCATCCAAACAATTAACAGGCCTGGTAGGGGTATATTTGCAATTTCTCAAACATCCAGGGGCTCACATGCAATTTTCCACAAAGTTTTTAAACTAAACATTCAATTTCTAGGGTCAAACAGTAATTACAAAACCAGGAGGGGCCTTAGCATAAAATTCCCAAGCCTAACACGTGCGCAACACGCGCCTGGCAGGGACCTAAGTGCAATACCCAAAAATGTCAGGGGGGTCGATGCAAAATATCCCAAAGTTTTACACTGTAATACAAAATCTTGGGACTAAACTGAAATAACTAAACCCCAGGGGGGTCCTTGCAAAAAGCCCACCACCTCACGTGTACAGATCACGTGAGGTGACGTGACGGAGGACCTAAGTGTAAATAAAAATAAGTGCAGGGGCTTACATGAAAATAACCCAAAGTTTTTATACTACAGACGAAAGTTTAAATATTAAACAGTAAATACAAAAGGCACGAGGGTTAATGTGCAAAATACCCTTGGCGCGTGATCCAACGGCTGATGGGGGGCCACTTAAACACGTGGCGCGCTGAGGACGACCGATGACGCTTCGACGATGGTCGGCTGAGATTAGATCGCTCGAACTCGATCTGACGGTTGAGGCGTGACGCGATCCAACAGCGGAGATCAGAACTGGGGCAGCTGCTCGATCGAACGGTGGAGGAGCGAGGTGGAGGAACAGGGAAGAACGCCGGCGGGGCGATCTTCCCCGAGCTCGTTCTCGGGTCTCCAGCGGTGGATGGGCTCCAAAATCGAGCTGCGGACTCCTGGGAGGTCGAGGAAGATGCTGGGTGGCTCAAGGACGTCAGAGATGCTTCGGAGTGCTGGCGCGAAGGTGGCGGAGCTCGGAGCTCCAGGTAGCTCCGACGAACCTCGCAAAACGGCCCCCAGTGGCTTTGACTGCGCGTTGACCTGCAAAAAGGGGTGAAAGGGTCCAGGGCAAACTGCCTGGACCCCGCAGAGGCGAAATAGAGGTCGGAGGTGGTCTGTGGACGGCGAAGAGATGTCGGCCGGAGGTACGCTCCGGCGAGATGGAATGATCGGGCGATTCAGGCGATGAAACTCGGATTTTTTGAGGGTTTTGATCCTTAAGCAAAGGGAAATAAAATGACGCAAAGAAATGCAAGGGAGATGGTCCTCGATGGCCGGAGCCAGAGGAAGAAGGTACCTCGACCGCCGGACTTGCGGGAGGTGTTGGAGGCTCCTCCGACTTCAAACGCCTTGGCTGAAGGGCTTGCGATGGAGCTGTCACCTCCAGGAAGCTCAAGAGCATGAAGGTGGCGCAGAAGGGTGGACCGAAGGGACTCGAAAAATTCAAGGAAGGTCGGACTCCATTCTTATGTGGTTTGACTGCTGGTGACAGGGGCTCGAAGATCAAGAGATCTGGGGCGTCTCAGTGATGCAATCCTCAAGACGATCATTGGGCGAGCAAGAGGGATGTTCGAGGAGAAAAAGTGGTCAAGTCATCGACACGAAATAATGCAAGGGGAAACCTTGAAAAATCCGCAAACACGGGGTCAAACGAGGTTCTGACGGAGGCACATGGGGAAGGACGGCCAGTTGACCTGGGTCAACTGGGACCGTCTCCTGATTGGTCCACGTGGACCAATCAGGAAAAATCCCTGATAAATAATTTAATAAATCAATTAAAAATAGAAAAAGGCCGAATTAATTAATGATTATAAAATAAAAAATATTCGTTATTTTATGTAGTATTTTATTATGATTTTTAATTAATTTTATAAGGTATATTTTTATAAGTTCCCTTTTTAGCTCTATATAGGTATATTACCTATGTATTTTAGTATTTTATTTTTATTTTGTGTATTTTAATTTTATTATTCTTGTTTCTTATTTTGTAAAATTACAAAATACTTTTATATACACAAATATATTTTTATTTTATTTTGTGATATGTTTTGTATATTAAATAAATTATAAGTATAAAAAGTATAGGTATACATATAGGTAGGGTACCTATGTATTTTATTTTTTAAGTATTTTATTTTTGTTTTTATTTAGGTTTTTATTCTTTTTTTAATGTACATAATTATTATAAGTAATATTTACATAATTATAAAAATATAAAAATACAAAGATAATGAATAAATAATAAATTGAATATTTTAATCAGTACATTTATACAATGAGGGTCCAAAACTGAACTTTCAAACCATAGCTCCGCCAAATGCGAAACCACCAATAAGTAGCTTATTTTATTCTATATACGATTAAAGGTGAGTATGCTGCATTTGGAGTTTTCATTTGTGAGATACGGGTCTGGGAAGTTGGGATTCTGGATTTTTATTCAGACCATAACTTTTTATGTGTACATTCTTTTTCAGTGAAATCAATTTTGAAATTTTCCTTGTAATATTATATACAACTTTCATGTACAAAGTTTCTTTATTTGATGTATAAAAAGTGAAACCAAAAATAGGTCCCAAATGAATAAAGAATGAATATAAAATATAGGTATTTCATCTGTATTTCTGACCTTATCTCCCCCTACTTTATTCCTTGTCGATCTATTCATCAAGATGCCTAGGTCTCGGGGTTTCGGGTCATAAAATATTTACAATATTTTATTCTTTTTCTTTTCTTTATTTATTATATAATTTTGGCTTTAATTACAGCATTTTATACACTAAATAGATGCACATGCATGAATGCTAAGATGATGGAATTAATGCTATTTACAGGCATTTGCTAGGGTTTTTGGTGCCAAAATGATAGAATAAAGATGATGAAATGTAGATTCATCATCCCCCTATACTTTACCTTTGCTAGTCCCTAGCAAACACTTATGCAATAAGTGCAAAAAGAAAAAGAAAGAAAAGAAAAAGAAGAACTTGGATCTTATTTGATTATCAATCTTGTCTTCGCAAAATCAAAGTTTGGAGCTCAAGTCGGACCTTTGGAATTTTAGTGCGGGCGAAACCTTAATAAGAACCGTGTTTGACATTCAACAGTCCTTGAGAATCCCAAAACTCTGTCCAAGTCTCCTCAATAGCCAGGTCAGAAATATCTCAATTCATACGCAAACTCTTACGACTATGAATCTGACTTGTACAGTGTAAGTGATGGTGGCTCTCCCCAACTAGAATGACAAAGAAACTGACTTCTCCAGTACGACAACCCAATGATTCCCCAATCCAACAACTCCATCCTCTAGGAGTGAGGTATTCCCTTCTAAGTTCAAGTGGCAACCAGCTCGAAAGGATGGGGTGAAGAGAAGAATGGACGGTAGCCAGTGTAGCTACCTATCCCGGGATGCAAGACCAGTGTAGTCAAGTCATCCTGCTGCAGGCTCACATATTTGACTTTGGAACTCAAGCTTGCTTATTGACTTTGTACATACTTGCAAGCTTTTTATTTTTGTACATGCCTGAACTTTTTTTTGAATACTATATACAACAGCATTTACATAAGGAGTTTTTCCTCTTGAGCCAGTAGACTATCCCTCTTTTGAAGCTTTATCGCAACCCACAGCCTCCTGTCTTTAGACTTCCTAATCACTGGACGGGTTGGGGTGCACTTCCCTCCCTAGAGGAGGACAAATGTTTCCACTTGTGTGCGTCTCATACCGGCAAATCCAATCCCCTCACCACTCTAACTGAGTTGAGCCATGTGAAAGGTGCAGGTGTCCAAGTTAGGTCATTATCAACAAGAGTCGTGCGTGTGCTCCGAAATACTCTACTTAGGCAGTCAAGAATCCATTGAACCAAGTCTCGTGATCCTCAAAGAATTAAGTCAACTAGATCTGAAGTACCTCAAACCCAATTCCTATAAGGTTCCTGTTACTAGGTAGATTTTAAGGTCCAATCAAGCTCCAATCTCCGGATTTTACTTAGACTCGTTCAACTATCAAACTTAATCCAAAAAATGCTAATGATATGCAATGCAATGCAGAAAATATTTTTGTGATGCAATTTTCAAAGATTTTGAACTTTTTATGGATTTTTGAAAATATGATGATGATGCATATGCATTTTGTTGTCTTTTTCAAAAAGATTTTTCAAATGTTTTTTGGATTTTAGTTTTGCAAATGTTTTTGGGATTTTTTTTTGAAAACAAAAAGTTTTTGGCTAAAAGCTAGGTTAAACGGGAGTGCTTCTTATATATACAAGAAGTGGATTTTAAGAATTTACAAGGGTAAGTGATCAATTTTATACATATATATAGTGGATTTTGGTGAGATGCTAGTATTCCTCAAATTTATTTGACACAAGTTTTTCACACAGTTTTTGAAAACTATAGTCCAAAATAATCTTTTACAAACATTTTTGCAAACATGTACACACATTTGAAAATCATTTTGCAAAGGCTTTCAAAACAGTATATAGGTTTTTCAAAATATTTTTGCAACCATTTTTCAAACCATTTGCAAATCATTTTTCAAACATTTTATTTCACACAATGAAAATAAATTTTACAATCCACACATTTTTACAAAGGTTGAAAACATGTAACAAAATATTTTTAAAATAGTTTCCAATAGATGTTCACGAAGATTTTTAAACTATTTTTCAAACGTTTTGTAAAAAAAACATTTTCACCTGATTTATTAATCAGTAAATACAAAAAGAATTTGAGGAACAAAACACCTTTTTTTTATTAAGGTTTTTAATGGATTTTTTAAGTATTATTAGCCATATTATTAGGAAAATACGAAAGTACAAGTTATGGCTAAAGTATATACACAGTATATACGACCCCCCTATACTTAGCTTGAGCTATGTCCTCATAGATCAGAGAGAAAAGAGAAGACATAACTCTTACTAAGTATAGGCAAGTCTAAAGAATGAATGAATCAATGAATGAGAAGTTGACCGTCCCCCCTATACTTAGGATCAAATAATCCTAAGTATAGGAGACTGTACACAACGCAGGGAGGGTCAAGGGTGGGAATGAACAGATCGTACTCAGATTGTCTCCCCCTATACTTAGGGTAAAATATCCCTAAGTATAGACAAGAAGAGGAGATAATGGAGAGGATCGAAATGAAGATGACAGAACTCGGGGTGCAACCCCCCTATACTTAGGACAAAGTACACCCTAAGTATGGAAAACTGTCTACAAGGGCGGCACCTTTTTGATAGATGAAGAAGATAGAAAATGAAAAGAAGAAAAGAAGAAAAGAAGGAAATAAATCAACAGATGAAATTGTGATATGAACAGATGGATCTGTATAGCGGAAGATGGAATTGATCACCGTGTATGAGATGCATATGATGAGAGTCAAAGGACACATCTCATACCAGAAGCATGGGGGCTACGTCAATGGTCGGCAGATCATGATCTAGATATAATTTCAGGCGTTGACCATTGACGCGGAAGGTAGAGGAAGATGACGGTTCGGATATGTCGATGCTGCCATTGTCATGTACCTTCCTGACCACATACGGACCTTTCCACTTGCTCTATAACTTCCCTGGGAATAATTTCAGCCTGGAGTCAAACAACCATACTCTCTGATCTGGCTCAAACTGTTTATGACTGATATGCGAATCGTGCCATGTCTTTACTTTCTCTTTGTACTGTAGGCTGTTCGAAAAGGATGTGTCTCTCAGTTCTTCCAGGGCTGCCAATTCTGCTCTTCTCTGGTCTCCTACACTCTCCGGATCCAAAAGCAACTCAGTGACTGCCCAAAAAGATTTGTGCTTGATCTCCACTGGCAAATGGCACGGCTTGCCATAGACGAGACGAAAGGGAGATGTCCCCAATGGATTTTTGAAAGAAGTCCGATAAGCCCACAGGACCGAGTCCAAAAGCTGTGACCAATCCTTTCGGTCTGGGCGGACAACTTTCTGCAAGATAGTCTTTATCTCCCGATTCGATACTTCGGCAAGACCATTAGTCTGAGGGTGATATGGAGTGGCAACCCGATGGTCAATGCCGAACTCGTCTGCAAGGGCCCTAACCTTGTCATTGATGAAATGAGACCCCCCGTCTGCAATCAAGACTCTAGGTACCCCGAACCGTGAAATGATATTTTTCCTCAAAAATTTGCATACGGTTTTAGCATCTGCGGCTCGGGCGGGGATGGTCTCAACCCATCGGCTGACATAATCAACAACGAGCAGGATATGCTCGAATCCCTGACTCTTAGGAAATGGGCCCATGAAATCAATCCCCAATGCATCAAAAACCTCACAGAAGTGAATGGGTTGCATGGGCATCATGTCTCTCTGTCCGCAGGTTCCCATTTTCTGACAGTCAGTACATCTCTTCACGAACTCATCAGAATCCTTGAAGAGAGTAGGCCACCATAGGCCGGATTGAAGCACCTTCTGTGCTATTCTTTTTCCAGAATAATGTCCTCCTGCTTCAAGCTTGTGGCAGTATGTGAGGACGCTATGATGCTCTTCTTGAGGAATGCACCTCCTCCAGATACTGTCCCCTCCTTCATGATAAAGGACGGGATCCTCCCAATGGTAAAACTTGGCCTTCGCCAGGAAGGTCTCGAGTTTCTGCCTGGGCCAACCTTGTGGAACCGTCTTGGCAACAAGATAGTTCACAATGTCAGCGTACCACGGGAGCGAGTTGATAGCCAAGATCGCCTCATCTGGAAGTGTCTCTGTGATAGGTACGCTGGGCTCAGATTCCTCAAGATTCTCCAATCTGGAGAGATGATCTGCCACCACATTCTTGACTCCAGGCTTGTCCTTAATCTCAATATCAAATTCCTGGAGTAGAAGGATCCATCTGGTGAGACGTGCTTTGGCATCCTTCTTAGACATTAGGTACCGGATGGCGGTGTGATCAGTGTAGATGGTCACTCTAGATCCGAGAATGTAAGATCGATACTTATCAAGAGCAAAAACTACGGCCAGCATCTCTTTCTCAGTCACAGTGTAATTCCGCTGCGCGGCATCCAAAGTCCGGCTGGCGTAGTGAATGGCAAAAGGTAAACCATCCCTCCTCTGTCCAAGCACAGTCCCAACGGCAAAATCTGAAGCATCCGTCATGATCTCGAATGGGAGAGACCAATCGGGTGGCTGAAGGACAGGAGCTGAAACAACCATATTTTTGAGAGTTTCAAAAGATTCAAGACACTTATAATTGACAATAAACTCGATGTCTTTCGTCAGCAAGTCAGTGAGCGGTCGGGAAATTCGACTGAAGTCCTGAATGAACCGTCGGTAGAAACCGACATGCCCCAGAAAAGATCGTAACTGACGCAAGTTGGACGGAGGATTGAGTTTTCTGATGATATCCACCTTAGCCGGATCGACCTCCATGCCCCTGTTGGAGACGATATGACCAAGGATCGTCCCTTGAGTTATCATGAAATGACTCTTCTCCCAGGATAAGACAAGATTGACCTCAATTGTAGCGCTTGAGCACACGGTCTAGGCAGTCAAGACAAGCGTCGAGCCCGTCGCCATAGACCGAGAAGTAGGGACGCAAACGGATGCGGTCATATTCGTATTCGTTCGTATCCGTATTCGTTTTAAAGAGGTTATGGATCTTGTTTTCCTAAGACTGGCGAATACGAATACGAATACGAATAGTGGAAATGAATTTTTTGCAAATACGAATACGAATACGAATCATAACTTAACCAATACGAATACGAATACGAATACGAAATTTAAAACGAATACGAATACGAATACGAATATTCGTTCATAAATAAATTATTTTATTTAATTTTTTTAAAACATATGGGTAGGGTTACTCCCAAGTCCCACCCACCCGATACCCCCGACGTCTTCTTCCTCCTTAGCCGCAAGCACCAGCCGTCTTCCTCCCTTTGCTCCTGCCGCCCTCCTCCGGACCTCCACCATCCGCTCGCCGGCGTCGCCGCCCCCCTGCGGCACCCCTCCTTCCTCCTCGGCCCGCCCCCCTGCGGCCCCCCTCCTTCCTCCTCCACCAGGACCACCAGGTCCACCACCCGCCCCCCGCCGCCCCCTGCCATCGCCCTCCTTCCCCTCCGCCCTTGAGCCCGCGCGGCCCCCTGCCGCCCCCCTGCGGCCCCCCACCATCCCCTCCAGCCAGACCCACCAGCCCCTGCGACCCCCCTCCATCCCCTTCGGCCAGCCATCCCCTGCGGCCCCCTCCTTCCCCTCCGCCCAGCCAGCCCGACCCACCCCTGCGGCCCCCCTCCTTCCCCTCCGCCCCCTGCGGCCCCTCCATCCCCTCCGCCCCGAGTAGCCCCTGCGGCCCCCCTCCATCCCCTACGGCCAGACCAGCCCTTGCGGCCCGCCCGACGTCGTCCCTGCGACCCGCAGCCTCCCTCCTTCGAGGACGCCCAGCCCAACGCCGCCCCTGCGGCCCTACTCCTGTGCCTCCGTGTGCGATTGATTATTGGTAAATTTCATATTCTTGATATGTGTTTTATGTATGGATTATGTTGTTAGATGGAATATGCTTGTTTTATGAATGTTTTTGTTAGATGGAATATGCTTGTTAGATGGATTATGTTGTTAGATGGAATATGCTTGTTTTAGATGGAATATTCTTGATAGAGTATGAATGTTTTTGTTAGATGGAATATGCTTGTTAGATGGATTATGTTGTTAGATGGAATATGCTTGTTTTAGATGGAATATTCTTTATAGAGTATGGAATGTTTTTGTTTATGAATGTGTTTTATGTATGGAATATGCTTGTTTGATTTTTTAACTTCAATGTTTGTAGAAAAAAATGAATACCGACCCATCCATGGAGAATGAGGGTACTAATTTGGAAGATGGTCCGAAACACTTTAAGAAGCAAAAAAAATTGAGATCTGAGGTATGGAATCATTTTGATAGAATTTACAAAAAAGAAAAAATGAAGGACAAGGATGGTGAAGTTGAGGTGGATGTATTGTGGGCAAAATGTAAACATTGTTTCAAAGAAATTCGTCAGGGTACTGGGGCGGGGACAACACATTTATCAAATCATTATAAAAGGTCCTGCCCCAAAATATCAAAACTTGAGCCTGGTCAGTTAATGATGCATTCATTCACGAAAGGCGATGGAAGTAGCTCACTTTTGAGTTACACATTTGATGATGAACATAGCCAGATGTTGCTTGGAAAGGCTATTATGGTGCATGGGTATCCTTTCAATATAGTCTCACATGTTGCATTCCGTGCATACATCCATTCCCTTCGTCCACAGCACAAAATTCCATCACGAACCACAATGGAAAAGTTATGTAAGATGGTTTATTTTGATGAGAAGAAGAAGATCTATCAAATGTTTGAAAATCTTTCTTCACGAATATCTCTCACCATGGATAAGTGGACAGCTTCTGCACAGAACAAGTCTTACCTCTGCATTACAGCACACTTTATTGATGATTCTTGGGAATTGCAAAAAAGAATCATACATTTCATCAATGTAGATGGGTCAACTGGAGTGCACATTAGTAGCCATTTTTTGTCACGTATGTTTGAATGGAACATCGATGAAAAATTATTTACCATCACTGTGGATAATGATAAGGCAACTGATGTGGCTATCCGCCATATCAAAACTCGACTTGGTGATTCCTTACCATGCAATGGATTATTTTTTCATGTGAGATGTGCTGCTCATGTCATTAATCTTGTTGTCCAAGATGGACTGAAAGTTATATCAAGTGCAATACAAAGAGTGCGGCTTGGTATCAAATATGTCACTTGTTCACCACAAATGGAAGCTATGTTCAATGAGACAGCACAACAGGTTGATCCACAGTTAAAGAAAAGTTTGGCTTTGGATTGTTGCACGAGGTGGAATTCTACCTACCTCATGTTGGCTACTGCCTTGGAATACAAAGCTGTTTTTCAAAAGGTTTGGCTTCAGAGATGCCAACTTTGTTCATGCGCTGAGTGATGAAGAATGGGAGTACGTAAGGAAGTTGGAGGAATGCTTGAAACACTTTTATGATGCTACAGAGCTTTTATCTGGGTCAAATTATGTGACATCCAATCTTTTTTTTTGTCGAATTTTGTGAAATACAACTGCTTTTTGTGGAATGGTTGAAAAGTAATGATCAGATTATTATTTCTATGGCCACAACGATGAAATTGAAGTTCGACAAATATTGGGATATGTGTAATCAACTCTTGGCTATTGCCTCCATTTTGGATCCTCGTTACAAGATGAAGGCAGTAGAAATTTATTACACTGATCTTTATCCCAATGATGCTGATAAGAAAGTCAATGAACTTCAAAGCATTGTTAAAAATTTATTTCAGTCATATTCTTCTCTTGCTAAAGATCAAAGGGTTGGATCAAGAGCTGTCAATGCTTCACTTCCTCCAAATCTTCCATTAGAAAAGAGAAAGAGCAGATTTGCTCAAATCATAGATGAAGAAGATGTGGAGCCTTCAAAATCTGAGTTGGATGAATATCTACAAGAGAAATGTTTAAAATGGAAGGATGATTGTGGAAGCAACTTTGATATTTTGGGATGGTGGAAACAAAATGTTGGAAGATTTCCAATACTTGGCAAAATGGCAAAGGATATTCTTGGAGTTCATGTGTCAACTGTTGCTTCAGAATCTGCTTTTAGCGCTGGCGGTCGAGTAGTAGATGCATATCGCAGCAATTTGGGTGTGGAGATGGTAGAGGTATTAATATGCAGGTAGGATTGGTTGAAAGATGAATTCAAAGGTACGACAAATGTCTATAAATTTTTTATTTTATCGTGCATTCATCATATAATGCATACTTTATTTTTTGGAAATATAGTTACAGCAAATCCTTTGTTTGAACAAGAAGCAGTAGAAGACATTTCAACCATGCAAAAATTTTCAAGTAAGTATAGTTTTGTAATGAAAATATTTATGTAACTGTATATGACATTCTTTTGATTTTCTTTTTTCCATCTTGTAGTTGAAACAAATGAGAGTGTTGTCCAACAAGTCAACAATGAGAATGTTGAAAATGAAGAATATGACAATGTTGGAAAAGAAGGATTAGAATGGAGAATGAAATTTTGGTATGATTAATTTACATCATAGTTTTTTAAATATTTATATAGATTTTATTCTGATCAATTTTGTTTTGTTCATAGGTGATGCGATATGGAGCATGTGATTCGAAGAATGTTTTTGATTTAATCATCGCTGTATTTGTTTGAATGTTTGTAGACAATTTCTCTCTTTGAATGTTTTTTGGATGTTTGTTATTTGAAACTAGACAAATTATGCTTTGCTTTACATCGGCAACTTTAAATTTTTAACATTTACTTTGCAAGATATTTATTTATTTCCATCAAACCCTTTTACAGTTTTACTGCATTATTCGTTATTACATTATTCTATCATACTGAGTTAAATTTCAGATTCAAGTCACAATATGGAAGTAATGCGGAAGTGATTTGCCCAATAATCAGGTATGCTTTTATATATAATTTTTTATTGCAATATTCGTTTGATATTCGTATTCGTTCGTAAAAGATCCGTATTCGTATTCGTATTCGTATTTTGAGGATATGGATCTTGATTTTTTACATTCGTATAACATTCGTATTCGTATTCGTATTCGTAATATAAAATGAATATGGATATGGTATGACCCGAATTCGCATTCGTATTCGTTCATTTGCATCCCTACCGAGAAGTCATCCATGAAGACCTCCAAACAGTCACCCACCATGTCCGAGAAGATGGACAACATGCACCTTTGGAATGTCGCCGGAGCGTTACATAGACCAAAGGGCATCCGTCTGAAAGCATACGTCCCAAACGGACAGGTGAATGTCGTTTTCTCCTGGTCTTCGGGCGCAATGGCCACCTGATTGTATCCAGAGTACCCATCAAGAAAAACAATAATGACTCTTCTCGGCTAGCCGCTCGATAATCTGATCAATGAAGGGTAACAGGAAGTGATCCTTCTTGGTGGCCTCATTCAATCGTCTGTAGTCCACACAGACCCTCCAAGAAGTTGGTACTCTGGTAGCGATCTCCTCTCCAGACTCATTGACAACTGTAGTGATACCCGTCTTCTTAGGTACCACATGTAGTGGACTAAACCCATTTGGAGTCGGGAGATGGGATAGATGAAATCGGCACTCCACCACCTTGAAATTTCTTTCATGACTACGTCTTGAAGATTCGGGTTCAGCCGTCGTTGGAACTCACGCGACGGCTTAGCGTTATCCTCAAGATAAATGTGGTGGGGAGCAAAGGTTTGGGCTCAGCCCCTGGAGATCAGCTATACTCCAACCGATTGCCTTGCGGTTTCTTTCAAGAACCTCCATCAGACGAGATTCTTGTTCTCCAGTCAAATCTGCTGAGATAATGACTGGGTACATCTCTGGCTCACCCGCAAGGAATCTGTATGTCATCGACTGCGGTAGAGGTTTCCGTTCTGGACAACTGGGAGGTGGCAAATCTGGCCTTCTGATATGTCTGTGTAAATGCTAACAGGTCTGCATGAGAGAACTCTCGCTCTGCATGAATTTCTGACGAAGGGCGGCCTGCTGAATCATCAATAAACTGCACTGGCTCGCACTCTGTCATGGCTGTTGGCTCAGAAGGAATCAGACAAGGCAAATAATCATCAAAGTCATCCCAGTCAATGTCTGAATCCGAGGGATCAGAAGAAGATGAGCATGAATGAAAATCATCGGCACCACTCATCACAACACTGTCAGCTTCAGATATATCCTCATCCAGGGATGTGCTCTCCCGGCTCTCGACTGCCATGAGCTTGAGATATAGTGAATCTGTAGGCAAGGCGAGGGTCGGTGCTACGGGATCTTTCCAGTTGGATTCATCATCAGTCATCTCAAAATCACAAACCTGGTGGATGTCTAGCTCTTCCTCTGTCATCTGCTCGGCTTCGTTGGATTGCTCTGAGCACGCCAACTCTCTGGCTTTGGTCTCCTCGATCGTCTCTATTTGTATGGTTTCGCCCTCTACGCAAAAACATACCTTCCCACTATCATGGTCGGTCACCGCCTTGGCTGTGGCCAAGAATGGATGTCCGAGAATGATGGGGGCATCAGTTACCGACTCAGGGATCTCCATGTCCAACACAACGAAGTCCACGGGGAATTTCAGGCCCTGAATAGTAACGACCACGTCTTTCAATAACCCCTTCAGCCTCTTAGTCGACCTGTCAGCAAACTGAAGGACTGTCCTGCTCCTAAGAAGAGGACCAAACTCGAATCGGTCGAGTAAGGCTGCCGGAAGAAGGTTAATTGAAGAGCCGCTGTCTAATAGAGTACGATCAAACTGCTGCTCCTGAATCTCGCATCTGACATAGGGAGCTCCTGCGTCTGGTCGCTTAGCTGGCAGCTTGTTCTGGATGGTACAACAAGTGGAATGAGTGAGCACATGGATTTGATCTCTGTGATTCCTCCTCTTCCTGCGGACGGTAGTCTTCTCTTTCAGGTTCTTCTTGAAGAGGGGGATGTGCTCAAGTGCTTCTTGTAGAGTCAGCTGAATATGGAATCTGTCTATCATCTGATTGCCGAACTCTACCTGCTGGTCTTTTTTTGGGTTTTCTTTTTTATTCCCCTTCGCACGGCGGAGTACCTCAGGAAAGGGGATGGTAGGGGCCTCCTCAGATGGAGGACTAGGAATCGGTCCCTGTGCCTGTGAAGAAGGAGAATCCATACGATAATCATCATTCACCACATATGGATCCGCAATTTGAACAGAAACCTTTCCTTTATTCATATTTTTATTTTTCTTTTTGTTTCCACAGTCCTTAGGTACAAAATGTGGCAACATCACAGATGGTGGCTCAACAAAAGTAGATGTGGTGGCCTCAGCACCACCACCAGCTCCGGCCTTTGCGGCATCAACACCACGCTCTGGGTCATCATCCAAAATGGTGGCATCAGCACCACCGTCTGCAGCTGGTATCACAACGGCATCAGCACCGTCGTCCTGGACTCCATCATGGGTGGCATTAGCACCACCGTCTTCAACATCGTCATTAGCGGCATCAGCACCGCTATTCTGCTCCTCCGGCGCTCCTGATCCTGCCTCTGGTTGTCGCTCAGAAGAGGCACCGCCGGCTGGCATCCTACCGCTCCTAGTAGTCACAAAATCAGCATCATTCAAAGAATAAGACATATCATTCAAATCATCACTAGGAGAAGTATCCTCTGTAAACTCTACCTGCTCAGACTTCCTTTTCAGATTGTTCGGGTTAGGTTCAATCTGAGCGGGTATGGCGGCCTTGCCTTTTATGATGTCTCTCATTTCCTGCCGGAATTCATCCATTTCTTGCCTGAAAGATGCTCGCTGTTCAGATAGCAAGCGGGCAAGATCATCAAGGGCTGGGTTCTCAAAGGCCGGACCCTGAGAACCGGATGGCTCTCTGATAGACACAAATTATCGTAGGTCTAAGGAGTATGTCTCACACAAGGCGGAGACAACCGATGTCGATGCGACGACCCACAATAAAGTGTATTTAATCAACAATTAACCCACACTACAGATCACGGAAATAGAAATAAATGTGGAGTTAAAATTTATTTTTAACTATGCACAAATGGTGTATAGTGACAAGTATGCAGAGAGTTCGAACACAGGGAGCAAGCAGGGTAATTCACAAAAGTGTGCACAAGTGTGTGTGATGTCTACACTAAACAAGCAAGCAAAGATGTTTTTATGGGTTTTTAATTTTTAAATTTTTTTTAATTTAATTTTTTTATTTTGTATTTTGATTTTTATTTTCTGATTTTTATAATTTTATATTTTATATATTTTTTTAATTTCTTTTTGGATATTGGAAATAAAGATAATGTAATAAAAGACAAGACAAAATATGTATAAAAATATGCAAACAAATATCCAAAAATTCAGAAATAAAATGTTTTTGATATTTTTAGGATTTTTTACTATTCTTGTGATTTTTGGGGATTTTTCAAGGTGTTTTTGGTATTTTTAAATAGCAAAACAAGGCAAAACAGGGAACTATGTGCTGGCTATGAGTAAAATGGGATTTAAAAATAGCAACCTGTACTCAAAATTTTTCACACTAATTTTCAAATAAAGCTACTGAAATATAGAACAAACAGGAACTGAATTTGTGATTTTCGGAGTTTTCTTTGATTTTATATAATTTTTTTGAAGTTTTTGAGTGTTTTTAAATTTTTAGTGTTTTTCTTTTGAGATTTTTAGTGATTTTTGGACTGACACTAAAGTATGGTAAAACACACAAAATATAATTTTTTTTTGGAATTTTTCAAAACGTTTTTATAATTTTTATGGGTTTTCTAATGCAAACAGTGAAATAAATGCATGTTTTTTATTTTTAATAAATGTGAAAATGCAATAAAAATGCAATGCAAAAATATGGCGTGCAAGTACAGGTAAACAGGAGCTTAAGTTCAAAATTTGAGATTTTTTCGAGTTAAAACAGGGGTCCAAATAAATAGAGCAAGTCAGCACAAATTACAGGCCTGGCAGGGGCAGTTGTGCAAATATTAAAACAACCAGGGGTACACATGCAAAATTTCCACAAAAGTTTATATTAAAACTTGCATTTAATGGATTAAAGATAAATAGCAAAACCCGCAAAGGGTGTCTGAGCAATTTACCCACCAGGGCGCGTGACTTGCACGCGCCTGGGAGGGGTAAGAGTGCCAATACAAAAACCTAGAGGGTCTTGAATGCAAAATATCCAAAACTATTACACTTAATAGGCAACTTTAAGGACTGAATACAAATGTCAAAACCCGGAGGGGGTTCCCTACAAAAATACCAACCCACGTGCTTTCACACGTGACCTGGCAGGGGTATCCCTGTAATATTACAATAATCCAAGGGTCGAGATGCAAATAGTCCCAGGTTTTTTAAACTACAGATGCAAATTTAAGTATTAAATCTAAATGCAAAGAGGCGCAGGGGTTAGGATGCAAAATACCCCTATTTGCGCGCGATCCAACGGCGGGGATGATTTCACTCGAACACGTGGCGCTCAGAGGACGGCCGATGATGCTTCGCAGATGTCCGGCTGAGATTAGATCGCGGGGAAGGATCGGACGGTACTGGCGAGGATGGATCGGACGACCGATGTTGGATCTGGAGCTGCGGCTCGATCAGACGGTGGAAAAGCGAGGAGGAAGAACAGGGAAGGACACCGGCGGAGGCGCACTTTCCTGACTCTGATCTCGCTCCTCAGGCTGTGGATGGGCTCCAAAATGGAGCTGCAGACTCCCGGAAGGTCACTCTATGGTCTGGAGGGCTCGGATTCGTCGAAGAAGCGTCGAGGTGCTGGCGCGGAGGCGGCGGAGCTCGAAGCTCCAGGTATCTCCGGCGAAGATCGCAAAATGCTTTCCAAGTGCGTTCACTGCTCTTTGACTTGCAAGAAATGGTGAAAAGGTCCAGGGCAAACTGCCTGGACCTCGCGGAGGCGTAGGGATGCGTGATCGATGGAGGGGAGGCTCGGTCGGAGGTGCGCTCCGGCGAGGTGAGCGGGTGGAACGATATACTCGATGGATCTTGATGATTTCGCGTGCTAAATGATCCTCAGGGTACAGGGAATGATAAGAAGTGAAGAAAAAAAAGATAGGAGCAAACCTCGAAGGTGCGTGACCTGAGGTGCAGAACCTCGACGGCGGTGTCTTGCCGGAGGTGGTGGAGCCGCTGCAGCGCCTCCTCGACTCGCCTGATGGTTCAAATGTGGAGCTGTCACCTCCAGCAACGTAGGGAGCACAACAGGGAGGAGGATTGATGGCCGAAGAGCGTTCAACCCGGGGAAGGTAGTGGCGGAGCTCTATTTGAAGAAGTTTGGACGCGTGACTTCGAGAAGAAGTCACGGGCGGGAGGAGCAGATCTAAGGAGATCTGGGAGGTCGACGATGGATATGATGGTACAAGGAACTATTTCCATGAAGGGAGCGGCGGCAAAGGACGAACGGCGCGGCCTCGAAAAATCCGCAAAAGCGGGGAAAAAAACGAGGCGCGCAGGGCTACAGGGTGTAGGTCAGACTGTTGACCTTGGTCAACAGTCCTGGCCTCCTGGTTGGTCCACGTGGACCAACCAGGAAAAACCCAAAAAAAAGTTTGATTAATTAATTTAAAAATAGTAAATGGAATTATTAATTTATGATTATAAAATAAAAAATAAAAAATATTCGTTATTTTATGTAGTATTTTATTATGATTTTTAATTTATTTTATGAAGTATATTTTTACAAGTTGCTTTTATACCCTTATATAGGTATATTATCTATATATTGTATCCTTCTATTTTTATTTTGTATATTTTGATTTTATTATTTTTGTTTATTATTTTATAAAAATATAAAATACTTTTATACACATAAATATATTTTTGTTTTATTTTTATGATTTGTTTTGTATATATAATAAATTATATGAGTATGTTACACAGGTATGTATACGAGTATTGTATCTATGTATTCTATATACAAGTATTTTATTTTTATTTTATTTACATTTTTATTCTGATTTTAATACGCATATTTATTATAAGTATTATTTAGATAATTTATAAAAATATAAAAATGAATAAATAATGAATAAAGAATAAATTGAATATTTTAATAAGTACAAGTACACAGTGAAGGCCCAAAACTCAACTTTCAAACCGTAGCTCTGCCAAATGCAAAACCACCGCCATTAAATAGCTTATTTTCTTCTATATACAATTAAAGGTGAGTACTCTGCATTTGGAGTTTTCAGTTGTGAGATACGGGTCTGGAAAGTTGGGATTCTGGATTCTTATTCAGACCATAACTTTTTATTTGTACATTATTTTTGAGTGAAATCAATTTTGTGTTTTTCTTTATAAAATTATCTACAACTTTAATGTACAAAGTTTCTTTATTTGAGATACAAAAAGTGGAACCAAAAATAGGTCCCAAAATGAATAAAGAATGAACAGGAAGTATAGGTATTTTATCTGTATTTTGACCTTATCTCCCCCTACTTTATTCCTTGTCGACCTATTCATCAAGATGCCTAGGTCTCGGGGTTTCGGTTCATAAAATATTTACAAAATTTTATTCTTTTTCTTTTCTTTTATTTATTCTATTATTTTGGCCTTAATTACAGTATTTTATACATTATGTAGATGCACATGCATGAGTGCTAAGATGCTCTATTTAATGCTATTTTCAGGCATTTGCTAGGGTTTTTAGTGCCAAAATGATAGAATAAAGATGATGAAATGTGGATTCATCATCCCCCTATACTTTACCTTTGCTAGTCCCTGGCAAACACTTATGTAATAAGTGCAAAAAGAAAAAGAAAGAAAAGAAAAATAAGAACTTGGATTTTATTTGATTATCAAACTTGTCTTCACAAAATCAAAGTTTAGAGCTTAAGTCGGACCTTTGGAATTTTAGTGCGGGCAGAACCTTAGTGAGAACCGTGTTTGAAATTCAACAGTCCTTGAGAATCCCAAAACTCTGTCCAAGTCTCCTCAATAGCCAGGTCAGAAATACTTCAACTAATACGCAAACTCTTACGACTATGAATCTGACTTGTACAGTGTAAGTGATGGTGGCTCTCCACAACTAGAATGACAAAGAAACTGACTTCTCCAGTACGACAACCCAATGATTCCCTAATCCAGCAACTCCATCCTAGAAGAGCGGGGTATTCCCTTCTAAGTTCAAGTGGCAACCAGCTCAAGAGGAGGGGATGAAGAGAAGAATGGACGGTAGCCAGTGTAGCTACCTACCCCGGATGCAAGACCAGTGTAGTCAAGTCATCCTGCTGCAGGCTCACATATTTGACTTTGGAACTCAAGCTTGCTTATTGACTTTGCAACATATGTACATACTTTGCAGGCTTTTTATTTTTGTACATGCCTGAACCTTTTTTTTTGAAATACTATTCACAGCAGCATTTACATAGGGAGTTTTTCCTCTTGAGCCAGTAGACTATCCCTCTTTTGAAGCTTTATCGCAACCCACAGCCTCCTGTCTTTAGACTTCCTAATCACTGGACGGGTTGGGGTGCACTTCCCTCCCTAGAGGAGGACAAATGTTTCCACTTGTGTCCGTCTCATACCGGCAAATCCAATCCCCTCACCACTCCAACTGAGTTGAGCCATGTGAAAGGTGCAGGTGTCCAAGTTAGGTCATTATCAACAAGAGTCGTGCGTGTGCTCCGAAATACTCTACTTAGGCAGTCAAGAATCCATTGAACCAAGTCCCGTGATCCTCAAAGAATTAAGTCAAGTAGACCTGAAGTACCTCAAACCCAGTTCCTATAAGGTTCCTGTTATTAGGTAGATTTTAAGGTCCAATCAAGCTCCAATCTCCAGATTTTACTTAGACTTGTTCAACTATCAAACTCAATCCGAAAAATGCGAATGCTATGCAATGGAATGCAGAAAATATTTTTGTGATGCAATTTTCAAGATTTTTTTTATGGATTTTTGAAAATAGGATGCATGCATGTGCAGATGCATTTTTTTATGTTTTTCAAAGAAATTTTTCAAATGTTTTTGGATTTTACTTTTGCAAATGTTTTTGGGATTTTTGAAAACAAAAAGTTTTGGCTGAAAACTAGGTTAAAAATATGTACACGGGAGTGCTTCTTATATCTACAAGAAGTGGATTTTAAGAATTTACAGGGTAAGTGATCAATTTTATACATATAGTGAATTTTGGTGTGATGTCAGTATTCCTCAAACTTATTTGACACAAGCTTTTCACACAATTTTTGAAAACTATAGTCCAAAATAGTTTTTACAAACATTTTTGCAAACAGGTACACACATTTGAAAATCATTTTGCAAAGGTTTTTCAAAACAGTATATATAGGTTTTTCACAATATTTTTGCAACCATTTTTCAAACCATTTGCAAATCATTTTTCAAACATTTTATTTCACACAAAGAAAAGAAATTTTACAAACCACACAATTTCACACAGGTTGAAAACATGTAACAAAATATTTTCAAAATAGTTTTCAATAAATGTTCACAAAGATTCTCAAACTATTTTTCAAACATTTTGCAAAAAACATTTTCACCTGATTTATTAATCAGTAAATACGAAAAGAATTTTGAGGAATAATCACATCTTTTTATCAAGGATTTTTAATGAATTTTAAAGAATTATTAGCCATATTATTAGGAAAATACGAAAGTACGAGTTATGACTAAAGTATATACGTAGTATATACGACCCCCTATACTTAGCTTGAGCTATGTCCTCATAGATCGGAGAGAAAAGAGAATACATAACTCGGACTAAGTATAGACAAGTCTAAAGAATAAATAAATAACGAAGGAATCAATGAATGAGAAGTCGACCGTCCCCCCTATACTTAGGATCAAATAATCCTCAGTATAGCAGACTGTACACAACGCAGGGAGGGTCAAGGGTGGGAATGAACAGATCGTACTCCAATTGTCTCCCCCTATACTTAGGGTATGATATCCCTAAGTATAGGCAAGAAGAGGAGACAATGGAGAGGATCGAAAAATAGTGAAACTCGGGGTGCACGCCCCCTATACTTAGGACAAAGTACGTCCTAAGTATGGAAAACTGTCTACAAGGGCGGCACCTTTTTGATAGATGAAGAAGGTAGAAGAGGAAAAGAAGAAAAGAAGAAAAGAATAAAATAGATCGACCGATGAAAGAGTGATATGGACAGATGATCTGTACAGCGGAAGATAAAAGTGATCACCATGTATGAGATGCAAATGATATGAGTCAAAGGACACCTCTCATACCAGAAGAATGGGGGCAACGTTAATGGTCGGCGGGTCATGATCTAGATAATTTCAGGCGTTGACCATTGACGTGGAAGGTAGAGGAAGATGACGGTTCGGATATGTCGATGCTGCCATTGTCATGTACCTTCCTGACCACATACGGACCTTTCCACTTGCTCTGCAATTTCCCTGGAAATAATTTCAGCCTAGAGTCAAACAACCATACTCTCTGATCTGGCTCAAACTGTTTATGGCTGATATGCGAATCGTGCCATGTCTTTACTTTCTCTTTGTATTGTAGGCTGTTGGAGAAGGCTGTGTTTCTTAGTTCTTCCAAGGCTGCCAATTCTGCTCATCTCTGGTCTCCTATACTCGCGGGATCTAAAAGTAACTCAGTGACTGCCCAAAAAGATTTGTGCTTGATTTCCACTGGCAAATGGCACGGCTTGCCATAGACGAGACGAAAGGGAGATGTCCCCAATGGATTCTTGAAAGAAGTCCGATAAGCCCACAAGACCGAGTCCAAAAGCTGTGACCAATCCTTTCGGTCTGGGCGGACAACTTTCTGCAAGATAGTCTTTATCTCCCGATTCGATACTTCGGCAAGACCATTAGTCTAAGGGTGATATGCAGTGGCAACCCGATGGTTAATGCCGAACTCGTCTGCAAGGGCCCTAACCTTATCATTGATGAAATGAGACCCCCCGTCTGAAATCAAGACTCTAGGTACCCCGAACCGTGAAATGATATTTTTCCTCAAGAATTTGCACACGGTTTTCGCATCTGCGGCTCGGGCGGGGATGGACTCAACCCATCAGCTGACATAATCCACAGCAAGCAAAATATGCTCGAATCCCTGACTTTTAGGAAATGGGCCCATGAAATCAATTCCCCATGCATCAAAAACCTCACAAAAGTGAATGGGTTGCATGGGCATCATGTCTCTCTATCCGCAGGTTCCCATTTTCTGACAGTCAGTACATCTCTTCACGAACTCATCAGAATCCTTGAAGAGAGTAGGCCACCATAGGTCGGATTGAAGCACCTTCTGTGTTGTCCTTTTTCCAGAATGATGTCCTCCTGCCTCAAGCTTGTGTCAATATGTGAGGATGCTTTGCTGCTCTTCTTGAGGGATGCACCTCCTCCAGTTACTATCCCCTCCTTCATGATAAAGGACGAGATCCTCCCAATGGTAAAACCTGGCCTTAGCTAGGAAGGTCTCAAGTTTCTGCCTGGGCCAACCCTGAGGGACTGTCTTGGCAACAAGATAGTTTACAAAGTCAGCATACCACGGGAGTGAGGTGACAGCCAAGATCGCCTCATCTGGAAACATCTCAGTGATAGGTGCGCTGGGCTCAGATTCCTCAAGATTCTCCAATCTAGAGAGATGATCCGCCACCTCATTCTTGACTCCAGGCTTATCCTTAATCTCAATATCAAATTCCTGGAGTAGAAGGATCCATCTGGTAAGACGTGCTTTGGCATCCTTCTTAGTCATTAAGTATCGGATGGCGGTGTGATCAGTGTAGATTGTCACTCTAGATCCGAGAATATATGATCGGTACTTATCAAGAGCAAAGACTACGGCCAGCATCTCTTTCTCAGTCACAGTGTAATTCCGCTGAGCGGCATCCAAAGTCCGGCTGGCGTAGTGAATGGCAAAGGGTAATCCATCCCTCCTCTGTCCAAGCACAGCCCCAACGGCAAAATCTGAAGCATCCGTCATGATCTCGAATGGGAGAGACCAGTCGGGTGGCTGAAGGACAGGAGCTAAAACAACCATATCTTTGAGAGTCTCAAATGACGCCAGACACTTATCATTGATAATAAACTCGGTGTCTTTCGTTAGCAAGTAAGTGAGCGGTCGGGCAATACGACTGAAGTCCTGAATGAACCGTCGGTAGAAACCGACATGCCCCAGAAAAGACCGTAACTGACGCAAGTTGGACGGTGGATTGAGTTTTCTGATGATATCCACCTTGGCAGGATCGACCTCCATACCTCTGTTGGAGACGATGTGACCAAGGACTGTTCCCAGAGTCATCATGAAATGACTCTTCTCCTAGGATAAGACAAGATTGACCTCAATGCAGCACTTCAGCACACGGTCTAGGTAGTCAAGACAAGCGTCGAACCCGTCGCCATAGACCGAGAAGTCATCCATGAAGACCTCTAAACAGTCACCCACCATGTCCGAGAAGATGGACAACATGCACCTTTGGAATGTCGCCGGAGCGTTACATAGACCAAAGGGCATCCGTCTGAAAGCATAAGTCCCAAACGGACAGGTGAATGTCGTTTTCTCCTGGTCTTCGGGCGCAATGGCCACTTGATTGTATCCAGAGTACCCATCAAGAAAACAATAATGACTCTTCCCGGCTAGCCGCTCGATAATCTGATCAATGAATGGTAGCGGGAAGTGATCCTTCTTGGTGGCCTCTTTTAATCGTCTGTAGTCCACACAGACCCTCCAAGAAGTTGGTACTCTGGTAGCGATCTCCTCTCCCGACTCGTTGACAACTGTAGTGATACCCGTCTTCTTGGGTACCACATGTAGCGGACTTACCCATTTGGAGTCGGAGATGGGATAGATGAAATCGGTGCTCCACCACCTTGAAATTTCTTTCATGACTACGTCTCGAAGATTCGGGTTCAGCCGTCGTTGGAACTCACGCGACGACTTAGCGTTATCCTCAAGATAAATGTGGTGGGAGCAAAGATTTGGGCTCAGCCCCTGGAGATCAGCTATACTCCAACCGATTGCCTTGCGGTTTCTTTCAAGAACCTCCATCAGACGAGATTCTTGTTCTCCAGTCAAATCTGCTGAGATAATGACTGGGTACATTTCTGGCTCACCCGCAAGGAATCTGTATGTCATCGACTGCGGCAGAGGTTTCCGTTCTGGACAACTGGGAGGTGGCAGATCTGGCTTTTGGTATGTCTGTGTGAAGGCGACCAGGTCTGCATGGGAGAACTCTCGCTCTGCATGAATCTCTGACGAAAGGCGGCCCACTGAATCATCAATAAACTGTACTGGCTCGCACTCTGTCATGGTCATTGGCTCAGAAGGAATCAGACACGGTAAGTATTCATCAAAATCATCCCAGTCAATGTCTGAATCCGAGGGATCAGAAGAAAATGAACAAGAATGAAAATCATCGGCACCACTCGTCCCAACACTGTCAGCCTCAGGTGTATCCTCATCCAGGAGTGTGCTCTCCCGACTCTCGATTGCCATGAGCTTGAGATATAGTGAATCTGTAGGCAAGGCGAGGGTCGGTGCTACAGGATCTTTCCAGTTGGATTCATCATCAGTCATCTCGAAATCACAAACCTGGTGGATTTCTAGCTCCTCTTCTGTCATCTGCTCGGCTTCGCTGGATTGCTCTGAGCATGCCAACTCTCTAGCCCTGGTTTCCTCGATCGTCTCTATTTGTATGGTTTCGCCCTCTACGTGAAAGCACACCTTCCCGCAATCATGGTCGGTCACCGCCTTGGCTGTGGCCAAGAATGGGCGTCCAAGTATGATGGGGGCATCGGTTACCGACTCAGGGATCTCCATGTCCAACACAACGAAGTCCACGGGGAATTTCAGGCCCTGAATGGTAACGACCACGTCTTTCAATAACCCCTTCGGCCTCTTTATCGATCTGTCAGCAAACTGAAGGACTGTTCTGCTTCGAAGAAGAGGGCCAAACTCGAATCGCTTGAGTAAGGCTGCCGGAAGGAGGTTAATTGAAGAGCCGCTGTCTAATAGAGTACGATCAAACTGCTGCTCCTGAATCTCGCATCTGACATAGGGAGCTCCTGCGTCTGGCCGCTTGGCTGGCAGCTTGTTCTGGATGGTGCAACATGTGTCATGAGTGAGCATATGGATTTGATCTCTGTGCCTCTTCCTTCTTCGGACAGTAGTTGTCTCTTTCAGGTTCTTTTTGAAGAAGGGGATATGCTCAAATGCTTCTCGTAGAGTCAGCTGAATGTGAAATTTGTCAATCATTTGATTGCCGAACTCTACTTGCTGGTTCTTTTTTGGGTTTTCTTTTTTATTCCCCTTCGTTCGGCGGAGTGCCTCAGGGAAGGGGATGGTAGGGGCCTCCTCAGATAGAGGACTAGGAATCGGTTCCTGTGCCTGTGAAGAAGAAGGATCCACACAACCATCATTATGCAACACATATGGATCCGCAATGTGAACAGAAGCCTTTCCTTTATTCATATTTTTGTTTTTCTTTTTGTTCCCACAGTCCCTAGGTACAAAATGTGGCAACATCACAGAAGGTGGCTCAACAAAAGTGGAGGTGGTGGCCTCAG